>CM059216.1:27847175-28199675 GCA_030347435.1 Clarias fuscus
TTCCCTGCAAACTTAAATGTTTAGGTTAGAAATGGTAATCTCATAAGTGCACCATGAGTTATTTCAATATACTTTATGTGTGCTTAACTTTCCAGCACTCCAGAAATAATAATAATAATAATAATAATAATAATAATAATCAATAAACCTTCCAAAGGGATAACTATGGTGGCCCTGAAGTACAAAACACTCATACTTTTCCTGAAACACAAAAAAGTTTTATGAAAGACAAAAAACATTTAACAAAACACAAAAAATGTCCATGAAAGACAAAACAAGAAAAAAACGTTTAATTAAAGAGAAAAATGTACAGTGGAACCTCGGATTGCGAGAAACTCAGTTTACGAGTGTTCCATAAGACGAGCAAAGATTTTTAATAAATTTTGACTTGAAAAACGAGCATGTTTTGATTTACGAGTGCCGAGTTTTTTGACACCGACACACGCGCACACACACACACACACACACACACACACACACACACACACACACACACACACACACACACACACACACACACACACTCCTTTACACCCCCCTCCCTGGCTTCACACAGACACACACACTCTGCTCTACACAGAAACTCTTGTCTGTCGCGATTCTTTTTAAAGGTAAGGTGCTGGTTCATTTGTTTTGTTTTTTACTTTACAGCAGTGATTCCGTTAGTCTGTGCTCACGCGAGTGTCAACGCGAGTGACAACAGTGTTTCCGTTGTGTGTGTGTTTGTTGTGAAACTTAAAAAGCGAGGTGGGTGAAGGGAGGAGGAGTTTTACTGTGTAAGACGAGGCGAGGGAAGGGGCTAATTCCACACACACACACATGCACACAAATTCACGGCGCCTGCGCGCACAAACGGAAACACTTATCTGTTGGCATTTATTTGAACTTTTTTAAAGGTAAAGTGCAAGTTGATTTGTTTCATTTTATTGTATTCATTATTTTTCTGTATTTATTTTTTTGGGCTGTGGAACGAATTATTTGAATTTATTATTTCTTATGGGAAGATTTGATTTGGTTTATGAGTGTTTTGGAATACGAGCCAGCTTCCGGAATGAATTATGCTCGTAATCCAAGGTTCCGCTGTATAAGAAAAACAAAGACATTCAACAAAACCATTTCATGAAAGACAGACAAAAACAACATTTAACAAAACACAAAAAAACATTTCATGAAACACAAAAATGTTTGACCTAAAAACAGTGAAACTTTTTACAAAACACAACATTTCAGCAAACATTAAACAAGACCTGCTTATACTATTAGAGACCCAAGTACATCCTTATGTAACTAAAAACCTATTACACCACCACTGAGATTGCTACAGTGTGTCACTTTATCAGTTCACACAAGGAAAAGGAGAAGCAGTGACACCATAATGCGGCTAAAATTAAAATAAATCACTAGTATAACAGACACTATTTGCTATTTCATGCTGCACTACAACACAGCACTTCCTAAAAACTTTTTCAAAAAGTAGAAGCTCCAAGTAGAACGTGTTAGTTCAAGCGCAGTCAATTAACCTCAAACAACCGCTGGATATCACACTGTGCACGGTTCTGTATGTGACAAATAAAATTCTAATTTGAACAAAAACCTTAAAGAAACCTTGATTGAAACCTTAAAGAAACCTTGAAACCTTGATGATTAGAAAAGAATCCACCCCAGTCAGGGGTCTTAAACTGGAGCTGCTTCATGGGAAGGAAAACGGAAGGAAGTAATTGAAGTGTGTGAGAAAACCTCCTCAACATTGTGCTTGCGGATGGACAGACTCCATCGTTTCCTTTCAGCTCCACCCAGAGACAGGGGAAACACCAGAGCACTGACACTGTACGTGGAAGTCAGGCTTCTGCTTACACAAGTGGAACCTCATGCTCTGTACTAAAGAACATGTGAAAGGTCTACAACGAACAGCTGGGTGGTCTGTGTAGTTTTACTAATATACCCACCACCATTTCTCACCTTGACTTTAAATGGCAGTAAAAAGATTTGTAGTGCTTTAGAAAATTCATTGGACAGTTAAAACTATAAGAACCCGAGAGGAACCTGACTGCTGTTTCCGAAGAAAAGGGGAACAAATGAGAGAAAAACAGAAGAACGAGGGGTTTTCAAGTCAAACCAGGACTTTTTTTTTTTACTTATTGTGTAGAATAACAGAACGCAGTTATTTCTCTACATAATCCCCCGTTACACTAATGCATTTATCCCAGCGTGCTTGAATACCATCAAAGTAGAATGTCTTCTCAGTACACCGGAGCCATGATCGGACTGTCGGCTTTATGTCTGAAACGCTGGCCTCCCAGGAACTCTCCTTTACTGTACAAGTGGTGTTGGGGGATGATTGTGTGTGCAGTCCCCACAGACAGATGCGTCTCTTCCACATCCATAAAACTGCTGGCTGAAGACACACTAATTATTTAAATCAAGGTTGTTAAAGCAAGCACCCTTTACAGGGACTATAAGCACATGCTTTTAGACACTCCATGTACGATTTCACACAGATTAGATTTGTGAAGCGCAGTCATGAAAAACCAGTCATATCTCATGAGCGCTTTCTCATGAGGAGCAAAATTCCGGAGGCAAAAGCATGAAAATCAGATGTTGAGCAGCAGACGGTCAGCTGATTCACTGTGATGAGGATGAGACGAGACAACACTAACAGAAATACAGGACAGGATGTGGGAAAAATCTTCAGCTCAACAGGATGGTTTGAGTGAAATAATGAAGTAACACCATTTTTACCGTTACATTTTATGGAATTTGGCAGACGGCCTGATCCAGAGCGACTTGCAGACGCACTCACAATAAATAATAAAATGATAAAATTCTCTTGGGGAGGTTATACAGTATGGTTATGGTGGCTTGAAGCTTGCGTGCGGTGAGATCTCAGAGCTGTCCTTTGATTTCCAGTGAGGAAATGCCTGATATCTGCTTCTTTAATTCTGCACTGGACCTATGACCTAATAATAAGTAATAAGGGTCTGTAACGGTAATAAAGGGTCAAGTAACAATGGAGAGTCGTCATGGGGCACTTTAGGAAATCAGGGTTTATTTTCTTTTAAAGATATATTATACAGATATAGTAGTAATAATAATAATAATAATAATAACAAGAAGAAGCACTTTCAATAGGAAACTAAGATTTCTTATAAACTCTGTTGGTTCCCAGATGATGCTTTGTACAGTGTTTCGGAATAATAATTATTATAATAATTTTAAATTAAGAGGTCTAGAGACTGCATGAACAATGTTCCAGCAAGTTACTGCCTCTACTTTATTTCTTGTAGCAATTATTGAAACGTATTTACTTTTATTCTTTCTTCATAATTTATTCATTCATTAATGAATTAAAATTAATGAATTAATTAATTCATTCTTCTTCTACACAGCTTATCCTGTACAAGGTTGTGGAGGCCTGGAGAAATTCCAGGAAATTTTGGGTACACCCTGGACTATGTGGATGTGCCAATCCATCGCAAGGCACACACACACACACACACACACACACACACACACACACTATGTGTAATTTGCAAACGGCAGTTAGCTTAATCTGAATGTCTTTGGACTGTTGGAAGAAACCCGAATATGTGGAGGAAACCCACCATGCGTCAGGGGAACATGAAAACTCCATGCACACAGACCCGGGGATGGGAATCGAACCCTTGACCTTGGAGGTGCGAGGCCACAGTGCTTACCACTATGCCGCCTCTATCTACATAAATGTTCTAAAATATACGAAAGAAACAAAAACAAAATCATTTACAATTGTGATCAGTTTCTGATGGTAAAAATCACTCAGGTTTAAGGCTAAATATCAGAGCAGAACGAGCTGGTCCTAGATCTGTGTAAGAGGAATAAAGTAACATCTCTAGCTTAAGCAAATACCCCCCCAATCAGTAACTAATATACAGTACACACTGCACTGACTCTCATATACTGTACATTACATAAATGAGCTTTAACAACACAACGCTGCCCTCTAGTGGTGAGCCTGTGCTCATGCCAAATTTGGCGAATATTAACGGGAAGAGTAAAGTCTGGGATTGGATGACGTCTGGGTTGTAATTCCTGCGTCACTGCACAGGGAAAAGTGACGAGTGTGCGTCTGAAAACAAATTTACACTAAATATACAAGCACGCAGAGGTTTAAAGCATCTCCCTTAAATTTAACAATGTAGAATAAAATTTTGAGGAGAGTTTGAGGAGAATGTGTTTAGTTTATATGAAGGTAGTGTCGTCCACATTTGCAAATGTGTGCGCGTGTGTGTGTGTGTGTGTGTGTGTGTGCTGCCAAAAAATAATAGTAAAAAAAATGAAGAAAAATCGAGCGGTCCTGTGGTAAAAAAAAACAAAAAAAACATACATACATAGTTATTGCAGTTCAGGTCACAGGCAGCAGAGGGCGCCAATCTTACAAACTGTTTTATATACGTGTCGCGGACACCTAGTGGGATGTAACGGTACTGCACGTATAACAAATAAATGTTTTCAATTTTGATATTAGGCTGAATATCTCTGATTAAGTATAACGTTAAAAAAATAACCAGATCAAATCCATGGGATTTACACAACCTGACATTGTACATTCACCCAGCACACCTGACTTAATTAATCAACTTAGTACCAGCCTTTTCTTAATTGAAGAGGGTGTGCAATTAATATAGCAGGGAAAACACTACCCCATGCAGGCCAGTACTCCTCCAGGAATAAGATTGAGAACCACCGTCTTAGTCTTGTGTGTTGATTAGAGTTGTGATTAAACGTTTGGGTGGGCCGCGGACGATTTTTACATTTCACACCGTCACCGTAGCCTTGTTAAGTTTGGGAACTGCTGGTGTACATGGCTCAATTTTATTAAGAACAGTACTCCAAATGTCCATTTCTGTAATTTACATGAGAACTTTTAGTAGAAGAGACTTGCTTACCCTTGAGACTTTCTTACATTACCTTGACTCCCCTACATCAAATATCTAAAAAGCATATCTGTGCTCCTCCTACTGAACTAGATTTCGCCATGGCATTGCGTTACATAACCACAGCAGTGTGCAGTATTTGTAGCGAGACTATTATGCATAATTGCGTTGCTTGCATTTCCTCCAAGACATGACTAATAATGCAACAGGTGTTTCAATTCAGAAGCAGGGACGGTTGCA
The DNA here is from genome assembly GCA_030347435.1 of Clarias fuscus. Lineage (NCBI taxonomy): Eukaryota > Metazoa > Chordata > Actinopteri > Siluriformes > Clariidae > Clarias > Clarias fuscus. The sequence goes on from CM059216.1 coordinate 27,852,329, forward strand.
GGCGGCGCCGGAAAACAGAACTTTCACTATCTGGAAGGAAGGATGAAGAAGAAGAAGAAAAAAAAAACGTAGATAGGCTACTGTGAGCTAATACAATCCCTGTAAATTTAAATAAATTTGAAGGCGAGTACTTTTGTTCTTTTACTCAAATGCACACGTACATGGAGAATTTATACATTTATTTGAGTGATATTCGCCCTAGGGAATCTCTGTTTTCACTCCAGTACTGGATTTCTGTTCTTTGACCACATTGTGAAATAAACACTATATAATCACTTTTTTTTTATTTTTATTCTTGTTCCTCGGTAGAAAGTTTTATTTCCCAAATCCTTATGCCTAAAGTAAATGAAAAGGACAAACATTTCTCTTTAAAATCTCTTTCAAAGTGACTTGGGGAATGCAGTTTTAATCTACCCATTATCCAAGAGTGTTCCAGGTCCAGGTGATTTTTTTTTTTTTTTTTTTTTAGAACTTAGAACTTTCTAGAACGTTGTAGAACTTTCTAATTTTCAAGAACCTTTTAAAACTGTCGAGAACTTTCGTCTTCAAATAATCAACTTCACGGTGGCTGGAATCAAGGACATGTACAGGGGCATAGCTTTGCACCAATAATAATAATAATAATAATATTAATAATAGTTGCAAGCAACGATGAACAGGCCCAAGCACACTGCGCCCCCCCCCCCCCCCCCCCCCACACACACACACAAATTCAAAATCAAATTTTATTTGTCGTCACATACACAATCATACACAGTACGATATGCAGTGAAATGCACAAACTATTGCCCTAATTAATAGACCCTAATAATAATAATTTACCTAAATTATATATAAACATTTAGCATGAATGTTTTGATGTTAAGACATTAACGAGATTTCACTTCGTCCCGTCAGGGATTAACCAAATGTGTGAAGCTGATTTATGAAAGACTAAACTGCTGGTTCATAATCCTGAAACAGTAAGTAAGTTCTGTAATTGGACTGACAGTCTGTTATTTTGAGCTGAACTCTACCTTGTAAACAATTGCTTAAAACAGTTCCGGTGATGAGAACCGGCTCCTGATTGGTTGGAACGAAAATCTGTTTGGACACACTGCAGCACTGTTTACAAAAAAAAAAAAAAAAGAGAGAGAGAGAGAGAGGATTTCCCCATGTTTATTATGTTCTAAACAGCTTCAGCAGGTTCGCCTAATTATTTATCCCCCTTAATATTAACTTGGAAAAGTTGCAATAAAAATATTATATAATGGATTAATGAAAAATCTTCTATGCAAGCAGTGCCAGATGATCGCATTGTTTACATTGACAACAGCGTTTACACACCCTTATCCAATATTCCTGTACGTGGAAGGCTTTAGAGATTCCAGGAGTACATACCTAAACATACAAGGTCATGAAGGAGCGATGAAAGCAATTCCAGGAAGTTCTGGAAGACAATACACAGGGTTTGGTTATAAACAATCTTCTCTCTATTTTTCAGCTTCCTGTACAGTGACATAAATCCTATTATTTACCAAATTTCTCAAAATTCTGTAAGAGTAAAGTCAGAGAAGCAGTTAAGACAAAGATGGCTTAATATATCCACAGACGGAACCTTGACAGACGAGTAGTCTGGTTTAAATCCCCAACAAGCGGACTGGTTGTGCTGGTTGGTATGAGCATCAGACTGCGAGCGTAAACTTTGATTTCGTGGTTGTGTCCATATCTGCTCATCTGGTCACTGGTCCGGCCAGAGTCAGAGAACATGCGAGTCATCATAACAGATTCGCTGCTACTACCACGAAGCAGGCGTGTGGAAAAACACTGACATTTAGATAAGACGCTGAACGCAAAGTAAGGATACGAACGAACGAGGCAACCTGGACATACAAAACCATTTATATTTTATTTTATTTTAAATCAGGCAGAAAAACATCAAAAAATCAGACAAAAAAAGGTGCATAATAAGTTACAGACACAGTAAGAAGAGAGGAAGGAAAAATACAGGCACATTCGAGTTAACAACAACAACAAAAAAAGGTCAATGTCTCCTTATGATGTCTCAGTATGATGTCATAAACATCAAGGCTTTTGATTACAAGTTATCTTTTGGTGCACCTTCTTAAAACCTGCTTGTTGTGTCTTTACAGTCAGAGGAATCAGGGACCTGAGTCCACAAGTCCATAAGCACTCCTGTCTCCTTGCATAATTAGGTCACGTCTATGATTATCATCATTCGATAATCATCATAATTACGCATAATAATCATAGATAAAAACTTTCTATGCGCATAATTTAATATTTAATCAAATAACAGTCTAATTTTTGGCCCGTTTCAGCAAGTGTTTGTGAAAATAAATAACAAGCCCCAGGTTTTTTTTTTCTTTTAAAGGATATTGTTAATTAATTTAGAAAGAAGCAAATATAATAATAATAATAATAATATTATTATTATGGCCTGTAGTCTGTGAACTACTTAACATAAAAATCCTTATGACACGATCATTCAAGTTGATCAGTTCCCACAATCAATCAATCAACTGCGTCCTGCTTCAAGAACTTCAAGACTCCAAAAGTCAGGACTCCAGCTGGAAAGTTTCACTGCTTCATAAATAAAGGTAGATAAACCTATAAAAGCTATAAATATATTTCTACTTATTTGTCTTTGACAACGGATTTATATTTTCCGACGTGTAAACATTGCTTCAGAGGAATAGGATTTTCTGCAGGCACAATGCAATACAACATGTTGGTTTACGGGTTCAGCAGTGGAGGACGGTGTCAGGGAGAGAACCGACGGTGCACTTCGACTCGGATTAGAGCGCTCGAGTGCCGTGTCAGAGGGGAAAAAGAGGAATCCAGTGTCTTGGTTGAAAAAAAAAAAAAAAAAGAATTTGAGCAGGTTGTGCTTGCGACACCTAACCAGCAGGTGTAACTGTAACATAGATAAGACTGCGGTGTTGAAAGAACCGATCTTTATAAACATTGGATAAATGACGAGCGCGTCATGCTCACGGGTCTCTGGGGGGAGGGGGAGGGGGGACACCCATATAAACACACTAGACTGTCCAATCAGGTTACATATGATACCCTGGTGTCACATTACACACGGGCAGACGAATACTGAAATGGGAAAATGCTCTCCTGGGTGAAAAAGTACAAGTCTCACGAGAAGAGGTGAACGGAATGAAGTCGGTGCAGCGAAGCACTTTGGTTTAACAGACCTTGACTGACGTGATTGAGTCAACATCAAAACATGAACTGACTGTTCAATAGAATAAATAACCTCTTGTACACATATCTATATATATCATATATCATACGTCAGTACAATATCCCCCTCAAAAAAAGGAGAGAGAGAGGAAAAAAAAAAAGAAGAAGAAAAAAAAAAAAGTACACGCCACTTTCCTGACCCATAATACTTATTCTCTGACCTAAACTCTCCTTAACTGCGGAGCGAAACTGAAATGAACCCGTTTCATTCATCATTGTTTGTACAGACATGGTCTATAAGCTAATGAAACATCGGTGACACATGGAGATCCTTGTAAAAAAACCTAAACCGATCGGCATGAGAGAGAATCGACACGACCGCTGATAAGCCGACGGTTTCACAACACGTTAATCGAGTGAAGCTGATTACTTACAGGTCCTTTTTGTGTGCGTAACGCTGGAGCTTAACCTCCAAGCTTTGGGAGAAAAAAAAAAAGAAAAAAAAAAAACAACTAAAGCAGCACAAGCAGTTTTCAACAACAAACACTTTCTGTCCAGAAGATAAATAAAAGCAACAGAACATGCATGAGTACGATGACGGTTTTCTTTCTTTTTGTTCCCTACTGCGCCAAGTTCAAACCAGCTGAACTTCCCATGATCTTTAACATAAACTTCATGGCTAACATGACAGAGCAACGTATGGTCGACGTGTCAAAACCTGTAACACTATTGTAGATATTTATTATAAACGTCTAAAGAATTCTGAAATGTTCTCTGTTAGTTTTCATCTCTTTAGAGATATGATGCACAAACCTACGTCTAGCTCGACACATACATGATCAATAATAATAATAATTAGCTGCCAAATACAGATTAGCAACCCTGAGGGTGTTGAAAGGCCTCGTGTGAAGTTTTACTGGCAATTTAACATAGGGTCATTAAGCCACGCCCATATTTTTATCATATCTTGCGGACTTCTCGGGTGAACCAGCATCAGGCTCTTATAGGCACACGGGTTGTTGCGATATTTCTCCTCGATGCCGAAAGTACGGAAACCCTTGTGCTTCTCTGGGGCAAGTCCCAACTTCCTCAGGCACATGCCTGTATAGACATCATCGATGGGGTACAGCGGAACCGTGTTCATGATCCCATAAAGCCTCCTGGCCAATGTTCCGGAGTAGAGATACCCTCCTCCGCCTGCATACGGTGGATATCTCCCTACAAAAATGTTCTCCGGGATGTAGTACTTAACCTTCTTGTCCCGGTGAGGTCCAGCATTCGTTATCACATCCCCGACGAACAGGTCCCGCGCCTTGGCGGGGGACAGCCCCTTGAGGAAGTCTATGATGAGGAAAGTGTTGACGAAGACGTCGTCGTCACCCTTGAATATGAAGCTAGCATTTGGACAGCGAGCGTTGAACCACTCGAGGAAAAGGACCTCTTTAGCGGTCAGGTTAAAAAAGGAGTCCCTGTAATCCCACTGAAGGATGTCTCTGTGCACGGAGCTCTCGTACGCCAACATCGGCGATAAGTCTGGGAAGTGGTCCACGGCGGTGGCGTTGCCAAGAAGGAATACGGTCACAACAGTCTTGTTTGCCACGAGACCGGCCCGACCCCAGGACTCCCGTATAGCCTGGCGCCGGTCGAAATGTGACGCCAGCGATTTGATGGCCAGCAACAGGAACGGCTGGTCGTGGCATATCTGAGGCTGATCCACAACCATGCGATATGACCTGCACCGCATGTACAACAGAAAGTCTTTAAAACGATCCGGAAGCAAGCTGAAATTCTTTATTTGCGTCATGACCTTCAAGTCCGGCTCGCAGGAGTCGCTGGTGGCCGTGTCGTTGAGCCACGCCGGCAGAACGCCATCGAGCGTGCCGTTTGGTCCGTTCAGGATCGGGTTGTTCACGTGGTCCAGTTTCTGCTGCTGGCGGTTCCAGAAGGCGTCGTCGGGGGACAGTTTGCCCCAGAACGGTTTGGTCGGGATTCGGATTTTCTGCCGGCTGTTTTTATCCTGGCTGGCACTTCTCGAAACTTCCACTATGATGAAGACGCATGCGGTCATTATAGTTGTGACGACGAGCTTCAGCTTCCTTCGAGGTCCGTGCATGGTGCCAGCCTTCACCTCCTGCACGACAGAGAGACACAGAGTACAGTCAACACATAATACAGTGAAGAAAAAGAGGAAGGCTTCTGTGAAAAGCGAGTCATTCATGCAACTGATATTGCCAAAAACGTTACCATCATACAATTATCTTAGACATCTGAGTACTTCAAGTGATATAGATCGTGCATTAGCACTTGATCTAGTGTTGCTCCACGTGTAGCTCGAGGCGAACTCGACTTCCTGAAACACCCTCTCTCCCTCTCTTCGTCTCTGTCGTTTGACCTAAGGCAACCTTGTCTTAGCAACCAGACAGGTGAGCCTGTACCGCACTAGTATTTATGACCTTGACCTATTGTGCTATTGTGTGCTGTCTTCCTCCTCCTAACAGACAACTAACCTCGCCATATTTCCCTTTTTCTGGTGCTCATTTACTCGTCTCTGCATCTGTCTTGTGACTCTATTTGCTGCTGAACTTCCCAGAAAAAGAAATCAACATGTTTTATAACCATCACATGCTCTGTATTTCCAGTACCTCATGATAGAAATACTTCAGGGACCCATTTCAACACAAAACACCAGAGAGGTAAACCTCATTAAATACTGTATCAGTGACGGTCTCTATGGAGTCTGATCTGAAAAATATTATAATAAGCAGGTTTGTACTACAAATGAATGTTGATTTTATATATATATATATATATATATATATATATATATATATATATATATATATATATATATATATATATATATAGAGAGAGAGAGAGAGAGAGAGAGAGATTATTATTATTATTATTATTATTATTTATCCCTGCTCCATGCCCTCAGAGGCTGAAACAATGGACTGGATTTAGAAAGTGTAAAAAAAAAAAAAGGAAAGGAAAGAATAAGTGATTGTTTCCATTACAATATTTTGAGAAAAACTTCTTTCAAAGCAGGAAAAGGAAAAGGTGTGGTGCACAGAAGCCTGAGCCTCCATATAATATAAATAGTGGTTTGGTCTTTGAGCATGAAAAAGCTATTTTACAGCAACGCAGGAATAAATAGTGTGCATTTCAAAATCATAATAATAATAAATAAATAAAAACTTGAGAAGTCTGACTCCAGTTTAGGAGAATACTTCATGTTAAAGCAACATGTTAAAAACCGCCTCGTGTATGAAAATCTCTGGCTCCCACTCAACGCGCTGCATCGATCTACTCTAGTGTGTCACATTCATCAACTTCATCCTCGATTACAGAAGCTGTTTAACATGAAAAGAAATATTCAGCACCCTGAAAAGCATTTGCATGATATTTTCTTTGTTGCTGCGAAGCGTCATTTGAATACTGTCTGCATGAAGTGCTGGTCTGCGATAACAATTTTTTTTTTTTTTTACCATCGCTACACCTTTTCTTTCTTTTGGATCACCTGATCTCAGTAAAGAGCAGTCTAAAGTCAAGGCTGACCGTGGTCTTAAAGGGGACACGTGTCCTGAGCCATTCTGAGCTCTCAATACACGTATACAGTACACGTTCGTTCACGTGGAGAGTGTTATTTTGTTGTTGGATATGTTTAAAGATTCAGTCGCACTGGAGGCGTGAACTCGGGATTCAGTCCTTTATCTGGTTTGCTTTGCTTACTGCTGATGCTGTGAGCAGCCATATCGATATGTAGACCCGTGAATCAGATACATCTGACAGAAACTTGCTGTGTACAGAAACCTGAAATGTATTTTTAAATAAAATATATATATATATTTTTAAATATCACATAATGATTTTTTTTTCTTCCTATAATTCTCCTATAACCACTCCAGTCCAGTAGATGACAGTATTGTGTGTGTGTGTTTTTTTTATCTTTATTGAAAATGTTCACAAATAATTTTCAATTACATGTTTTACATACAATTAAGTCGGTTAGTAGAGATTTTCCTCATGCAAGACATAAGTCTTGAGACTCCCCTCATTTCATCATATGAAATTCAATTCAATTATGTGAACGTGTTTTACCGCGACAGGCTGCAAATTGCCTAAAGATAGAATTAAAAAATTGATTGGAAACTAATCACCTCCTGATCATCTGCTCCTGTTTCACACTGGGTCAGGTCCCAAGTTAGATGCTTTTTTATGCATTAATGATTCATAGGTCACTGTGTGGATTAACAAACGAAAAAAACATTCCTCTGATACTGCTCAGGTACAGGGACTGTACTGAAAATAAAAGAGAGGTGGAAAAAAAAAAAAAGTTCTTCATGAAACCAGAAGAACTATTCAAAAAGACTAAATAAAAAGAAAAGTATGACTCTTTAGCCGCAAAATCTGAAGAAATGAGGAGTGGGGGGGTGTCAAGACTTTTGCACAGTACTGTATATACATATTCCTGTAGATAAAGTTGAAATCCTGGGACTTGGCGGTATTGCATCAACTGCTCATAATAAATTTATTTTTTTGCAGAAATGGCGAAACTCTTGAAAAATGCAGATGAGGAAAGAGGATTAATGCAATTCTGCAGACAGTGTGTAATATTTTTAAGGAATCTGTAAATTTCGGAGAAGTTAACATTTGAACATTTAACTAAAAAGGTTCAAAAAGTGTGAATCGATTCTGAATCAAAAATTGACCCATCAATTCAATAAATTGAATCCACCTCAAAAAGATTGATTAAAGTGAATAATGAATTAAATCACAGCTCTATCGGTATGACGTCGCGTGCTGAAGAGTCGGTTTCCATCTTTCCTATGTAAGGACAGGTTTCCTTACTTCTTACTACTTTAGGTGGTTTCAAAGTCCAGTCAAATGCAACACAAGTCATCGCTTTCTCCTTAAATAAACTGTCAAATTCAACACAGTCAGAAGTTTTACGTGTCGTATCCTTAAAGAGCGACAGTGGCGTGACAAAGGACGATTCTGGAGGTCAGAGCGTCTAAGCCTGTACACGAGTCAGTACTGAAGCATAACCACTGGTTCTGCTCGAACGCAGTGACGATGTTCCACTTGTGTTTGGTTTAAATGTGCAAGAGAAACCAGTGCTGCAGACTCGAACTGAATGAAAGGAGATGCTTTAAAGCATGGGAAGATGGCACGATGCGACACACATGCAGTGAGGGTTGGTCGTGCGATTGTAAACAAAACAAAAAGCTTACAAGCAAACCAAAAAAACCACGTCAGATTTTAACATTTAAATCTGACCAAGGGAAAATTTAAGAGTCTCACCTTCTTTGGTAGTCAAATGCGTCTCAAAAACACAAAAAAAAACAAAAAACAAAACCTGCATGAAACTCTTACTGTCCTGACACGCTAGCAGCAAGTTCAAGCTCATGCAACAGCTACAACTGGATGCTGGAATGTTAAGCACCTCTAGATGACAACCTGACAGCTAGAGTGCCATCTTCGCTACAGTACGTCATATGAGGCCTCATCTTACTGGTTCTGCTTTGAAAAGGTCAGCGAAAACCGTGTCAAGACATCAATCGAAGTGGTGCGCCCCGCCCTGCCCCGCCCCGCCCCGCCCAAGGTGATCCTGTCTGTAAACCCGCGCACCAGATACCCATGTTGAAACGGCGGCTCTTTCGGCTGTCTGAAAGAGAAGCTGGATTACAAACTGCTGATTCAGGAAGCACAGGCAGCGTCACCACAAAAGTTCATCTGATAATGTTTTAGCGTGACTGCTGGTTATGATTTCCGTACTCAAGGAGGTAGTGATTTACTTCCAGCATTTTACAAGCAAGCACACACTGCTAATGTGGACGGCACTTCAAGTAGGGTTGCTCATGTAGATTTCACACGCTTTTTCTTAGCCAATAGTCAAACACTATAAAAATCAGAACTGACAATCAGTAATTAATAATTAATGATAACCAGACGCACATTTCCCTCTTAGTTTAAGTTTGAAGTTTTAAACAGTTCTCACGGCACATAAGTATCAAGTGTTTCCTCCTACAATGATTTATTTGTTGCCGCCCCACAGTGTTGACACAGTCATAAAAAAAATAAAATAAATAAATAAAAAATAGTAAATATTTAGTAAAATATACAACATTTAATCATTTTTAGAGCACAGAGTTCTGATTCGCTCAGTCTTTCTCTCTCTCTCTCATACGCTCAGACCTGAAACATTGCTGAAAATCTTTTATAACGACAGCGATCCATTTTGTTCCGTGAAAATAAAGATGGTGGAAGAGGAAGAGGATTGTAAGCATCCGAGGCAATCCGGTTTTCAGAGAGGAATCGCAGTGACCCGACTCTTCAGTTAAGATATTTGGCTATTAAGGATAGCTACGCTAACGTCAGATTGTTGAGGTTCCCTTGACATGCAAGACAAACCTCATCGGTTAATACCAATGTTTTTAATCATTAATTATCCTTAACGATGCATCATTAACATCTCAGTGTCTCTGCCTCAACATTAAATAACTGAACAGAGGTTTTCCATTTCATTTATTTTTTTGTTATTAGTTATTATTAGATGTTACCTGTTGTCAGGAGGAGATGGCAGGCAGGCTGGAGATTCTTCAGGTCTATTTGGCCTATAAAGTGTCCACTTCAGGTCTTTACCCCATCCTAATACTTAGACAGATGAGAACTGGAGCGAGGCAGCAATCTGCAAAAAAAAAAAAAAAAAAAAAAAAAGAAATCTTGTATTAAATGTATTAACACACATCTCGTTTAGGGACAGAATAATCAGGGCGGCTTACTAATTATGTAGGGCAGCAGGCCAGGTCAGTTTCACACACACAGACACTTGCACACTCTAGCAAATTGTGAGGAAGTGCAAGAGGAATTATTAACGCGCGACATCTCGACACGCAAGAAAAGACGTGACCTTTTGTTCCCCTTTGCAATGGTTAAGTGTCTTCTTTTCTTGTAGAACAGCATTACAATCTAATCTCTATTGCTCGTCCTTGTGGGAACAGCTGGTGCAACATGTTCAGTCGACCATGCTTACACCTAATCACCTTTTTTCCGTCTTTAACTAATGAAACCAGCACTCCTATCACACACATTTGCCGACCCTCTCTAACCACTATTATTTGTTTGATCAAGTCGCCTTTCCAGCTCAGAAATCTGCTCCCTCCAATAATCCTCACACTGCCTTAATGCACAACAGCATGATTACTACTGCGAAATATACTGCAGCTGTCGCTTTAAGCATACCGCTAATGGATCACTTAAACTGATTGAACAGATCTGAACACTCACCAGGCTGATTATCTGAACGACTGCAAACACTTTGGTGGACAGAAGAGCGACTGTTTCAGTCAGTCAGACACGCCTTAGAGCAGTGAGCAGGGAAAACAGCACGTTTCTTTTATTTACGCTCTAAAAACGGGTAAAGAACGCCAACACGTACATCATTTTCACACCGGTTTATACAGCTTGTAGAATAAAGTGCGGCTAATAAATAATAAATCTACCTCCACCTCACATGAACCAGGCTATGTATAGCGGACAATAAGGAGGACACTGTGCAAGTAAAGCTTGGAAAACTCCAAACACTTAATGTGGAAAGCTAGAATTAATTTTCCAAAAGCAGCCCCGGTAGGAGCCGTTTGGGCCAGACGCAAACTGACACAAAAACATTCCGCCTGCCTCAAGCGCCAGGGTTACATAACCTCGCTCAGACTCGCCTTTGCGTTCTGAGATACTACATGCTCCTGAAGACTAGAATGTTCTTTATGTTCATACACAAACAAAAACTGGTTCAAACCGTGTCAGAGTGAAACATCCGCTGACACTACGTTAGCCTAGCCTATATGAGCTTAGCCTAGATTTTTCTTTTTGTGCAAAATAAACTAGAATAACTGTTAAAAAAAGAAATTGCCTTAATACGTCTTAATACAATATAATATTATACATATAATATTAAGTCACATATTATACTCAAAAACATGTTTGCATAGGTCTTCGAGCTCTGCATGATGTGCGTGTGTTAATGTTTCAGCTGAAATGCTGCTTGATTTTCTCTCTCTTTCACTTTTTATTTTTCCAAACGTGCCGTTTCAGTGTCTGTAGAACGTCAACGTCATTAGAGGCATTGTCCTAGCCAATCATGTCTTGGAAAGGATTGGAAATGTCTGGGACCAATTCACGTATTGGTAATCCACACTCACTATATTTTTTGAAAATATTTTACTTTTTTTTTTTTTTCATTTGAGAAGGTCAAATGTCATCGTTTGTCTATAACGCTGCAGGTGGCCTGCTCTAATCTACTGATGGTGTACAGAATAGGGTTGGGTACCTTTATAACCGGTATATACCGGACAGAAACAGAACGCGAATTTCGGTGCCTCATTTCGGTGCCACTTAAACTGTCGATTAATATATTTGTTCTCTGGGGCTATGATGATGAGACAGTTGTAATAAGCATTAGATTCATCAACACACATGATGGCTAGTAAAATTCAATTTACTGCATTCATGGGGTGTCAGAAGGACTTCGGAAAGCTTTGATAATACAAATCCAAAACATTGTTGTAGTAACGCTACTGTACATTTTATTTTTATAGATTAAAAGTTTATTAGATTAGATAAAAAAAAAAATTTAAAGCACAAATCATCGGGAATGAGACCATCCGAGATATCTTGCGTTCCACTCGCTCTGACGTCAGCAGGTGATCTACCGCTATCTTAACTTGCTAAAATAACTTTCTTTAAAATGCCGAAAACTAAACGGTCGAAAGTGTGGCTATATGTCACAAGACAGGATTCCGACACCGCGACGTGCAGTAAATGTTTTACAGCCGTTGCGTGTAAAGGGGGAAACACGTCGAATCTAATGAAACATTTGAGGGCACACGTGATAAAGTTAAAAGCAGAGCGATGCACCGTGTGTGACAGCTTACAGACAACAGCTGGCGCTATCGGTGTGGACGACCTCAGCCCCAGTCATACCAACCGTAGCAAAAAGGAGTCCAGCGATTATGATGACGTCAGCAGCCTTTCCGCAGGTTAATAGTAGGCTAATGTAATGTTAACTGCAAAATGCAAATCTTGCATTCATGCTAACAAATGGTCAAACGATTTGTAAAATACTGATGTAACATGGATTCTGTTTATAATTATGGCTTTCCAGCTAGTACTTAAACTTTTAATATATTGTTCAATTTTAAACCTTTAATTTTTTGTTTAATAAAAACGCATTCTTGAGTCATCCACCATAATTTTGTGGCTTTTGCAAAGTATCGGTTCAGGCACCAGTACCGGTTTAAAAGTATCGAGTTGGCACCGGTATCGAAAAAACCCCAAACGATACCCAACCCAGGTACAGAATCTTGTGTGGTTGGGGAAATTTCTTTAAACTTTGATTAGAATTGTTGAGAATTTAGAATTCTAATATTTATAAAATCGTGATACTTACACAATCGCACGACAAATCGAATAAGCACCGGGGTATCATGATAATATCAGGTGTTATCAGGTGGCTCTTGGTGATTCCCATCCATATTATAAAACATTTTCCTGTTCCCACCTACATTTGTAATGAACAGAAAAATTATATATATATATATATATATATATATATATATATATATATATATATATATATATATATACACACACACACACACACACACACACACGTATGTGTGTGAGCATGAATTTATGAAGATAATATTTATTGATTGCTACTGTAGGACAGCTTTTGTTAGTTAGCCCCTAACTGCTAATAGCTAACCGAGCCCATTTTAGCAATAAGGCACTAAGCCTAGCCTAGTCTTGTTTGCTCAAGCTCTTTAAAATGCTGTCCAGAAAACAGCAGCGCTAGGAAGAACTGGGTGGAGTTGAGCGTTGAGCATTGAGGGTTTCTTGATGCATGAGGTCACAACTGGGGAAAATCTAAATGGTGCGTTTAAGCCCCTGGAAAAACAACTGGACAAAGAGCAGGGAATGTTTTATTATTATTATTATTATTATTATTATTATGTTTTTATGTGTTCTGAATTTCTAAAAATATAGCAGGTCACCTTTAAACAGAATGCATTTGGATACCGAACGTCTTTGCTGATCATCTTGTGTTTACTTTTTCTCCCCCCTTTAAACCATTAATTAGTGCGATGGATGATTACGGGAATAGTATGATAATGTAAGGCGTTCCAAGTCAGAATAACAGCGGGCATGTTCTTTTAATAGTAGATTAAACACTACTTCAGGCTTGCTTCCACCAGTCCATGACGTGAATGAAACCCTCATTCCCACATTTCAGCCAACCAGAAGCTTCTTTTCTCCCGCAGGGCCTTACAGGCGCAACAAGCCCTGCTTTTTACAGTGAACAGTGCATGTTCCTCATCTGAGTCACACTGCAGAGGCACTCGGTTCACAGCACTGCGCCTAGAGCTTTAGCTAAATATTTAGGTTGTGGGAAACTTTTATTCAGTGCCAGACGTCAAACACACATCCTTAAAATACGCTAGTGTGCACTGGAATGGCATGTTCAACTTGTCTGTGGTATATCGAGACTACTTACAGGATAAGAGTGTGAAACACAGAGAGAGAGAGAGAGAAAGGGACAGAGTAAAAGAATGGTCCAACATACAGTACATTCACTTTATACATTACTGTATGTGACTGTGACCGTATCCAACTGTTATTTCTCTTCTCTTTACTCCTCACACACTCGCCCTGTCTCTTTCTGTGGAGCTACACATGCCGATCCTGAGCTGCCACTGATCCAGACCGTCTCTGCCCTCCGGACCTGGTGGCCCGCTTCCAGGAGTTGATCTCGCCGCATAGTCTGTTTGGGATCCGTGTGGGGACTTGTGACGATTCCACTTCAACATGAAGACGGTCCTTCCCTCGACTGATGCAGACAGATGACTTTGAGGACAACAGTTCAGGACTGGAGTTTCCTACAGTCTATCTGAGCCTCCAATAGCAAACTGGACTCCACATTAATTTAAAAACGTCATTTGGTATATTGAACTCCCAATATACATTATGACTGCAGATTAATCCCTGCTATCCGTTATCACCCAAATGAGAATGGTTTCCCTGTCGAGTCTGGTTCCTCTCAAGGTTTCGTCCAATTGTCATCTCTGGGAGTTTTTCCTTGCCACCGTCGCCCTCGGCTCTCTCATCAGGGACAATCTGATCATTCTGATTTATACATATCCATCAACATCACATCCATACCCCCCCACTCTCTATCAAGTTAGTTAGTTATGTCAATTATAAGCACTAACGCAGAGCTTCTCGTCCTTGTTTTGGCCTGTACCTCGGGTCCACCGTTCATGCTAGCTTTCTTTGTGCTGGTTTAGTAAATAAAGTCCAAGTATCTGTAAACACTCACTGCATTAACACTGTAAATGATCACAAAGTTTGGCCAACCCAGCCAACCGACCACTGTGTGTCAAGGCTAATGCTTGTTTACTGTTTGACACGTAAAATTAGCCAAGGCTTTCCTTTTAAACGGATACGTCATAAGGAAGCGTTAGAGACTTCGAGAAACCATGCTATCCGCCTTCTATTGCTCAGCCATGAATCTGATTACTTCATCCTGCTGCAATGTGTACGGATGGTATTTAGAGCACACACTGTGAAAAAAGTGATATATAGCAACTGAAAAGATCTTGAATGCAGTCAAACAATATCGTCTACCATTGCTTAATATACATACAGTACAGTGATAATGTTTGTTTGTGCATCCTGCGTATTTCATGCATAAATTTAAGAAAAAACCCATCGCTTTCGTGCATCCTCTGAGACGCATACCAACAAGTACAGACGGCAGTGGCACAAGGAAACCAGCTCACTTACTCTCAGAGGTCGTTGTGCTGATTTAAAAACCATAATAGTGCAGTTTTCGGCTGATGAAATGTAACAGTATTTTTTATTGGTTAATTTCGGCGTCTCTAGTCGAAGACATCACTGCCTACAAAGGATTCGATTTTGTTTACTTCTTCGGTTACCGTCATGCAATTTTTTAAATCCGACACAAATCAGTGAAGAATCACCTCAGCTTTTGGACAAAGTGATTCTTCGGATAATCACTTTGGATGTTGATAAGTTATTACAAGACAAGACAAGTTCGATTCCCGGGTGATGCTGTAACCTCTCGCAGCCGGAGGTCTAGAGAGAGTTGATTGGCCGAGCTCTCTCAGAGGGGAGGGATGAGAGGTACTTAGTGCTCCCGCATTAATCACGACTCTACAGCCAATCAGGGGAAGTGCAAGAGGAAGGAGGGGACAGCGCTGTCACCCCAACGGTGCGTTAGTGAGCAATTTGAAAAGATACGGTCGGCTGGCATCACATGATTCGGAGAAAACATGTGATAGTGACTGAGTGGTCGTATTAACCTTAATGTGGGAGCCCCCTAGTGACGGGGAGGAATTGGACGCGACTAAATTAGAGAGAATAATTTTTTTCCTGAAATATTTTTCTGAGAGAAACAAATCTCAAGATGTTATGCTTGAAACTTTTACCGCTTTTGAATAACGTGTCTAGAAATACGTGTGCAAAAAAGTCTTAAGCCCTCTCATTGCTTCCAAAGAGTCAGACTTTCTAGTATTTAATGTAGTCTTGAGGAATAGTTCTTCAGGCTTCCTGAAGGCTCTCATTTTCAGTCCAGTCCCTGTACCTAAACAGTTTCAGAGGAATGTTTTTTTGTTTGTTAAACCACACGGTGACCTATGAATCATTCAAGCATAAAATGCTTGAATGCTGAGTGGTTGGAACTGGCGAGAGGGGAAATGAGGTTGCTGCTGAGGTTGTAACAAAAATCATTAATATTAATAATAAAAATAGTATTTTTTTAATTTTCTTTAAATTAATCTATAACATGGAATTATATTTAATATGGAGAAATGATAGATTTAAGATATTTTCACTTAAGATAGCAGCTTTTCTGGTTCAGCATCCCTGGTGCTATGAGAAGGCAGGCGCGCATCCTAATCGGACCTGGCGGTGAACAAAAACACAACCTGGCTGCTTAGAAATACATGTCTTAACATACGTCTTAAGAAATATTCTTAAAAGAATGTATTCCTTTAGCAACTAGCCGTCTGTTATTAGAGAGGACACGGCCTGTGTGTACTCCGTTGTAGGAATATTTGCTCATGCAGTTGTGCATCATTGCAGTAGAATCAGGGCCTTTATCAAAAAAAACATTTTATTAATCACCTTATCATGTTGTGACTACAGTCAAAGCAGGCATGTTTCTGCACATAGAGTGGATATATGGCGGTTTGGTTGCACTGAATCTGGAGTTCAAGCTGAAGCTAAATGATCACCAAAAGTAAAAGGACGCAATTTCAGGGACACAATAAGAGCCGAAACGCAGGAGCAGCAGTTTTAGTGACGAAAACTGTGTTTTAGCCAAAATCAGGATTTTAATGTCTTTGCATTTTCTTGTCTTTTATTAACCGTCACTGCAACGGACAGTTGGTTGTAACAGCCAACGCCTTCACGCCAACAGTCACTCCTGTACAGAGAACTTACGTTGCTGAAAAACCATGAACCGATTTCCTTAAAGAGAGATGGAAATGCTTTTATTAACCGTTTTTGATTTGTTGAAAACAGAGTCAGGATGTGATTTCCTGTCAGAATGAACGCCATGCTTCCATCACGTTATTAGACAGACACATCATATTACACTTCCGTAAAATTCCCATCGTTGACGGGAAAAGAGTTTTAAGAAATAGTTAAATTAATCTGATCAAATTTAATGTAATCAGTGATCATATTATTTCAGGTTGAAGCGCATGTACACGCCTGCCCGTCCTTCTGTACGGCAGAGCTCTTACTAATAACATATTCATACAAAGAAATACAATTTTGAGTTCGAGGTTGAGTATTTTGCGCCTTGTTCATGCCAAGTTGTACTTCTTTCATCGTCAGCCAATTAAATACACTTCCTGTTCAGTAATCGCAGCGTGAATGACAGATAAAAAGATAAAGATAAAAGATCAGATAAAAATGAATTTCTCTCTTAAAATGACTCAAGCATTCATTCAAAAATTCACTTA
Organism: Clarias fuscus; assembly: GCA_030347435.1. NCBI lineage: Eukaryota > Metazoa > Chordata > Actinopteri > Siluriformes > Clariidae > Clarias > Clarias fuscus. The sequence continues at coordinate 27,869,575 of CM059216.1, forward strand.
TACCACTTAATATATTAACTAATTCCCGTAAAAATATTATATTATTATATTATTATAATTAATATCTATCGGTCCAGGTGCTTACGAAATAGATAAATAAATCAGAAACAAAACTGTTCATAACATAATTTTTATTCCACATTTCATTTTCACTCATGTCCAGGTTAAACATCAGGCCAATATCCAAGTACCGAAAAAGTTAACAAATTCTGTCCAGTCTGCATGATAAAATTATCGATCATTACTCGATATTATCGATAAGATACGTGTTTTATCTTAGTGTTTTTTTTTTATTTATTTTTTTTATAAGCGAGACGGTTCCAGAACATAGACAAACAAGATATTTAAATTTCCTGCATCTTTCTTTTCATCTTTGAAGGTTCAGTTTTTAGAATCTACATTTCTTTGTTTGGAGTAAGCCCTGCAGTGTCACGCTTTCGTTTTTGTTTCTTGAGAATCGTGGCGGTTTGTAGGCGCATTAGGGTCATTAAATGTTCCTTCTGCATACTCTGTCTATGCACGGTAAATTATCACGTTGATGGGCTCTGTTGAGTGATGGATATAGCCACGCCCACATGAGAGGGAAAAATTGTGTCTGGCCAGTTTTGCATGAAGCTGGCTGGGCAGACACGACAGACGGACATATAGACAAAACTTTCTGAAATTTTCTTTGGTTTCGGGTCTTCCACACACACACACACACACACACACGTATACACATACATACATACTCATATATAGTAATGTGTGTATTTGTGTGTATATATATATATATATATATATATATATATATATATATATATATATATATATATATATATATAAATGAGAGCGAGAGCGCGAGAGAGAGAGAGATACACACTCATACAACACTGTATGAGTTTGCTTGTAGAAATGCATGACATTTTCTCAGATTTTCACTTTTCAAATTAACTAAATACATGGTTGAACTTTGCTTTGTGGTTTTGAATCATGCCCAAACAAAACATTTTTTACTCAGACTACGCATAATTTTTCCATGTGAAGGGTCAAATCTGATGCTTGTATTAAATGCCGTAGTATTTGCATAAAGCCTACGTACATCAGTGTTTCTAACAGCCCTGATAATGTTTCAATAGGTTTCCAAGCACTCTCGTTATTGGACACGACCCTGGAGAGAGACAGAGGATCTGAATTCACCTCAGTCATGTGGACTCAGTATAGCAGAAAAGTCAGATTTTTTTTTTTTTTTTACATTTAATGTTTATGATCCACGGTTGCTGAATCCTCAGACATAAACGGCAGAATATAAATAATACCAGGACGTGACCTGGCAAGCTTCACTTACACCTCAGGAGGTTTTCTGGCTTCTCATCGCAACCTCCTTTCCTCCTCTGTCCTCTGCTTATGTTTCATATAAAAGAGACGAGAGAGTGGATAAACATTAGATCAGTGTGAGATCAGATAGAGTAGCATTAATGAGATTTAATCATTAAACCAGACAAAGTCTGCAACTTTTGCTCCCATCGATCATCTTGTTTTGGCACGGCGCGCGACGGCTGGATTAAACACGGCTCACGGAGCGATAATGTCGAAACGTTATGACCAAAAAAGGTGAACGGAAAGACAATGAGTAATATTAATCAGATGAGGCAAATATCACTGTGCTTGCTAATGCCTCATAGTGGAGGCGTTAGCGATGTGGAACAAGCTGCACACACACACGCACACACACCGAAGCCCAAAGAGGGACATGGACTGCCCCTCCTGACACGCAAACATTTAGTGTGAAATAGTCGGTATCGCATGTACGGTATCCTTGTCTTCTTCAATCACTGAACCGTTTGAATGACCTTTGATGCAGAAGTGGAAAGTTTGAACAAACAGTGATAATGTGACATTATCTTATAGTCTGGTTCCCCAACCATCAGACTTTCAAACAAACACAGTTTCACAAGGCACAGCATGCAATTGTGCAGATATTAACTGAAAACAGCACACACGAGATTTGACAGGTTTTACAGGAAGGCCAGGAAGAATTACACTCGTGTTTACTGCACCTGCTCCTACAGTAACATTATTTAAGATTTTTTTTTCTTCCTCCCCCCCCAACTAAACAATGAACGTGGTGAAACAAAGTGGTTTGTGTGCTGTCTAGTCTTGTCCAGGCCATTATCACGATCAGGATCAGTATCTCCCTGCAATGAGCTCCAGTTGCACCGTTCCAGTACGAAATCCTCACAACATACACCTCACTGCTTGTGTGTGCGTTTGCTTAAACAGACACAACAAGTCAGAGATTTGCAAGTAAAATTTCAGACGTCTCCTGAAGATCCTACAATTTAAATGAATGCCTTCCTGGTGTAAGAAACTGCACAGCGCGACACAAACGACACAACATTCAGACAATTATCATACATTTAAAAACCTATCTACACCTGGCTCAGATAAACTTACACACGATGCAGCTTTGCAGGTTTTCAGAATGAGGTCGAGAGGCTAATGCTCTCTGAGCGTGCCTAGGAACATGACAATCACCTGGAGAATCATTACGAGTCGGAGAAAAGAACTTGGTCATTCATTTTACTCTGGGGGGAAAAAAAAGAAAAAAGGTTGCAGAATGTCACCTGTGGTTGATGTATAGCTTCCTGTTTTTTTTTCCTTCTTCTTTTTTTGTTCTTTATGACTCAGTGCTAGATCGGAACATTGAACATGGACTCTCTGAGAGTTGCCTCAGCTTCTTCTTTGAGCAACGAGCAAATGTCTTTCATTTCTGTTTTTTGTTTTTTTCCCACCACCTTATACGTCACTTAGATCCGTTTTTATTTTGTAACAGTGTGAACAGCACAAATCACATGCAAACATCATCATTTTAAAATTTTTGTCACTTCCAGATGTGGTCCTACATATCTATCACTCCCAACATCACATCAATCCAATTGAAAGATGGAACTTGAATAAGAGTCTAATCCATAAAGGTTATAGGCTGCAATCCACAGACCCCCAAAGGATCCGCTCCCAACATCCTGGTGCCAGACACCACATCACACACACAACCAGAGGCCCTGTGGAGCGAAGCCCCGAGGGGCCAAAGCCACCCTGGCAGCACAAAGAAACCCGAAACCTAGGTAGTATTAAATGTTGCAATAGTCTGATCAGTGTAGTATGAACTAATCAGATTTGGTTACTAAATAGTGATCTGTGACACTCAACACATTTACACTTCATTCTATTCCAGATTAAGATACAATTACAATAAATCATTTTATTAATTTTTTTGCATATTACAGTTAAGAAACTGGGGTCAGAGCGCAGGGTCAGCGAGGATACAGCGCCCCTGGAGCAGACAAGGTTAAGGGTCTTGATCAAGGGCTCAACAGTGGAAACTCGGTGGTGCTGGGGCTTGAACCCTTGACCTTTCGATCAGTAACCCAGCGCCTTAAATTTTGACCCCTATCCCAGGAGACTTAAGGCACAAGACGGGGTACACCCTAGACAGGGTGCCAATCTATCACAGGGAAGAAAGCTATCTGAACGAGGAAAATTTATAACTAACTAAAAAACTATTTTCATTTCTAATTCTTCCGAAATCCAAAGGAAATGATCGACTTCCACATAATGCGAGAAACTTTTATTTTAATGGTTATATGATGTTATGACAACCTTACAATGTAAAGTGTACAAGCGAATGTGTGATCTGGACTGAATTTTTTCTTTATACAGTGGAACCTCAGATTGCGAGTAACGCGGTCTGAGAGTGTTCCGCAAGACTAGCAAAGATTTTTAATAAATTTTGACTTGGAAACCGAACAAAAGTCTTGGTTTACAAGTATCGAGTATCATGTATCACGCATGCGCTTCTTGTTTTGACGTCGAGCGTCACGTGATCACAACTGTGCCAATGTTTTTTCTCTCTCTTGCGCTGCGGAATTGTAGGTAATCGTCTCCCCTGCTGGGTCTTAGTGCTCGTCTCTCACTGGTATAATGAACATCAGTAAACGCTTGTACTATTTACTATAACACTGACCACGCGTGTGCGTGCAAAACATCTTTTATTTTGTTTGTATGTATGTGTGTACAGAGCACGTGTACCGTTTATGATAACACGTGTGCGTGCGCGTATAAAGCAAAAGAAAGTCTCCATAAAATCCATTTTCTCGCTGTCTCTCTATCAGCCGGCAAATCTGCACAAATGTCAACAATTTTGTGTTTTTCTGTCAATATGGGGTGCTGTGTGTACATTAATGAGGAAAGAAAATAAACTTAAATGATTTTAGCAAATGGCTGCAATATACTCTAACGAAGAGTGAAACATTTAAGGGGGTCTGAATACTTTCCGAAAAACGCACCGTATAATAAACAAGTTACTTATAGAATGCAGATTCCAACGGAATGAAAGGCAGACGGACGTGATCCGCGTCACATTTTTGCATAGGTTTTGCATCGTTACACCACTAGCCTAGAGTCAAACTTAGAAGCTTCAGAGATAGTCTGAGATCATGAGATCATGTCTACATCAAACATCAACTCAGCTTAGTGAATTCGAGAAAGCAAAAATGTATGTGTTATTTCCCCTTCGAGTTACATTATAAGATTAAATTGTACGTCATACTTTTTTTTGTTTTTTTGTTTTTTTGTTTTAGAAAGTACTGATACAGACTTTCTAACTCGGTGGTGCTTGGCAACTTACTCAGCTTAGATCTTTACCATTTAAACCCTGAGACAAGTGCTGCAGTTTCAGTTTCAGTTACCAGAAGAAGCAGAAAAAAAAAAAACGTTGCAGTCTTGTCTGAAAATGTAAATTTGAAAGCACCAACTGTGTGAAAGAACTGTGTGCTAGCACGAATTGTTTAATACCGTTCCAGCTCTAGCAACAACTAAATATGCATGTAATCATAAGCATGTGTAATATCATATTGGGTGTAATAACTTGCAGTGTATTGGGTTACAGTGTATGAATTTGCACTGAAATTTTACACTTTGTTGAATACATCTGCCTGCATGCCAAGGCTCTGTAGGGGTTGACAGGGTTGGGAACCTTAAAAGGGTGTAAAACTAGATGGAGAGAAAAATGATGAAATCAGATCAGGGCAAAACAAACTGCCTGGCCTAAACAAACAAACAAACAAACAAACAAAACAAACAAACCAACACTGTACACTGAGATTTCATTCAGGCACATTTAGCTTTGGCTACGGTACACAATGTGATGTGCAAATGTGTGAAAATGATTCCTCATGCTCCCAGAACCACTCTTTCACAATCTGAGTGCTGGAATTTGGCCGTGCAATAATGGAAGAAAAACTCCACACATGTAATACCCTGGTCAATCAGCAGATTCAGATTTTTATTGACACATAACATTGCTGAGAACTCATTCACATTTAGGTATTTGGCAGACGCTCTTATCCGTGTGTGCGCCCAACAGGGACGACTTGGTGGTCGTGGGATTTGAAACTGGGACCTTCCGAACCGTAGTCCAATGCCTTAACCACTGAGCTACCCCTGACCCTGATCATCTGAAGCAACCCAGGATCATAACACTACCTACAGAGGCTTGTACAGTGGACACTATGCATGATCGGTCCATCGCTTCATGCGTTTCCGTTCTTACCCAGACACGCCCATTGGTCAATGGGGAGCAATCTAAACTCATCACACCACATGACCTTTTTCCATTTCTACACCAATGACACCAATATCGTACATGTGACACCATGTGCACTGAACAATAACCTGATTAAGTGTCTAATCCATAAACGGTTATAGCCCGCAATACATAGACCCGCCCCCAACGTCCTGGAGCCAGACACCACATCACACACAACCAGAGGCCCTGTGGAGCGAAGCCCAGAGGGGCCAATGCCACCCTGGCGGCACAAAGGAACCCAAAACCTAGGCGGTATTCATGTTGCATTGAGCTGATCAGTGTAGTATGAACTAATCAGCCCATTTTTTTTTTTGCATATTCCATTTAGGAAACTGGGGTCAGAGAGCAGGGTCAGCGAGGATACAGCACCCCTGGAGCAGACAAGGTTAAGGGTCTTGATCAAGGACTCAACAGTGGAAACTTGCCGGTGCTGTGGCTTGAACCCTCGACCTTTCAATCAGTAACCCAAAGGACCTTTTTCCATTTCTGCACCAATGACACCAATATCATACAAATATTACTCAAGTTAAAAGTACAAGTCCTGGATTTGCTTGACTACTTGAGTAAAGGTACAGAAGCGTTCACCTTTCAAATTTACTCAAGTATCAATCAAACGGAGTTGTATTAACTCACAATAGTCTTTTTCATATATATATATATAAAAAAAAAAAAACAGTCTCTCGGTTGTGAACGTGCTATTTTCGTCGCTGTCCGTGAAAAGCTCCGCTTCTGATCCGATATCAAACACCTGTTACATTATTAGACACGTCCCGAAGGAAAGACAAGTCACGCCATCCTGCATAACGGTCAGCAGATGGTGAAATTCCTGCTTTAAATACTACACACCGCTCTGGTTAGGTAATGCAACGCCATGCAGACATGCAGCTAAGTAAAAGTACAGAGATTTGGTGTACGTTTGAGCAGAATAAGAGTAAAATGTCCTCTAATAAAACTACTCAAGTAAAGTACAGATAGATTTGAAATATAACCGAGCACATGTAATCACAGTTGCCTCCTACCTCTGATTATATCACCAAATCATATCACATCATAAATCATACATCATATCAACCAGCCCTAATGACACTCTGCTACATTTCAACACAGGAAAAACCTGATATAAGACAAGATTATTTCATACACAATATACAAGTATTTTCCATACAGGTTTAAAAACAGGTTGCTCACCGGAAGATGTTCAGATACAGGCCTTACACCGTTTATCACAAGGCTATCTGTTATACACCGCTGGTTACAGAGAACAAGCACATACTGGTAAGCGGGGGAAGAAAAAAAAAAAATCAACCTTGCACTGGAAGTCTAAGGGCAAGAGCTGACTTGTGTAAGGATATATATATATACATACATATGTTTATGTTCAAGTGTCATTTCTGCAGAGACCTTGCTTTAGTATTTATAGTTGTGGTTACCAGCGCAGCTAAGGAACATGCGAGTGCCTGTGTTTCTGCACAGTTTCTCAGATGAACGCTGCAGAAGCATGAGTAACCCGAAATCATACTGAGTGTATTTCTTTCAGTTTTTTGAAAGATGAACTGGATTCAACAGCTTCCCACAGACTTCCATGACACACAAGTGAGGAGTAAGTGTGCCTCCTGCTTGTTTACTCAGGATAGGGAAAAGCCGTCATGACGCTCCCTTTTTTGCGATGTAATCACACACATTCTATGTGAACATGGAAATAGTAAACAGAAACCTAGTGAAACCAGTGGAGGTTTCTTTTAGGTCACAGCTGTTTTAAGGAGAGAAGAGAGTATCAGGAATAATGACTGATATCTGAGCTGTGCAGTAACCAGGTACAAAATCAGGTATGATGACACAGTAACCAGGAGACGCTGGCATGCCGCAGTCAAGTGCTGCAGGAAGTGGACAAATCACCATCACAAAGAAGAACATGTATATATACAGTGCCCTCCATAATTATTGGCACCCCTGGTTAAGATGTGCTGAAAGCCTTAAGATAAATTCAGTTTTTATTGCCGAAGCATATTGTCACACTGAACATTGTAGAAAAATATAACGTGGATATAAAGTGAATTTTACGGGGAGATAAAAATCCCTGACTAACAAATAATTATTTTTCATAAAATAACCTGTTCCACAATTGTTGGCACCCCTAACAATTCCTAGAAAATAAATCACATTGAAGTATTTCTGTCATTTCTACAGTAGTTTACAAAGTTGATCAGAGTATCTAGGAACATTTAATTAGTAATTTATCACTTCCTGCTCCCTTGGGGTATAAATATGACGGGAGACAGAGGCCATTTCTCTTATCCACTCTTCAACATGGGAAAGACAAAGGAACACACCATTCAAGTAAGGCAGATGTGTGTCGACCTTCACAAGACAGACACACAGACACACACAAGTTAGTTTCACTGTTACTGAATCTCACACAGGGTCTAAGTTATCAGGAATTTCCCATCACTTCACTACATCAGTACTAATGAAATTCCTCAGAAGAGCAGAAGAGTTCAGGTCACACAGAGTGTAAAGGATTCCAGACACGGCACCTTATTACTACTAACTTTCACAAGTCTGTTAACCTCACAGTAATTTTACCGCTTCATTATCATCATCATCGTCGTCGTCGTCTTAATCATCATCAACATCAAACACTAACAAACCTCTTAAAGAAAAACAGCAGTATCGTAATTAAGCTAGTGGAAATTCCTGCGGCACAAAATTTGGAGAAATTGCTTTAATTACAGCGAGCCGTTTACGACGAGTAGAATGATTACTGGGGGTTTTTCTAATTCTGAGCGATCCTGTAGCGTCCTGTAGCAGTGTGTGACATTTTATACGTTCCATCAAAATGTAATCGTCTTAGTCACCATGTTACAGACAGACTCACGCCAGCTATAGAATCTAAATGTGAGCATACATAAATTCAGGCTTTAAGCTAAACAGCACCCCCACCAACACGGGCACACACACTCTGACAAGGCTGAACTATAGACAGAGTAGCGTCTATTTCTGTGTGTGTATGCATGTATGTGCGTGTGTGTGTACAATGTTCAGGCTCTGAAATAACTTGGTTATTTTCCACTCCAGTGGAAAGTGAGAGCAGCCTGGGGCCCCTGTGTGGAATTTGGTAAGTGAGAATGTGACATCACAGGATTCCCCTGAAGCAGGACTCAAGGGAGTCGAACATGCTGCGTGTCACATGCTTTTCATACGAAAAGAAGGGGGGGGGGGGGGGGGGTCATTAAAAGGACATGTATGACAAATCTGTAACATGTCTGTCTGTAGCCACAAATTAAACCGCAGCAGTCGTTACACACTCATGTAAGAGCCGAGCTGTACGACATTGAGGACAAGGTTTCGGTAGCTAGTCAATTATTTTTACTTTCGTTACAAGGAGCGTTCAGATCAAAGCAGGACTTTTGATTGTGCAGAATAACAGAACAAGGTTATTAAAAATCCCTTTATTCATCTATATACAAGCAATTCCCCGCTACACACATCATGTGTCTGAAACTCTGGCCTCCCAGAAACGCCTTTAATGCCCCAAACATGTGGAAATGGCTTGTAGCGAGGTCAGGACTGAACGAGCGATGTGGAAATAACTCCCAGCCGAGTTCCTGTAATGTGCAAGCGGTGTTGGTGAATAATTGTGTGTACAATTCCCACGAACTGACGCGTCTCTTCCTCATGTCTTCCGCAATCATTATCCAAGGTCTTTCAGGGATCAGGAGTTCCACTCGCCGAATGTCCTCGGCCACGATGCGGATCGTCATTCAGGGACATACGACCTTCTTTAAAAATGTCTTACTGCAGTAGGCAGTCTCAACACGCCTTCATTCACCGGACATTTCATCACAAGTCCTGGACTGACTTGTATTATTATAAGGGAATAAAATGACCTGAAGAGTTTTCTCACGTCAGGGCTCAACAGTAGAGTCTCAGAATTTTCGCAAATATATGATCCAACAAATGCTTTACCACTGACCTTTTCATGTTCCCGTGTTCCTCGCTCCAGTGGCTCTCATCCCTTTGTATTCTGAGCGTGTATCACCGTGTTTAGCAGATGCCCTTATGCACAGCCAATTATTCATCTGTCTGTGCAGCTGTAAGCCACAAACAAACACCTCATCTGTTGAAAGGTCAACTTATATAAGCTGGGCTTAGTATCAATATTTATCTGTATTATTAAATATTTCTATTGACATGGAAGAGAGTGCAAAATCGATGACTTCTGCCTTTCAGCTTTTATACTCTCATGGTTCATGTAATGCTCCTGGCTGTCCGTGAACGTGACCTTTTATGGATGTTTGAGGACGTCCATGTTGCAGGAAAGTTCAAAGAAAAGCATCGCTTCAAAGACTTTTATGAAACTTTGGGTTTGGAATTAACCTTATTTACATGAAACTACACCCACCTGATTTGTGAGTAATTATTAAAAGAGTCATAGGCTGGACACTTACTTCTTTCATCATCACATCATTATTAGGCAACAGTTTTCTAAGAACGCAAAGCTTTCAGTCCTGGACCTTAAGCCTGTACTACTACTTCAAAATGATTAAAAAAATAAATTAAAAGAAAAACACTGCCATGACACCCAGCCTCTTTTCCCCCCCATGTTCATTGCGTACCTGTGGGAAGTACTGGTTGCTCATTAGACTCGCAGCTTAGTTAAAACACAGCTAAATGCACACAGCCCTTTAAATAATGTTTACAGAGACAGCGAGAGAGAGAGAGAGAGAGAGAGAGAGAGAGAGAGAGCACATATAAATTAACCGATCAAAGTCCACACTATTTCAATGTGTGCAAGATCAGCTTGTAGAAAGCCACTACCAAAAGAAAAAAAAAGATACATTACCTGCAAAACAACATCTTATTCATAAACCTATTCATCCGTCCTAATGGTGTATATAAAAGGTACTCTTCGGCTTTTCTTCATTTCCAAACTCCACATCCTGATAGAAAAGGGTAAACCAGGATATGATTTCCCGTTCCCTGAAGCATTTGCGAAAATGTACAACAGCACACACGAGCATAGGGACCCATTCATCATGGCCTCCTGCCAGGCCCGAAGCTCACTCGAGTTTAGATGCATGAACACGCCATAGCAGGGTTTCCCAAACATGGATTAGTGGTGGCATTGTAGGACGTTTGTGAGATGGATGGAAATGCAAACGACATTACATCAAATTTTAAAATGGATAACTTGTCGCCGACTTGCGGGAGAGACGCATCTGTCTTAGTGAACTCGGCTGGGGGTTATGACCACATCCCTCGTACAGTCCTGACCTCAATCCAAGCCATTTCCACATGTTTGGGCTAATAAAGGAGCTCCTGGTAGGCCAGCGTTTCAGACGTGAAGTGCGCGGTCTTATCGTGGCTCTGGCGTACTGGGAAAACTTTCTACCTTGATGGTGATGGGGATTATACAGAGAAACAATCAAAACTGGGGTTTGACTTGGTTATTAAACATCATTAATACTGTATACATCATATAATTCACTGGTAGTTCTATAATAACTCTTGGCACTATACTATATAGTACGGTACAGTGCTTAGCTATAGCTAGTTCAGTTATACTTTGTGGCTAGAAGCGTCTACGTCTTAAGAGCTTCTTGAAAAGCACTTCAACTGGACAGACACATCACAAGAGCAGGAACTAACAAGCAAGGAGCATTTAACGATCGGATTTATGTGCACGGACAGCAATAAGGCCGAGTTTTTTTTCTCCAAGTCTACGACATATTCGAAGCAGCTTTCTAACAAAAGTATGAAGCCAGATTCCTTCAAACAAAAAGACATTTCAGGGGAAAGAAAAAAAAACCCCAAACAAACATGAAATCCTGGCTGTAAAACCGTACTTAAAACCAAGCTACTGTGCTCGAGTCAGCAGGTGGTAGCCTTCAAAACGCAAAAGCCTTTACCACTGCAGCGGAAAAACACCAAACTGTTGAAACGGATACATGGGAGCACAAATAGGGTGTATTAATGTTGACTGCAGCTCATTTCTATGGAAGTAAAAAAATAAAAAATAATAAAAAAAAAAACGACCATAAAACTTATAAAACCTTTGCCTCCTTATCAGAACTTAAAACAGAACGTTACTGCACATACTGTTTCAAATCACAGCGTGAAGGGCTAAAATTAATCGATCAATAATTAATTAATTAATTTAATTTAATTAATTATGTTGCATGCATTTTCAAAGCATGAATGATAAAAAAAAGAAAGAAAAAATGTTAGAGATGGGGGCAAATTAAAAAAAATCGATTCGTTAGAGATCACGATTCCTTTTGCGTGGCAGCGCGTGTAGCGTAATACTGACGTCAAACTGCGATAATCTGCTAATCCAGTGGACGCGTATGGAAATCTGCCAACATTCCCAGTCCTTCTTGCTAATACCTGCATAATACCTGTAAAAACACCATATCTGAATCAATGCCAAAGTGTTATCAGTTCATCTCATGGAAAAAAGGCCAAATCCGGACAAATCTTACACTGAACATCTTCAAGACACTGCACTAATGAGAATTTCCTTCAGATAGACTACGAGACAGGCAGCTAAATAAATAAATAAATAAATAAATAAATGTAGCTAACTGGAACACGGGATCGTTAAAGTAACCTCTCTGTGTGACAAACACAAAGGAAGCTTTTTAAAAAAAAAATCTCTTTCAGAAATCTGACCTTGCTACGACCTTGACCTCGTTTGGATAAAAAAAAAAAATTATTCAGCTCATCTGCTCGATTCAATGATAAGGCCATACAAATCCAAACAGACAGACAGACAGACAGACAGACAAAAGCAGGGACACATGGACAACCTCAAAGCATGACGCCTCCTAGTGGGTGAGGAATAAAATTAACAGAAATTAACTTACAGGACATAGCTATACTGTAAATATTCTTGCTTTTAACTATGCGTACACTTCCTTGTACATGTTGTGTTAGTTTGGTGCGTATGTTTGTGCACATCAAAAAATGGCGGAAACTTCGAGATGAGGCATTAATTTGTTTGATTTAGTGCCTCACGTACGTCTCCGACGCTTTTTCTACCGTGATCGTGGCAAAAACTGAGCTGCTTGAATGTCACCATGTTTGTTTGCTTCATGTCTTACTGAATGCTCCGGTGTGCCCCCTACTGGCATCCTCCAGCAAATATGTGAACAAATACACTCATGATGTTGCTTAAGCTGCGCTTAATGTCTTTTACAAGTGAATTCACTTTTGAACTATATTAATTACGATTTATGTGTATGTCATGAAGCCAGTTTAGAAACACAACACAAGTGAGCACAGGTCTTAAGAAACTCCCTGAAACCAGTAATGGTAATCGATGAAGAATAAAACATGACTTAATAACATTTGTTTTATTGACTAAGGAATGCCTAAGAATCAGGATCTACAAACATAGAAGATTTATGATAGTCATGGCCTCCTCCCAAACATATTGCCATGAGCTACCTAGTCAAATACAGTCATCAGCATAATTATTGGCGCCCTTTGTAAAGAGGGGGAAATGTCTGTGCAGTTAATAAGAGAAATATAACCGAAGTAAATCTGGCTGTGAAAAACAGCTACATGCCTAAAAACCCCCGAATCCACTGATAGGGCAATAATTAGGATGTTTAAAACAAACTGTAATTAATCTACCCGGGAGAGGACGAAGGTGTACTTTGCGCCTACGTAAAGTGAAGAGGATGATTAAAGAGGCGAAGTTTCTCCAAGGATCATAATTTGCTTAAGCTAGGAGCAATTCAGTAAATCTACCATTAGACAACATCTCCATGCCAACAAACCCCCTTAAAAGGATGAGAAGAAGAAAACCTGTTATTCTAAGCGCCTTAATTTCACTAGACGCTACTGGAACTTTTACTGGAACTGGTTTGCTCGTATCAGACGAAACAAAAATAAAAGTTTACTGGCAACAAACACACTGGTCTGAAAAGAAGATCTAAGAGTGAAATTTGAGTAAAGACCCTGGAAACCATGTAGGGACTTTGAAAGAATCCCAGGAAATGAAAAAAATATAAATTCCTTTGTGTCAAGAAGCTGCAACTGGCAACCTGTGGTTGGATTTTCAAGACAATCATCTGAAAGGTACATCAAAATCTACACAACTTCTTTATATAACCACAGAGTTATATATGCACCGTTCACAGTTCTCTGACCACTAGGAAAACCTCTGGGTGACCCGAAGAGAACATTCCCTCAGAAAACATCCTGGAGGACAGGAAGGGATTGTGTACGTCTAGAATGTTTACGTATGGTGCAGCGAAGTACAGCCTGAATAAGACAGGAGTGAAAGTAGAGCTGTGAATTATAGGACAGGCTGTTGGTTTGATTTAATTCGATTTGCGTCATGCAGGTATATTTCTAACTGGTTTTAAAGTACTAAAAACTACTTACACTATCTAATATGCACTGGAATCGTGGAGCTTGTGTATGTAAAGCGATATTTTTTTTCCTAGGCCGAGGTATTGTACCAACTCGTAAGCTTAAAAAAAATAAAAAATAAAGAGTAAAAGTAGTAGTAATACTCTTGTAAAACACTAAAGATGGGAGCATCGATTTTAGGGAATATAACATTTTAAAGTTTATCTAAATAGTTAAAAAGGAGTGAATCGATTCGAAGTCGAAAACTGATCCACCTGACTGATCTATAAAAGATTGATTAAAATTAAATTGCAAAAACAATTAAATCGCACAGCTCTATTTGAAAGACGAATTATTTGATTTTTTTAAAAGAAATTTGCATTAATTTCTTTTTGGCAACAGTTTAGAACCACTTATATTTTTATTTCGAGCATTTGACTAACACCTTTAACCGGAGAAATTTACATTTTAATCTCATTATACATCTGAGCAGTTAAGCGTTAAGGGTACTGAACTGTAGTCCAAAGCCTTAACCACTGAGCTATTACCTCATATTTATTTTGTACCCTTACAGTCCCAAAAGCCATTTGTGTGTCTTAGGCTTGTGTGTCTTAGTAGCTTCACACTACAGGCAAAAGTGGCCCTTATCTGATTTCCTGACCAAATCTAATTTCTTCAGATTATATATTTTTTTGTGACCGGTGTCTGACATTAGTCTGAACAGATCACGCTCCTAAAGTGACATGCGCACAGGAACAGGGTGTTACGTGACGTCACGTGATCCAGCAACCTCTTTAGTTTCTTCTGGTCTTGCTTTTAAACTTTTACCGTTCCTTTGCCCCTACAATCAGATTCACTTTTAGCCACGTTCGGTCATTTTATCGGAGATCTCTTCAAGCACAGAGCAGTTGCGATACACGCCTTCTGACTTTGCTTCTAAATTTAGTTATTTATTTATTTTTACAGCAACATCACCCTAAACATTTATAAGATGTGTTTAAGATTTTTTTTTTTTTTTTTTTTGCATTGACGATTGGCACTTAAAATTTCGTTGTACTTGTTGCAATGACAATAAAGACTATACTATACTATACTACTATACTATGTAATGCCTACATTATTTTCACTGTTGTTACCTTTTTATCTATTCCAATAAAAGTAAAAAGGTGCTTTGCTGCATCTTTTTGTTGGCATTCGCATCCAGCGCAGTTAAAATCCTACCTTTTAATGTGAAATGTGATGTTGAATTAGTGCCATAAAGATTAAACATGCCAAAAATAATTTAATCAACTATTTATTGTTTTGTTGTTGTTCTCTTGAACAACATGAGAAAAATAAATAAATAAATGAATAAATAAATAAAAATCTGATCTGTATCTGATTTACAACCACAAACAGACGTGGGCCAAATCAGAGTGGAAAATTTCTTGCCCTTCTAACGTTTTTATAAAATAAGGTTATGTTCACACTGCCAGACGATTTTTTTCTTCCCCTCCTCATATGTGAACATAGCCTTATTTAAGCAAAATGTTAGCGCATCAAGAAATCTGGTAACAAAAGAACTGACAGGATAGATCTTTCTTTTGCTCATCTGATTGTACCCTTGTTTATCCTCTCTCTCATCTCTGATAGAATAGAGATGGAATAATTCCGTAAGCAACAACATTTTCCTCTTCTATATCTCGGTTATGGCGGCACGGTGTCATAGTGGTTAGCACCGTCACACCTCGCATTCCCACCTCGAGGTCCGTGTGCATGGAGTTTACGGCACATCTTCTCCTCATGCTTAACGGGTTTCCTCCGGGTACTCCGGTTTCCTCCCACAGCCCAAAGACATGCAGATTAAGCGAAATGGCCTGTAGTGTGTGAATGTTAACTGAAGATCCTACCGCGGCCGTAAAAATGGGAATAACCGTTGGCCTCCACGGTTCCTTAGTTGGATGGAGGGCTCAGTTAACAGTAAAAACTAATTTCGGTATCACGTATACAGTACCTTTACACCGAAGAAGAAGAAAAAAAGAAAAGAAAAAAAAGAAAAAGACCTTCGTGATGCACTGTTGTTAGTGGTGTTTGAAAGAAAAAGTCAAACATTTTAAAGTAGTTAAACAGCAAAAAATTTCAATAGTCTGACTATTTTGGGAAAATGACTAAGTTAGAGCAATGACTAACTGAAGGGGAATAGTATTTACGTGGGTGTTTGCTTTGACACCTCTCACATGATGGGCTCAGGAGGGAAAAACGAGCAGAAAAGTTTATTATTTTTTTAAGTAAATTATTACTAAGAAACCAGCGTTTTAAGAAAACCTGAAACAAGTTTAACATTCACTTCCAAAAGCCAAGAAAGGGTAAACGACTCACGGCAACGGGGGCTGAATCGCAAATCTACACAAGTCCACTATGTAGTGTATAATCCTGTGTATAACTTTATTCCAAACGTAGTGCACCAAGGTAGGCCAAGCCGGGGCATTCTGGATACAACCCAAGTCAACCCTTGGAAACGGAGCTACTAGGAACAGGGCTGGGGAAACTTTTCGGCTTTTCGCGTAAACACTGAGACAGACTCTGTTAGAGGATATTTCCGAGTATAACCAAAGAAAAAAAGTGTAAATAACTAAAAACATGTTAGGAATTAAGAGACTTAAGCCGTTTTAACGCGTCTGGTCAATGTAAAACCCCAGGAATTAAACCACACAACCAACAAGCACAGGTTCCGTTCATGTTACACTTTCGTTACGAGGAAAAAAACAACAACAAAAAACCACACCGTTACCTTTGAAAAGCGGTGAAGATGTGTCTTCACATCCTGTTGTTGTTACGAAGCGTGTGTCTCTCCTTCTTCAGACTGCCTGCCTTCCTGCGCGCTCGCGAAGGCACTGCCAGATGTCGCCTTCGAGCTCTGCGGGGTAAACCGAGACAAAATTCAACCTCCACCAATCGCAAGGCAGTACGCAAGGGATTATGCTAATGTTGACCCTGTCTACCATGCATACACACCGCGTACACTGAACGAATCCTGGGACTCACCTGGGTGGGAGGTGACCCTTCAGAGGTGGATCCATTGGTTAATTACAATCCAGTTTCACATTTCAGTTGGTGCTAAAATTAAAAGGTGAATCAACCTGACTAGCTTGCATATCGTCATTCTTTATAGTTTATGAATGATTTATTTATTTTTTTACCTTGCTCTGGCATGTGCTTCCTTCACTATTCAGAGCAAATTCTTAAGATAAGATATCTCATCTCTGCCTAAAGAAAGTGCCGCAACAGTACTTTAGTAGTAGTGTGTAGTCTGTCTACCCGGTAGGCATACAATACAGTCTAGCCGTCAGGATGTGTCCTTTAGAAACTTTAGAATCTTATGGTATTTTCATATTGGGCCATACTCTAGTGATTTGAAGTTTGGATCATTGTAGTGACTCGGTTCAAAATGAACGAATCTTTTTTTTTTGAGTCATTTAGTTCATTTCGTTTTTTTGATCAAAAATAAAATAAAATATTACATTTTCAATAAACAGACACAAAACACGTCTACATACACACATTTTGCCTATAGTTCCAGTAATGAACAAATTACAATGCAGCTAAGGACATATTATGATAAACAGAATGAGCAGCTCACCTCTCATATCTTCTAGTCTGAGTCGTTCATTCTTTTGAATCTATTGCACTGCATAGCGTCTATGGGAGTCACGTGACAAAAGAATGAACAACTCGGACTTGGAAGACTCATTGAGGAGAACTGTTCAATTGTGTTTCCTGTGTACTGCCCTGCACTACATCTATGGGAGTCACGTGACAAAAGAACGAACGATTCGGACCAAAGACTCAAAGGTAAAAGGTACTCATTTCTGTTTCCTGTACATAACCTATGGAGGTTTTGCGATGCTTTGCGCAATGCGCGCCCAGTCACTCTCCAAGACTCGTTCTTCTGAGTCACGTTGAAGACTCGTTGGTTTGTGAGCCGCCATTAAGCACAAGAGAAGAAGAGAACATGGAAGTAAAATTTCATGCTATGCCTAATATTAATGATAGGAACATTTTTAAGAGCGACACTCTCGCGTGCCTTCCTACTTTATCAGCAATCTACTTCCGTATATGGCCTCTCAGATATGACACTGTGGTTGTAAAGGTAACTGTTCTGACCATAATGACCAGAAAAGTACAGTGTTGGGGTGTGTGGGATGCTCGAAGATCTTTGCTGCTCTGGACCTACACCATCTCGTGTAAGGTAAATATCCACCAAGGCTGAGCAGTGCTCCTCATCTGTACACTCGGATCACTCAAGGCTTCAACGTTGAAGAAAACTACACTGGATTTCTGCATTACTGTAATTTGACATTCATATCAAAAACGAGAAACCTTTTTTTTTTTTTGGGGGGGGGGGGGGGGGGGGCAACAAATTCACAACCATTACTAAGCACATCACATCGCTCTTTCTCTGTACCGTTTTATCCTGTTCAGGGTCACAGGAAGCCTGGAGCCTATTTCAGAAAACTGGGGGCACGAGGAGGGCTACACTCTGGATGAAGTGCCAATCCATCACAGGGCACACACACTCACACACGACACAGAATTTAGAACTGCTCATTAGCCTATCTGCAAGTCTTTGGACTGTGGGAGGAAACCAGAATACACAGAGGAAATCCTACAAGAATGCACACAGAATCGAGGAGAGAATCGAACCCCGACCCTGAAGGTGCGAGGCCACAGTGCCAACCACATCACAGAAATTTTAATACAAATTATTTAACTCAAGGCTCTTTAGGGCTCATTTTTATGATTGATTTGAAAAAAAAACAAAAAAAAAGTTGCAGGGAAAAAAAATAATAAACATGCTTTCCAGGTTTCCCAACTGACGCACCATGAGATAGTATCAACATCATAATTCATTCTTGCCCTTGGCAAAAGTAGCAAAACCAGCTATACAACTGGGGGAAGGTATATTCTGACTCTCTTTTTTTCAGCTCTATATTACCGTGCCCTGTAGAAATGAATGAAATGCTCATTGATATGTATTTGGAATGCATAGAAATTATTCTTAACATTTGCAAGCACAATCGCAATTATAAACATGTGCACCATGTAGACGCTAGATCAACACTCCAGGCCAACGGTGGAGGCTAAAGCGAGACTGGGTATACGGTATTAATCAGTTCAGGTCTGTTCTGCCTTGCTCAGGTCCGTTGTTGCACCTCTCAGAGTGTACACAGCGCAACAGAGCTGTCTTTCCTAGAGAAACCCGACACACTGACACACCCGGTTTTGTTTATCCAAACTGCTTTATACGAAACAATACCTAAGAAGGTGACACTTAAGTAGATGGACACCTCCTCCGAGCTCATCGCTTGTCTTACAAAGACAGTAATTACAATTGTTTAATCCGTTAAAGGGAAAATTTTATCCATGGCTATTGTTTGAAACAGGGTATTATTTCATGCTCGCGTAGACTTTATGAATGCATGTTAACAAAGCAAGAATTAAATTGCTTATATGTTTATCGCTATCCATAGTGCATTCAGCTTAAAGCAGACGGAGCATGGATGAGGTGCATGGATACCTCTCTCTCTCACACACACAAACACCTTCTTTTTCTCCTTCCTTCTCACACTGTGCAGATCTCATTCCTCATTTTCTCTTTACTGTACTTCTTGTGTTTTATTTCTTTTTGCGTTTTTTTTCCCTTCAGTTTTATCCTCGGTGACAAAAGTTGGACTGAAAAAAAAAACTCATCCGTCCCAGACCAATTTTCATTTATACAGTAAACATTATGAAAATAACCCTCAATGCCTGCTCACCTGCCACACCTGTGTCGCCTTTTATTCTCACAGCCTTAGCGCTTAGGGGAACAAAGGAGGACCGAGCTCTTTCCCAAGCCAGAGACACACCACTAAAAAAATACACAGGGAAAAAAAAAAAAAAAAAACTGAAAGAGAGTACCTTAATTGTTACTCAGGAAATACCTACTTTAGTGATATATGCGCTACGTCCTCCTGAAAACTGATTCAAGATTTGTTCATATTGAGTTAAAATTTGGCTTTTTTTTTTTTTTTTTTTTGTAAAATAGTGCACTACAAACCGTTCCCTACACTAGACAAGGCAGACATTGTTCGACGGCCTCTTAGCTAATGTGCTATACAAATAATTATGTCTCTGTGTCACCCCTAGGGGATTCTTTATGTTCATCATTTTTTTTTAAAGTGGCAAAGATGTACTGTACTGTATGTAGTTAGTAATATTAGAAGAGGCCATCCGTGTTGGTTTTCTCTAACTGGTTTTCTGGTTTCCTCTTAGCTCCTTAAAAAAAAAGAGGATTAGTACAGTATGTAAATTGCCCCTAGGTGTGAATGGGTATTGCCTCATCCGATCTCACGCCCATCGGGCCCAGGGTAGGTCCTGATTTCGTCAACACCCTGACCAAGATGGAAAAGGTTTCTGAGGATGAATATTTAAATGATCATGCTTGAAAATAAATGAATGTAGATATTAATTATATTAATAATAAAGCAGATACAGTAAAGAATCACTATTTAAATAGATTGGATCCAACATTTCTGTACATTGTAAAATGATTATCGCACTGCGTTTGGGTTTTTTTTTTTTTCCCACTAGGTTTTGGGACCCCACAGTAGAATGACTGACACTGACACGGTTGAAGTATGACCTGTAAGATGCAAACAGTAAACACCAAATATGCTCTCAGATGCTCTCAGTCAAGGTTATCACCAGCATGCATACAGTATACAAGATGGCCTGGTTTCAGTGTACCAGGCGGGTTACACCCTGCATCTGGTGCTAATCCACTACAAACCACGAGCACACCCACACAGTTATCCACTATTCGGAAACAACAACCTGCATGTCTTTGAATTATGAATGGAAACCAGAGTACCCTGTGCTAAACACTAAGCCACCGTACTGCCATACTAGTACTACTGCTACTAGTTATTTAAGCATTTATTCATCACGTATACTTTCCTGCACAGTGCAAAAAAAAAAAAAAATGATCCCATATCCATAACTGGGTGTAGAGCGCAGGGTCAGCCATCATAACCAGTAACTTAACCCAAACCCAACCAGACCACATGGAGCACATTGAGATTGACATCACATGGCAATGTTAAGGTTAAAAGCCCTTTATGACACATGTCACAGCGATATTTTTCATAATTTGATTTATATCAATTTGTTTCCAGAAATGCATCAGAAAAGGTTCAATATAAAATATGAGATGGTATTATATAAATCATTATAAGCCTTAAATAGAATTTAAAAAAAAACAAGCTTTTTAACAATAACTTGTTCTGTCACATGTGTTACCCAGGAACAACACCATTTTGGAAATGACGGTCACATGACAGCACCAGGGTGGTCACTGATGTTATTTATGGACATCATGCGTGAAAGTTAAGGATGAAGTTGAATAAAGCTCTAATGGGCTACAATATAAAAAAGAATAATAAAATGTAAATAAATAAATAAACAAATAAAAACAACAACAACAACAATAATAATAAATAAATAAATAATAATAAATATCCACACCATTATTTAATTACAGTAAAAGTATTACTTACTATACTGCACTATGCCCACAGATGTGACATACAGAATGTTTAGATCGATTAAAAGGATTAACATGACGAGCATGACGTCAGTGACTTGTACACTTGAGTTGGATCACCTGGTTCTTACACTCACTCATTTTTTTTTAGAAATGCATCAGTCTGTGTTTTCCCTGAAGGCGAATATGGGTGTGGATTTTCAGTGAATGATCGAGGACAATAGCAGACGGAAGCATGACGAGGAGCTGGTTACCACTGATAAGATTTAATTAGTCGCTGTCATCATGGAAGAAGATCATTCGTGTGATTAGATTAATTAGATGAAGTCAGAGAGGGGTTTCTCCTTTCCCTCATCTCTTACTTGTCTCATTCTTGGTAACGGTTGCTGTTGTCTGATATGATACGGAGTCAAAACCAATCGTCATGCAGGCGTGCAGAGCAACAGACGTGCAGCTTAGTGAGTTTTTTTTAAATTTTTTATTCACACACCAATAATAATTAAATGTCTGATAATAGGCTGAGGTGTGTTAAAGCGTGTTAGGCCAAGACGAGACGCTACTGTAAGAAGACAGAGGGCATTTCAGGTTGCGTTACACAAGCAAAACAACAAGAACAACACCACAGGTCCTGTTCATCCTTTTCATAACTGTAGTTGTATCTGCTCGTCGCAGACTGTCCACAATAATAGTGCATATGAATTGAATTGGTGGTATGCATATGCATTCTCAGGGTGTGTTGTTTTGTTTAAATATTTTTGGGACATTTTAATATACAGTATGTAAATCTTGCATTATGCTATAAAGTCTTTTTACCCTGAAGCCTAGCATATGAAAATTAGTTTAATTGTGTGTGTGTGTGTTTTTTTTTTTTTTTTTTGATTTTGCATGTCAAAGCATCTCTTCTATTTGCGTAGGATAGTTTGTCAGTTCTGGTTAATTTCCGCTTACAACAAAATGCTTTCTTGCTAGCTCAGTGGTGGAGTAAAGAGTACTGTACGCCTACGTGTAATGACAGAACAATTCCATGCATTATGGAATGTAAAAAATAATAGATTTAGGGCAATGCTATTATTTTAAAAAAATATATATATATTTAAACATCATCTGATGTGAGTGATCTTATTACGGTTATTAACTTCCAATGATAGCATGCTCTGTGTGTTTTATTTCTCTTGGAGCATATAGCGGGGGTAGCAGTTTACAGAGCAGTGGATAAATCCTAAAGCTTGTGTCTTGTTTTTCAGTTTCAGTGCTTTTATTCCCACAAACAACTTATCTTCACAGATAATTAAACACTAATGAACAAAATCGTAATTTTTGGCACTTTATCCTTGACCCCAGAAAACTCTCAAGCCATCGTTGGGTCAAGTCTTACCGCACACTCTCGTAAAGTCATATACTTTCTGTGAGATTGTTAATTACTGGATAACCTTCATATTAGTTCCTGAATAAAAACTCACTCTCTATAGCGTTTATCCTGAACAGGATTACAAAGGTATGGAGCCTATCCCAGGAGACTTAGGGCACTAGGCAGGGTACACCCTCGATGAGGTGCCAGTGCATCACAGGGGACAAACAGACACACACTCACACACTCACTCGCACACTACAGGCAATCCTGTATTCTGATCTCATGCCCAGTTATATTAATGAAGCAGTTACAGTAAAGCAACAGAGTAAGCTTAATGCTGTAATACAGTATATTGGTCAAAGCACAAAATCTGTGCAATATGGCATTGCATTTTGGTTATTCTCCTCTAGGCAGAATGACTGTCACTGACACGGCTGAAGTATGACCTGTAAGATGCAAACAGTAAACGATAAATATTCAGATGCTCTCAGTCAAGGTGATCACCAGCATGCATACAGTATACAAGATGGCCTGGTTTCAGTGTACCAGGCGGGTTACACCCTGCATCTGGTGCCAATCCATTACAAACCACAAGCACAACCACACAGTTATCCACTATTGTGAAACAACAACCAGCATGTCTTTGAATTATGAGAGGAAGCCAGAGTACCCTGTGCTAAACACTAAGCCACTGTTCTACTACCATACTGCCATACTATTACTACTACTAGTAGTTATTTAAGCATTTATTCATCACATATACTTTCCTCCACACTGCAGTTCTTTCGTCATATATCCCATATCCATAACTGGGCTTAAAGAGCAGGGTCGGCCAGTATACGGCGTCCCTGGAGCAGATAGAGTTAAGGGCCTTAACAATAAAGGTCATAACAATAGCAACCTAGTGGAGATGGGATTTGAACCGCCAGCGTTCTGACCAGTAACTTTGTGACTTAACCCAAACCCAACCAGACCACATTGAGCACATTGAGAATGACATCACATGTTAAGGTTAGAAGGCTTTTATGACATATTTTACAGCGTGATTGTCTTAATTTAATTTGTATCAATTTGTTCAAGAAATGCATCAGAACAGGTTAAATATAAAATATAAGATGCTATTATATTAATCATTATAAGTCTTAAATAGAATAAAACTTACAAAAAAAAACAAGCTCGTAACTCGTAAACTGAGTTACTCGCAATCCGAGGTTCCACTGTACAGGCCATTTAGAAGTGGTAATTAGCCTGTTTGTGGACGGTGTGAGGAAACCCATCCACCGTGAGTAGAACATGAAAAAAACTCAACTCAAGATGGGACGTGAGCCCTTAGACCACAGTAACGCCCTGAACGAAATATTTACAATATTAGTTCTTTGCTTTCAGGTCGTTGATTTATTATTTATTCTTTGTTAAATTTCTGGAAAAAGCCCTCAAGGCATTTTGTTAGACTCCAGACTCATATCCACTTCAAGACATGTTGTGAAAGCATTTCTCATAAATGGCTGAGCATCCAGAATCAAAACCCTCATGTCAGGTTTTCGGTCTAATAAAGCCGTGAAGACAAAACTGCATGTTGATAAGTCTCGTTCCACGAGATCATATTACTGTACGTTCTGAATTTCCGATTAGAGCTGCATTTTTAAGCACCTGGATTATTCTCACCTTAAGCGAATGATTTACTGCAGTAAAGTCAGCAGCATAGATCAGACGGGAACTGAAATGATTCTAGGAAATACCAGGGAGGATTGTTTTCCCGGGAATTGCAATGCTAGGAATTTGGAGAGAACTATTACGCTAGAACGCGCTGGAGGAATGTTCCTATGTTGATGTGGAGAACCACAGAACTGTCCTCAGGCACAATCTTTATATAATATTATACATTTGAAGGTGATACTGTAGTTTTACTGGTGAGAGCTCAATCTACAATACATGACACACTACGCTGGCAAAAAGAAACCCAGTTCAGGTCAGTTCATGTTGAAAAACTCATCATTCAGTACGTTCAGGACGTCAGCTGACTTTACTTTATTGCCACATACAGTAACGTTTCTGAACGTAGACCTGAGCGACTGAAGCAACCCCAGATCATAACACTGCCTCCAGAGACTTGTACAGTGGACACTATGCAGGATGATGCATCACTTCACACCCTTTCCCAGTCTGGGTCAATCTGGACTCATCAGACTTTTTTCCATTGCAATCTTTATGCTCTCTAACAGATTAAAGCCTGATTAGTTTTTGATTAGTCTCACTAACAAGTCCTAGTTTCGTCCCAATCCTTTGAGTACTCATCACATTCTGTGTGTATGGAAAATCTCTTACTTTTAGATCCCCCCCCCCATGCAACTTCACCAAATGTTCAAGTGATCTCCAATTTCAGATTTTTTTCCAATCACATTTCTTCCACAAAGTTGACGCTTCAGCACTATTCTTTCAATGTTGAAGGATTCTTAAGCCAGTTCCAGCTACTTAAAATCTCCTTTTTTTTTTATGTCAGACAGTGTATTTGTCAACGTCTTTGATTTACAGATCAAAGACCTTTAGACTACATTGCTAATATATTTAGTTTTCTTTGAGAAGATACACTGACTTATTAAAGAAAGGCAAATCCCTCCTGTTGCAAAAACATCAGAACACCTTATCGGCCACTTTCTCTTCTGTATTAATTTTCTGCATGACGTATCATTACCCTCTTGTCCATGTCCTTGAAGCCTCCTCAGGCCGGAGATACCTTGTTCTGGAAGAAAGGACGAGAATGCATGTTAAATTGAATGAAGCAAGACGAGA
Organism: Clarias fuscus; assembly: GCA_030347435.1. Lineage (NCBI taxonomy): Eukaryota > Metazoa > Chordata > Actinopteri > Siluriformes > Clariidae > Clarias > Clarias fuscus. The sequence continues at coordinate 27,895,267 of CM059216.1, forward strand.
AGATATAAACAGGATGGAAGAAAATATGCCTTTCATATCTGTGTTTTTAGGACAGATAGCGTCAGATAGAAGTGAAACGTGACATACTTCTGTTTGTTATGTCCTGTTGTGAGGTTGAGGGAAAGGAAGAGATAAAAACATTTTCAAATGCAGAGTGATTAAAATGTTTGCACAGAAATATTCTTGCATCTTATATACATAAATATTACCATATGGGACAATATTAGTAATTTCTGTTTATTTGTAGCAAGTCTCCAGTACATGGAGTCACATATGATTATAATAATAATTTCACAGCAGAGAACTGGCCACATTAGCAGCTTATTAGTCCCTTTAATAAATGCAGCTTTTTAAAGTATTTTCACATTCTTTCTTTATATTACAGGGGCCACCTACCTCTTAGAAACTGCTGTTCCTGAAAATTAATTAAAGGTTTTTCTTAGTGTTTTTATTTGGTCATCTGTCAAATCCCACCAACTCACTGACTCAACCCTATGCTGTCTCCTTCTGCATACAAAAGCTCATGAATACAGATGATTAGCACCTATCACTGTGAATAACTAGGAGGATAATTTTCCCTACCAACCCAGAGAGCACGGACAATGACCACAGGTCAAACCCCATGACCACAGTCTGAACATACACAGTTAAACGTTGTCCTTATTAATACCATTTCTTTTACACTGCTTGGCCAAAAATGAGTTATATTAATTAATTACTGAGCACATTGTGGTGGCTGATTCATGTGTTGCAAATGATTCCTCATGCTCCCAAAACAACGTTGTCACAATCTCCAGAGTCCTGGAATATGGCCGTGCCAACAGGGATAGAAAAACTACCCTGATGTGATAACCTGGTCATTCAGTACGTTCAGGTCGTCAGCTGACTTCAATTTATTGCTACATAGACTTGAACAACTGAAGCATTCTCTTTCAAACAACAACAACAACAACAACAACAACAACAATTTCAATAATTTAAGCAGGAAGGCAAATCAATAGGTTTATATTAATGCGCAGGTTCAAACATAGTATTGTGGCTATAATAACAACTTAAGTCTGTATAATGGAGACTTGTCAGGTCCCAGTATAGAGCCCCCTAATCATTAACCATTAACATTAAAACCACCTTCTGGCCCTTCAGGGCATGACTCCACAAGACCTCTGGGGGTGTGCTGTGGTGTCTGGCACCAGGATGTTGGCAGCGGATCCTTTGGGTGCTCTTGGCCTCCATGGAGCGAACTTGTTTGTCTGGAGAATCCCATGGATGCTCAATTGGTTTGGGATCTAGGGAATTTGTAGGGTGGGCCTTGGCCTCTTCGCCACCTAAGCCCCAGGTGTGGTAGGCTGTGATGAATTGGGTGTTCTTGTGCCTTTCTTTTGTTACCAGGATTGACTTTTTTTGGTGCTGCATTGGCTTTTCTGTGGGATCGGGCCGGACAGGCGGGCTTTTTGTCCCAGAGAGTATGAGTGAGCCTTTGGTGATCAATTTTATGTCTGATCGGTGTATGTGACCCACATGTCTTCTTAAACTTTCCTCCTTCTTAAAAACATTAAAATGGATTGCATTGAGAAGGATTTTTAAAACCTCTACCTTAATATTTATTTCATTTTCCATAGCGCTTATCCTGTGTAGAAGTGGCAGAGGGGTGGAGCCTATGCCGAGGATCTCTGGGCACAAAGCTGAGGATGCTCTGTATGGGGTGCCAACTCTTGACAGGGCACAAGCACACAATCACACACTGCAGGCAATCTTAAAACACTAATCAGCCTACACTCCATGTCTTCGGACCAATCACAGGGAGAACATGCAACCTCCAAACACCAAGTGCAGAAGTATGATTCGAACCCCCAACCCAGGTGGTGTGAGGCAACACTGCTAACCACTGAGTCACCATGACTCAGCGAAATCTTGCTCAAACCTCTCATTTTTGTCTGTATGTGTAAATCACAGTATTGCATCAGCAGCTTAAATTCCACAGAGCAGTTCTTTGTGAGTTGTTGTTCAGTGAATTAAAAAAAAAAAAAAAAAGTTAATATGCTACCCGTTTTCTCTTACACAACAACGTCACTGCACAATCACTGCTCGCACACATTTCAGTAAGCAGCTTTGATCATTAACGATGGGTTTAAACATTGAAAGTCACTTCAGAGGTCACAGGAGTTTCAGCAGGTCTGCAAGATGTACTTCTGAGACAAAAGCCTACTGTGTGTGCAAAAAAAAAAAAAAGGAAAAAAAAGATTGAACATCATCTTAATGAAAGAGCTAAAAAGAATTCTTTTATTCAGTTTCTTTAACTTGATTATCTTGAAGGTTGGCACTTTTTGTGAATCCATTACTATATATACTGTACTGTTATATATGGATAACAAGAAACAATGCTTAATTCATGTCAGGATGTTTAATCTCTATATTCATATCAGTTTTACATTTTGTGTTAAATTATAATCTTAGACATTCTGCTAAATGTCAGGATTAAGAGAAACGGACGCATGTGCGGATTAGTCATCCTGTTGAAAAATGAAAAAGAGACTCAGAAATGGGAACTGAGATTATGAAAACTGTGAGCTGGAACTATTTCTAGGACGGTGGCAAAAGGGCAGAGACCGGAAAACCCCAAACTAATTTAAAAAAAACCATCACAAACCAGGTGCAAATGTAATCAGGGCCAGGGTGACACTTCTTCCCTGATACGAAATAATAACGTTATAAGGCAAGAGAAATCAGTAAAATGGTATAATATATAGCTATTTAATATTTCCATGCATTCATTCTTTTACATGAAATGATTCACATGAATGCAAAAGACACTTCTGGTCCTCTTGTCCTAATATCCATTCATGGCATGCTCTCTCTGTGTTTCTCTTTTATTATTTACACTTCATCATGAACCACATACTGTACTGTACTGTAGGTCACTCTAAAGGCATCCACTTACCAATTGTACCCTATCTAGTGCTCTTCTGGTTATCAGCTGCCTCTTTTGTACTTATCAGTGACCCAAAATATCCAGCCAACAGCAGTGCTGTGGTCAGAAAATATTTAACCCGACAGCACTGTGACTGTTAACATCCTGATATCTTTTTCAGGTCGGGTTTTTAGTAAAAAAAAAAAAAAAAAAAAAGTATGTACCCTCAAAAATTATATTTGATTTTATTAAAAAAAAAAAATTCATACTCCATGAGCACCCATACTGCTGCTGTTTGTACTTTGCACACATTAATCGCATATTTCATACTGATGAATATATATATATATACAGTATATTTATTTTATTGTAACAAAATGACTACATATTGTAGAGTTTATATTTGACATTCTTTTCTATTGGCATTCCCTTCCTTGTTTCCTTTTTTAGGTCACAAAGCATTTCGCTGCATATCATGCTGTGAATGGCTGCGTGTTTGACACAGAACATTTTGACTCTCATTTTGAATTTGAGATGCAGCTTAAAAATGAATCTGACCACAACTACAGAGAAGATTTCTCTTCTTGATTAATTAACCAGGACGAACAGAGTCGCTGATGATGAAGTAGGACCCTTGGAGAGTGGAAGGTGCTGGTCCGTATCAAATATTATAAAAAGATCTCCTGGATATTTCAATATGAGATTCACTGAAGCTTGGCTTTATCCAAATGTGCCAGTTGTACTGGTAGTGCAAAGACCTAAAAATGAAGGAAGGGCCAGTGTGTCTGCAGGGCTCTTATTACAACGAAATTGAAGGTACATTTGATAATTGGATGGAGACTAAGACAAGGTGATTATTAAAAAAAAAGAAGAAAAAAAAAGTGAAATCAAAATCAGGCTTAGTTGGAATGAAAGCCCGCAGCCAGCCCTTAGCGGGATAAAATAAAAGCTGCCTTGATGTTGTGCAATCAGTGGGCTAAAATGGGCTTTAATATAGGCACGTTGGGCTAAATATCATACTACACCATGCTCGGTGGAAGAGCAGCTTAAGAGCAGCATATAATAAAGTTGGCAGGTTGTGCTACTTTAAATGTACTGCACAATCACCAAAGTCTGTTTTTTCTAGCAAATAATCAGAATTAACCTAATAAATACAGACAGTGATATGTGTCTATATCATACAGTATGTCTATATGATGTTATTATGATAGAGTAAGATAAGGAAAATGTCCATACAGACGGCACTAGGGTTTAGTGGTTAGCACTGCTGCCTCGTACCTCCAGAGCTGGGGGTTTGAATCTTGCATGTTCTCCGTGTGCTTGGTGGGTTTCCTCTGGTTACAGTAAGCTCTGATTCTCACTCAGTCCAAAGACATGTGTTGTAGACTGAGCATGTTACCCAAAATTGCCTGTATCATATGACTGTGTGTGTGTGTGTACAGTATGTGTGTGTGTAGGTGTTTTTCCCCCTATGATGGGAGTGTCCTGCACTTTGTGCCCCCTGCTCCAGGACCCCCGTGACTCATCTCAGGACAAACGCTATGGAAACTGATGGATGGATAATTTCCATAATAGCACCATTGTGAAAAAAAGACTGATTAAAAAATCTTTTCTGGCCTGGTTTCAGGTGTTTGTATGGCTTTTATGATGTGGTTTTGTTGAACATTTTGCTAAAACTTGCAAGACATGCAGTTGACAAGACATCTGTTGGGGTTTTACTCTGGAGGAAAGCAAGCTGTGAGTCGTCTGTATTTGTTGCGATCCAGACGAAGGAGGAAAGCCAGATGGCTCACTTTAGCTGTTTTAGCTATTATTATTAGCACTGGTATGAAATCCTTGCACTTCCGGTGCTGACTGATGATGTCAGCGAGCACCTAAACATGTGCAGAAACAACAAGTCGCATGAACTCCGATCTGACTGTTGTAATAAAAAAAATATACTGATATACTCTGATCAGCCATAACATAGTATATCACCCACCTAATAGTATATCACAATTTTTAAATTACACTTGTGGTTTGTTTTTATTTTTAAAAATATACAAATATTAATGCATTAATGAATTAATTAATTTTTCCCCCCCCCGATTTTCTCCCTAATTTAGTCGTGTCCAATTCCTCCCCGTCACTAGGGGGCTCCCACATTAAGGCTACTACTACCACTCAGCCGGGAGGGCCGAAGACTATCACGTGTTTCCTCCGAACCACGTGACGCCAGCCGACCGCATCTTTTCGAACTGCTCGCTCGCGCACCGTTGGGGGCGGCGTAACACACTCGGAGGACAGCGCTATCCGCTCCCTCCGTTGCGTGAGCTCACAGACGCCCCTGACTGGCTGTAGAGCCGTGATTAATGTGGGAGCACTAAGTACCTCTCATCCCTCCCCTCTGAGAGAGCTCGGCCAATCAGCTCTCTCTAGACCTCCGCTGCGCCTCTCTTTAGTCTTCACTGTTTTTCACTGCGAAAACAAAGTACTTCTTCTGTAGTCATGCTGAATAAGGGTGTACGCTAAATGCTAAACAAATCATTATTTTTGTGTTAAAGTGTGTCATGTGATCCACTTGATCAGTGTACTGTATATACTGTATACTGCTTCATTTGTGGGCCATCTTTGGACACTCCAAATAAAAAAGGCTGATCCTGTACCGTGCCATCGTGTGGAAGCCCAAAGACAGCTGAATCCGAGAGCCAGTGAATGTAAACAGTGGCTGTGTGTTTCTGCCAACAGAAACCAAACTATCCTCGTGAGAGATCCGCTGTATCTATTTATACACTCTATTTACATTCTATCCCTCTTTTGTATGCTGGCACGAATCACTACTTTACAGTGGCAGTGTTCTTATAATACTTTTATATCGTGTGAAATACTTTTTTTATGGCGTTTGGAAGAGACTTTTATCCAGAGCAACCTACAGAAGTGTTTAGTAAGTCGTTATCAATCCTGATTCTGGTTCACAATATTATATTATATTATATTATATTATATATATGCTTTCCTCACCCTAATTAGATAAATGTTTGAACATGAACATCCTTTCGTTTTCTTATCATCTGCCTCATATCTCTTCATCCAGACGAAGATCATTCTTCCTAGCTGCCTCCTTTTTTCATATATTTGAGACATCTTCCTGTGTCATCTCATAGACTACGCACAAAGAAAGCTCCACTTTAGCGAAGAAAGAGAGATCCTGGCACAAGTATGAAAATCATCAAAGCTGATATGATTTCATTATAATGAAATGCTACACATATAAATTTATTATATAACTTATTTCTGTCAAATAAAAAAAAATCTGAGTCCATTAGCACCAGAAATGTTTAATGTTTGCTCCAGAGATCATGGAGGTAGACACATAAATTTGGCATGTTCAGCATTCATGTTTACAAAGTAAATAATAATGAATGAGCCTCTGTTGTAAATCACAGCTTGACAATGCAGGCAAATGACATCATCACATTAGTCCATCTTGTCTTGGCATTGTCACTCTTTGCCTTTAAGATGTAGGGTGATCAGTTGTGGAACCATTTGTGCGGAATCTGTTCTACACCCTGGAAATGATATACCTGGCAACCTTAAACCGTCTGGCAACATCTGCTAGCGTTTCTCCGAGTTGGAGCACTCTGATTGGCCTCTCTCTGCTAACATCGTCTAAACGGGGTATGATAGTGTGATGTCAAATTGACCGATAAGAATCTTTTCTTATCTTTTCTTAAGAATTCTTAAGAATCGTTTTCCTGCCTCCGAGTGGCGCAGTGGTTAAAGCGCTCGCCCTATCATCCGGAGATCGCTAGTTCGAATCCCGGGTGGTGCTGTAACCTCTCGCATCCGGAGGTCTAGAGAGAGCTGATTGGCTGAGCTCTCTCAGAGGGGAGGGATGAGAGGTACTTAGTGCTCCCACATTAATCAGGGGCGTCTGTGAGCTCGCGCAACGGAGGGAGCGGATAGCGCTGTCCTCCGAGTGTGTTACGCCGCCCCCAACGGTGCGCGAGCAAGCAGTTCGAAAAGATGCGGTCGGCTGGCGTCACGTGGTTCGGAGGAAACACGTGATAGTCTCCGGCCCTCCCGGCTGAGTGGTAGTAGTAGCCTTAATGTGGGAGCCCCCTAGTGACGGGGAGGAATTGGACACGACTAAATTAGGGAGAAAATCGGGGAAAAATCCTTGTCTTTTCCTTCCAGACATATCATTAGCTAGAGTAACATTAGCTAGCCATCGAGCCATCCTTCTACGAACCTCTGTAGTCCAGCTAGGGACTGCAGAGGCTAATAATGACTATTGTAATTGTTCCCATTTGTACGTCTGTGGTAGGAGGCAACATTCACACACACTACGGGCAACATTCACACACACTACGGGCAATTTGGAAACACCAATTAGACTAATCTGCATGAATTTGGACTGCGGGAGGAAACCAGAGAACCCGGAGGAAACTCGCCAAGCACTGGGAGAACATGCTTACTCAATGCACACAGACCCAACACGGGAATCAAACCCAGACCCTGGAGGTGCAAAGCAACAGTGCTAACCACTAAGCCACCGTGCTGCCATAACATTAGCTAGCCTGCTAAAATGGAAACAACATCTGATTACTGCTCTGCCAGATGTTTATCTTTCTCTGACATTTCTATAAATAATTCAAATGAACAATAACTGGGCAGTGATGAATCAGGGGGAAACGGCAGGTGCTCGACCCGCCAGTGTTGCTCAGGAACCAGAAGAATAAAGGCAATGTAAATATCACAGAGCAAGTCAGACGTACAGTAACACATCTCTCCTGTGCACTGCAGGTTTTATTTCCTTAAACCCTGTTCTCCATTTACTCACAAATATTGCATGTTTGCTTGTACCTTCTCATTTACCTCCTGCTTTCTTACTTCTCCATCCAGCTCATACCACAGCCCCTGATATTCTACTGTATCTGCTCGTCATGTCTGTCCTTTTAGACCTTATTAGCTAGTGCACTAGGATGTCTGGCTTGTGTAAAAGGTACTCCGTACTGTATCTAGTCATGTCGATGTCTCCTGCTGATTATAATTATAAGTTTAATTTGATGATAATCATGATGTCTGCAAGGGATTTAGAATATGATTCTTAAATGTGCTAAATAATAAGACAAAATTACATCCCAGTGTCTCCATGCTACAGAAACCAGACCAAGACTAAGCCAGAGTTGCAGCAGAGAAAAACCTGATTACTGTATTCCAGGAAAACTGGCCTACAAAATCATTTGTGCTGTGTTTTTCTATCGCCCGTTCCAGATGCAGAGCAAACATTGAGCCTTTGTGTCTTGTTGACTTGCGTGTTTAAGAGCCATTGAATAGAGTACAATATTTAATGTGAGGTGTAACCATAGAAACGGAATGGGGTAATTATTTAGAGAAGGGCAGAATGGCAGAAAAATGAGTAAGAAACACATTTTATTATTTTCATTTGTTAAAAAGGTAACAAATGCTGGCTTCATACTATGCTATACTATTATTCTATACTATACTATACTGCACTGAACTGTACTACTGTATACTGCACTATTATACTATCCAACCCTATACTACTATACTACTACCCGCCACTATACTACAAACAGTATACTACATTTGTACTACTATACTATACTGCACTATACTACACTATACTACACTGCACCGCACTGTTCTATACTATACCAGACTACCCTATACTATACTGCACTATACTACACTATACTACACAACTACACTACACTGAACTATATTTTGCTACACTACCCTGTTCTACACCACTACACTATCACAGCACTATACTATACTATACTATACTACACTACACTAACCTACACTACACTACATTTTTTACTACTATACTATTCTGTACTATACTGTATTATACTGCACTATGCTACACCACTATACTGCACTGCACCATCCTATACTACATTACCCTACACTATAGTACACTATACTATACTCCCACTCTTACTCACTCATTTTCTGGAGTCTATCACTCTGTACAGGGTGCCAATCTACACAAGTACAAACCCTCACACACTCACTCACACACTGTGGCCAATTTGGAAACAGCAATTAGCCCAATCCCCAGGTCTTTGGAGTCCAGAGTACCTGGAGGAAACCCACCAAGCACAGGGAGAGCATTCACACACGCCCGAGCCAGGAATCAACCCCTCCACCCTGGAGCTGTAATGCCACAATGATAACCACTACACCTCTACTGTCATGCACACTCGTAACACGACCGGCACTAGGACCCGGAAGTAATACGGTCGTGTTTCAGGAAGCATAAAAGGAAACAAGATGGCGCTTCACATTGCTCAGACATTGAGTTTTGCCCAAGCTATCGCCGACGCTTCGCTCGTCTAAACGTGAGTACTCACTTTCTTGGGTTTCGCTTTCGATTGGGTGTGTGTATTTAGAACGCGGGTTTATTTGTGTAAACTCTTGCTCTCGCTTCGGGAGAGTTCTAATAATAACCAGCGTGTAATAACCTGCTCGCGCTACTTCCGCGTTTGGGTTTACCATCACGCAACAGGGCTAACTGCTAGTCTTCTGGTTCATCTCCGGTTAGTTCGTGACAGAATGACTGAGCCTTCAGCAGTGAACCCAGCGGAGTTTGCTCGCCTCTGCGATGTGGTTGACCAGCACGCCAAGTTGATCGATCAGCTCCGTGGTGAAGTCGCGTCTCTCCGCAAGGAGCTCCAAGACGTCACGGTCTTGCGCCGCGAGGAGGCAGAGCTGCGACAGGAGAATGCGACCCTCCGCGGGGCGGCCGCTCAGCCGGCTGTTGCCACGCCCATCGCAGCGGCTGCTGCACCGCCAACTCTCTCCCCATCTTCTGATGTTTTTCTGGCTTTACCGGATAAATGGGATGGCACAGATGGGAAGTGCAGTGTTTTTCTAACCGCATTAGATCTCGTGTTTGAGTTCAATTCCACCAGGTACTCCACAGACCGACTGCGCATTGCTCTTCTCGTTGCTATCCGGGCAGGCAGCTGAGTGGGCCACGGCAGTTCTTCGCTCAGATTCAGACGTCGCCTATTCATACACGGAATTCACCCGCCAACTCAAACTAACCTGAGAACATCCTGCTGCTGAGGTGGAGACTGACTGGGGAGACTCCGCCCTCCGGACGACCTACTACGAGGGACTGGCTTCGCGTATAAAGGACGAGCTCGCCGGACGAGAGCTCCCAGCGACCTTGGAGGGCTTAATCCAACTCGCCCTCCGGATCATCTGCTCGCTCGCCCCAAGCCAGCTCCCCGTACCCTGCCGCCCATCACGATGCCATTACATCAGTCTGCTCCTCGATCCACCACTTTCTTCCCCCAAGCTCCAGTCTCCGAAGCCCGATCCTCATTCACTGCTCCACCTACCGGACCCGTCGGTTCTCCACCTCCCGCCGTGGTTAACACAGGAGCCGGGGAACCCATGCAATTAGGGCGCGCCTCCTTAAGCGCTGCAGAACGGGAACGCCGATTCAGAGAGGGGCTCTGCGCGTATTGTGGATCTGCTACACACCACCGAGCCATCTGTCTTCTGAGACCGGGAAACGCGCAGACCCGGTGAGAAATGAGAGTGGCTCACCGGGTTCCATCTCCCTCTCCACCACCTTGACCGATGATTCTCGTCTCACGGTAAAAGTACACCTCCAGTTTGACCACAAACGAGTTGGAAGTACCGCGTTCATCGATTCCGGTGCCGCGGGCAACTTCATTGACTCATCTTATGTCAAAAGACTGGGGGTAAAGACAGAGGCGTTATCCCAGCCCGTAACTTTACATCAGTTGATGGTCGGCCCCTCTCCTCCAGTCCCATCACCCTCCGAACCCAGCCTATCACCCTCGTCATTAACCAGCATCAGGAACAGATCCAGCTTTACATCACCTCGATTCCGTCACCACCTATCATTCTGGGGCACCCATGGCTACTGCGTCACAACCCACTCATCTCCTGGACCCAAAATCGGATCCTACAATGGGAACCGACCTGCAACGAACTATGCCTACGGGCCGAGGCTGGGACGTGCTCTAGGGAGACCGAGGTCCCCGATGTCGACTCAGATAACATCCCACGAGACTACCGGGACCTGGCTGAAGTTTTCTGCAAGAAACGTGCCACCCATCTACCTCCACATCGCCCCTACGACCTGGCGATTGACCTTCAGCCAGGCTCCATCCCACCCCGCGGCCACCTCTATTCCCTATCCAAGAACGAGATGCAGGCAATGGAGGAGTATGTCTCCAGCGGACTTCGCCTTGGTACCATCCGGCCCTCCTCCTCACCTGCCGCTGCGGGGTTCTTTTTTGTGAAGAAACGCGATGGTAGTCTTCGTCCCTGTGTCGATTACCGGGGACTCAACAACATCACCATCAAGAACCGACACCCGTTGCCTCTTACCAACTCTGCCCTGGACGCCCTATCTGGCGCCACCATTTTCACTAAGTTGGACCTCCGGAGCGCCTACAACTTGGTGCGCATCAGAGAGGGCGATGAGTGAAAGACGGCCTTCATTACCCCTACCGGACACTATGAAAGCCTGGTCATCCCCTTTGGTCTCTGCAATGCACCCGCGGTATTCCAACAATTTATCAACGACGTTCTCAGAGACATGTTAGGCCGCTGGGTGTTCGTCTACCTGGACGACATCCTCATTTACTCCCGAACCATCAACGAACACGTCCAGCACATCAGGGTGGTCCTAAAGAGACTCCTCGCCCACCAACTGTACTGTAAATTGGAAAAGTGCGCTTTTCACGAGCGCTCCACCACGTTCCTGGGTTTTGTCATCTCGTCCCAGGGTGTGGCCATGGACCCGCAGAAACTGGAAGTTGTGAGTCATTGGCCCCTACCCAAGACTCTCAAACAACTCCAGTGATTGTCATTGGCCCCTACCCAAGACTCTCAAACAAGTCCAGCGATTTCTCGGGTTTGCTAACTTCTACCGTCGCTTTATCCGGGACTACAGTACAGTTGCAGCCCCATTAACCGCTCTGACGCGTCCCTCATCTCACCCCTTCCATCTCACCTCCACCGCCATCTCCGCCTTCCACGAACTCTGTCGCCGCTTCACCACTGCCCCCATCCTTCTTCACCCGGATGCTGACAAACCATTCGTTGTGGATGTGGACGCTTCGGATGTGGGCGCCGGAGCCGTTCTCTCCCAGCGAGGTCCAGACCAAAAACTGCACCCTTGCAGTTTTTTCTCCAAGAAATTTGACTCCACTCAGCAGCGATACGGAGTAGGGAACCGCGAGCTGCTGGCCATAAAGTGGGCCTTGGACGAATGGCGACACTGGCTCCAGGGCGCCAGAGAGCCGTTCATCATCTGAACCGACCATCAGAACCTCATTACTATCCGCACATTGAAACAACTTAACCCCAGACAGGCACGGTGGGCATTGTTTTTCGAAAATTATACCTTCCACCTGTCATACTGCCCGGGGTCCAAGAACACCAAGGCCGACACTCTATCATGACAGCACGAAGAAGACGTCCCCCGGGCGGACCCCGCGCCTGTCCTACCACCCACCAAGATCCTTGCACCAATTAACTGGGATTTGGAAACGAGGGTTCGCCAGGCACAGACTGCGGAGATCGAACCAGCAGGTGTGCCGCCTGGTCGTCTCTATGTCCCCGACTCCGTCAAGACCGACGTCCTCCAATGGGGACACTCCTCCCCAATTTCTGGACACCCCGGAAGGCGACGCACGCTACTCTTCATTCAACGCGCCTTCTGGTGGCCAAATATGAGGAGGGACATGGACGAGTCTCGGACAGGGGGCCCCAGTTCACCTCCCGGTTCTGGAAGGCCTTCTGCCATCTGATCGACTCCACCTGCAGTCTGTCCTCCGGCTACCACCCACAGACTAACGGTCAGACGGAGCGAACCAACCAACAACTGGAGCGCTACCTGAGATGCTTTATTGCTGATCGTCAGTGCTCCTGGGCCCGCTATATCATATGGGCTGAGTTGTCTCACAACCTCCATACGTCCTCTGCCACCAACCTCAGGCCGTTCGAGGTGTGCTACGGTTTGCAACCTCCGATGTTCGACCATCAAGAACCGGAGGTTGAAGTACCGTCGGCCCAACAGTTGGTTCGCCGGTGTCGACGGCTCTGGAGACAAGCAAACAACACCATCCGACTTGCTAACACCCGCTACACTGTTCAACATTGCCGTCGACACCCACCGGGACGAATGTACCAAGTAGGTGACAAGGTATGGTTATCAACAAGAAATCTACACCTGCAGACAGAATCACGGAAACTATCACCCAGATTCATCGGACCATACCGCATCAACCTCCGGATTAACCCTGTCACCTACCGGCTCCAGCTGCCTGCGGCGCTCCGGATCCACCCGGTATTACACACCTCTCAACTTAAACCCTTCACTACGTCACCCATGGTGACCCATTCGCTCGTCTAAACGTGAGTACTCACTTTCTTGGGTTTCGCTTTCGATTGGGTGTGTGTTTTTAGAACGCGGGTTTATTTGTGTAAACTCTTGCTCTCGCTTCGTTAGAGTTCTAATAATAACCAGCGTGGTTATCCTGCCTGCTCGCGCTACTTCGCGTAATATAGCGTTTGGGTTTACCATCCACGCTACAGGGCTAACTGCTAGTCTTCTGGTTCATCTCCGGTTAGTTCGTGACAACTACGCCACTATACTATACTATGCTATGCAATGCTATAGATCTTTCTTATAGCATTGTACTATTGATTTGTTTGTACTTTTACTGATTGGATTATGTCTGAAACAGGATGTCGAGTGATGCTAAATAGAGAAAAATAACAAACAAACAGATAAACAGACAACCAGGATGCAGGAACCCTTTCTGGTAGAGAGCTTAATAAATCAATCTCTCTTATACACACACACACACACACACACACACACACACACACACACAGGCACATCAGACCGAGAATGTTAGAGAGAGGAAACATTGTCTAATGTAATATAAAACTATAATAGGACATTATGAATGTTTATTACGAGAGTCTTGATATCTGGTGGCCAGGAAACACAGCTGATGGGAGATCAACAAGCAAACCCAGTCAAACACTCAGGCTTTTATACAGTAAGTAGCTCTCAGTTTCAGAAAGAGAGAGATAATCACCACATCTGCATCCCAATAAATATATAATTTATGTTCTCACAAGACTGTGTGAGATGGTGAACTATACTCTCTATTTTGAGCAATGCTTTTTTTCCCCCACACATACACTTCCAGACCTTACTATTTTGTTAAGATTACTGTGTGAATTGGTATTAGGTTTGTGTTTGGGTTCAACACTGTGTAGGCAAGACATAAATATCTCAGAGCTCATCTGACACTGATGACCTTGATGACAGAGCTAAGACTGTAGCATTTACACTTTCCTTTCAGCATTTCCCAGTATGCACAAGTGGGAGGAAATTAGAGGCTATAGTTTCCACATGGACAAATCAATGATAAGTCAATAAGGAGGTAAGAAATGGCAGTGACAGAGACAGCAGTAAACAGTAGGGGTATGATCCATTTTTGTTTTACTAACACTGCCTAATATGGTAAAAAAAAAAAAAAAAAAAAAATGCATGGATCAATGTGTTTAAAATAAGGGCAGAATTTAAATTCAAGTGAAATAGGTAAGTTTAACAGCATGTGATTAGGTGAATAATAATGCTCATTTTTTCACTCATTACATCAAAATACAACCTCAATTATTTATAAATAATTAAAACATAATTTATTTATCAAACGAATTTTTTGTAGTAATGAAGGGTTAACTTCCGGTTCTAAAAAATGAAATCAATAAACAATTTATATGTACTTCATCAGTTTTTATTTTTTATATATATATACAGTTTTATGTTTTTTAAATTATTATTCACAGTTTTTTTTTGATCATACATAATTAGGGACATTATTGACAGCTTTTTTTTTTTTTGATTGACAGCTCCAATGCAGGTGTCAAACTGCTAGCTGTCTGCTATGCATCACCTTAGCTAACCAGCTAATTGGAATCGTTTTAGTTTAACTTAACAACAAATGTAGGAATTGACGTGTAGGGTATGGATAGCAGAGTTCAGTCAAAAAAACAAAAAATAATCAAGTTACTTCAAGTCTCTTTATATGTACAGATATTCAGGTCTGAAAAACACATTTTTTTTCTATTTGTTATAGATTAAATTTGTTTTATTTTCTGTTAGAATCAGTTCAGTATCAGGTTATTGTCTCCGTCCCATCTCTAATTAGCAATAAACTGCAGTATAATTGAACGTTAACCTACTACACATTCGAAGGCTTCCGCTTGGCTGTGTATACACTAATCTGCCATTTTCTCAGGTTTAACCCTATAGATCAGTGTACAGTTACTGACTGCATCCCTTCTGTTACTGCTCGTGGTTTCTCAGCTCTCAAACCTGTCAGTGCAACAGGACCACCACTGTGCAGATAGCATGACATGGTCAACCTGTTGGCTTCCTGCTCTCCTTTCAGTGGAACAGCAACTGCGTTTAACCCACATGCTCCCTAACCATTTTTCTTTTATCTTGTTAGGTACCTGTACTTATTATCTACATTTACGTGTTTTGAATTAGAGCTGTTCTTATTCCTAGTGTGAGGAACAAAGGAACTAAGTATGCAACTTATTTTTAAAAATAAAAATAAATAAATAAAAAACTCCCTCAAAATTTTGATTCTAGGTAATTAACTGGTACTACCTAAGGTTTAAAGCCAGCTAGTTTATCGTCATCTATATAGCTTTATCCTATACAGGGCCACTGGGAGACTGGAGCCTATCCCAGGAGACCTGGATGGGCTGCCAATCCATTGCAGTGCAGAACATGCACCCGGGTACCCAGAGGAATCCCACCAAGCACGGGGAGAACATGCAAACTCCATGCACACAGACCATGAGGTGGGAATTGAACCCAGACACTGGGGGTGCAAGGTGACAGTGCTAACCACTAAGCCACCGTGTTCCGCTAGTTAGCTGAACAAAAAAGAAAAGCCAGTTTCTTATGTTATGTTGTTTTAAAATTTTTTGTTTTGTTGTTAATTTTAGTGTCCTCAGTTGCTATCCCATTCTCTCGGACGTACACTCCGATGCGCACACAATCTTACCGTCAAAAGACCCCCATCCATGGGAAGACAGTTGGACGCATATCACCATTAAAACGCATTCATTATATAGTTAATAAGAGATATGACTACACACGTGGACAAAATTGTTGGTACCCTTCGGTCAATGAAAGAAAAACTCACAATGGTCACATAAATAACTTTAATCTGACAAAAGTAATAATTAAAAAAAATTCTATGAATGAGAACCAATGAAAGTCAGACATTGCTTTTCAACCATGCTTCAACGAAATTATTAAAAAAAAAAAAAACTCGTGGACCAGGCCTGGACAAAAATGATGGTACCCCTAAAAAATACTGAAAATAATGTGACCAAAGGGACATGTTAATTCAAGGTGTGTCCACTAATTAGCATCACAGGTGTCTACAATCTTGTAATCAGTCAGTGGGCCTATATATAGGGCTCCAGGTAGTCACTGTGTTGTTTGGTGACATGGTGTGTACCACACTCAACATGGACCAGAGGAAGCGAAGGAAAGAGTTGTCTCAGGGGATTCGAAAAAAAAATATAGACAAGCATGTTAAAGGTAAAGGCTATAAGACCATTTCCAAGCAGCTAGATGTTCCTGTGACTACAGTTGCACATATTATTCAAAAATTTAAGATCCATGGGACTGTAGCCAACCTCCCTGGACGTGGACGCAGGAGGAAAATTGATGACAAATCAAAGAGACGGATAATCCGAATGGTAACAAAAGAGCCCAGAAAGACTTCTAAAGAGATCCAAGGTGAACTTCATGCTCAAGGAACATCAGTGTCAGATCGCACCATCCGTCGTTGTTTGAGCCAAAGTGGACTACATGGGAGACGACCAAGGAGGACACCATTGTTGAAAACAAATCATAAAAAAGCCAGACTGGAATATGCCAAACTACATGTTGACAAGCCACAAAGCTTCTGGGAGAATGTCCTATGGGCAGATGAGACAAAAATGGAACTTTTGCCAAGGCACATCAGCTCTATGTTCACAGATGGAAAAATGAAGCATATCAAGAAAAGAACACTGCCCCTACTGTGAAACATGGAGGAGGCTCTGTTATGTTCTGGGGCTGCTTTGCTGCATCTGGCACAGGGTGTCTTGAATCTGTGCAGGGTACAATGAAATCTCAAGACTATCAAGGGATTCTAGAGAGAAATGTGCTGGCCAGTGTCAGAAAGCTGGGTCTCAGTCGCAGGTCATGGGTCTTGCAACAGGACAATGACCCAAAACACACAGCTAAAAACACCCAAGAATGGCTAAGAGGAAAACATTGGACTATTCTAAAGTGGCCTTCTATGAGCCCTGACCTCAATCCTATTGAGCATCTTTGGAAGGAGCTGAAACATGCTGTCTGGAAAAGGCACCCTTCAAACCGGAAACAACTGGAGCAGCTTGCTCATGAGGAGTGGGCCAAAATACCTGCAGAGAGCTACAGAAGTCTCATTGACAGTTACAGGAATCGTTTGATTGCAGTGATCGCCTCAAAAGGTTGTGCAACAAACTATTAAGTTACCATCATTTTTGTCCAGGCCTGTTCCATGAGTTCATTTTTTTTTTATAATTCCGTTGAAGCATGGTTGAAAAGCAATGTCTGACTTTCATTGGTTAACATTCATAGAATTCTTATTTCTTATTACTTTTGTCAGATTAAAGTTATTTCTGTGACCATTGTGAGTTTTTCTTTCATTGACCGAAGGGTACCAACAATTTTGTCCATGTGTGTATATTTTCTTTATTGGTTTAACAAGGCTCTATACCCTTCATACCCTGTTGCTCGACTCGATAGGAATTATAAACCCAGTTGTGTTTTATGAAGCTAGCTATGTTTTCATTCAGACATCTGACTGGGTTTGTATTACAGGTAATTGCTTCCTATATGCTTCCTTTGTTTCTCCTTCTCCTCATTCAGTACCTTGTCAGGCCTTGCCCTCTACCAGGCTTCATCAGGTGACACAAACAGTGCTGAATAGGCATCATTGTGCTGAAACACTACACCTGCACCCAGCAGCGGCTCTCATGAGCACGCCGAATACCTAGAGCTGCCGAGAGAACCTCTCGGACTAAACCTCAGATAAAGGAATTGCGCTCTTTTTCCTCTTGAAATTATATCTGTATGTTCTCCCAACTGTAGACTTTATACTGTTCATTATTTCAATTAGATTCTTACTTTATCTACTTAAATTGAATGTTTATGAGTCTACTGAAATCCGCATAAAAGACCTAATCAAATAATAAACATTTTACTTTTGTTTTTTTTTTTGTTTTGTTTTTAAGACACCAGATTCATTAGATTTTTCAGACTGGTTCAGAAGGACTACTACAGGAAACAGGCAATAACAAATGTAAGACAAAGATACATTGCAAAACCAGAATAATTCATTCTCACTCACTCATCATCTGTGCCGCTTATTCCTGTATTTAGGGTCACGGGGGCCTGGAGCCGATCCCAGGGGACTTCGGGCACAAGGCGGAGTACAGCCTGGACAGGGTGGCAATCCATCGCAGGGCACACACACATAAACACATTACGGACAATTTGGGAACGCCAATTAACCTAACCTACATCTCTCTGGACTTTGGGAGGAAACCGGAGTACCCGGAGGAAACCCACCAAGCACACTCCATGCACACAGAGACGGGAACCGAGCCTGGCCAGTAATCAAACCCGGACCCTGGAGGTATAAGGCGACAATGCTAGCCACTACATCACTGTGCCACCCCAGAATAATTTAAAAACACTGAATGTGTTCAAGACACCAAGCATGAAGTGTGCTCAGTAGTGCTGTGAGGGAAATCCATGAGAAAGAAACTGTGTAAAAAGTAAATCAGTGACAGATTTAAAAATCAGTTAGGGATTAAAGATTTTTAAGTGTAAAAATTAAAACTGGGACAGTGTAAAGTCAGTCAGGGACAGTGTAAAATAAATTAGACACAATATGTAATCAATTAAGGACAATGTAAAATAAATTAGACTGTGTAAAATGAATCACGGACAGTTTAAAATAAATTTATGTAAACTTAAATTAGACTGTGTAAAATTAGGCGGAGACAGTGTAAAATAAAGAGACAGGGTAATATCAATTGAAGACAATGTAAAATAAATTAGACAGTATAAAATCAAACACGTAAAATAAATTAGCGTAAAAATAGTCTGAAAAATAAAACAGGTACAGTGTAAAATAAATGAGACAGTGTAAAAATCAATTAGGGACAGTGTAAAATAAATAAGACAGTGTAAAAATCAATTAGGGACTGTGTAAAATAAATGAGACAGTGTAAAAATCAATTAGGGACTGTGTAAAATAAATAAGACAGTGTAAAAATCAATTAGGGACTGTGTAAAATAAATGAAACAGTGTAAAAATCAATTAGAGACAGTGTAAATAAATGAGACAGTGTAAAAATCAATTAGGGACAGTGTAAAATACGTAAATGAGACAGTGTAAAAATCAATGTGGGACAGTGTAAAATAAATGAAACAGTGTAAAAATCAATTAGAGACAGTGGAAAAAAATGAGACAGTGTAAAAATCAATTAGGGACAATGTAAAATAAATGAGACAGTGTAAAAATCAATTAGGGACAGTGTAAAATAAATGAGACAGTGTGGAAAAATCAATCTGGGACAGTGTAAAATAAATGAGACAGTGTAAAAATCAATCTGGGACAGTGTAAAATAAATGAGACAGTGTAAAAATAAATTAGGGACAGTGTAAAATAAATGAGACAGTGTAAAAATCAATTAGGGACAGTATAAAATAAATGAGACAGTGGAAAAAATAAATCTGGGACAGTGTAAAATAAATGAGACAGTGTAAAATCAATTAGAGACAGTGTAAAATTAATGAGACAGTGTAAAATCAATCTGGGACAGTGTAAAATAAATGAGACAGTCTAAAATTTGTTGGAGACAATCAGGGGCAGTATGAAATGAATCAAAGACAGAGTATAACGGATAAGACAGTAAGATGAATCAAAGACAGTGTAAAATAAATTAGACAGTGTAAAGCAAGCCATGGACAGTGTAAAACCAGAAAATCAGAGACATTGTGAACTAAATCATGGACAATGTACAGTAAAACCAAACCGAGACAATATAAAATAAAATAAAAAGCAGTGTACCTTATAGAAACATGGACATAAGAGAATAGAATTTAATTAATTAAAACTGTGGCAATCATGAAAATGTAATATAGAAGAAAAATAGGGGTTTGTGTGTGTGTGTGTGTGTGTGTGTGTGTGCACATAGTTCATGATTGTGGCAGGCAGATACACACTCCTGACCAGCTTAAAACGCAGCTCTCCTTCATTTCCTCCAATAGAGTGGACAGTCTGGGCAGCGCTGGGCCGAAGAGTGAACAGTGTTTAATTCAAAATAGTTTTAAATCTTTTTCACGTAAGGGCGCAAATATTTTACACACCTTTTTAAATGCTCCACTTTGCGCACTCTCTTTCCTCTAAGCTGATTTGATCAACTTCCTGTTTTAAATGTGAAAGTTAAACCAGACAGAGAAGGTTTCTTTATGACTGCTGTTACGTTTTTACGCTGTAGAAGAGAGGAACCTCTGGGGTTTTGGTCCGAGAGTCCCCAGATCAAAACTCACCTCTCCAGAAGACACTATAATTCCCTACAACAGCATCGCTGACGTCATCTTTCACCACATCCTGTGATTACTTCTGCCATTTGTGTGGGGAGGTGTATGTGTGTGTTACAGAAAATCTCCCTGTTTCTCCTAATCACCATGTGGTTCAAGTCTTGAACATGATCGTTCAGAAGGTGTGTGTTATAGGTGTTTTAAAGCATGCATTTAAAGGGACTTGAATTGTGAACACTCTACATAACATACTGTAAGATTCTAAAAAATTACATAAAACAATTTTAAAAAATTTTTTTATTTGGAGATGATTATTTACGGTTAATGGGAGAAGACTTTGTTATGGTTTGTTGTACAGTACGTCTCAGAGCACAGTGGGGTTTCCGGTTTCTCACAAAATGACAAACTGCGTTTTTTGTTTCATTAGCCTCAGAGGACAGAGAATACAAGAGGGACTTCATGTAAATGATAACCAGAACTATCTTGTCTCATAGGCAATCTATAACATTGTAACTATAAGCATTTAAAAAGCACTACAGTATACAATATATGTTGTTCGTTAATGAGGTGTAAATTCGTTGGCAAATTGCTGTAGTATAAAAGGAATAATATACTCCAGAGTTGGTGTGATACACTCACTCACTCGCCTTCAATAACGCTTTATCCTTTATGCAGGGTCGTGCGGGGCCTATCCCAGGAGACTTAAGACACATTAGTCCCATACACCCTTGCATCACAGGACACACACACGCTCAATTTGGGAATTCCAATTAGCCTAATCTGCATGTTTTTGGACTGTGGGAGTAAACTCACCAAGCGCAGAGTGAACATATGCAAACTCCATGCACACGGACCCAAGGCGGGAATTGAACCCGCACACTGGAGGTACAAGACGCAGTGCCAACCACTAAACCACCGTGCCACCTTGGTGTGATACAGTGCAACATAATGTTGAAGCAAAGTGAAATAAATGATTTTTGTCATTTCCTTTTACATGACCTTCTTAACAGTCAGTTATGTGACTTTACTGAAAGCGCTGTGTTAACGGTAAGGACCAAATTAAGCACAGATCGCATTGTACAAATGGTTGTAGCGTTGAAGCAGGCAGATATGAGTCATACAGCTCGCCCCTGACACGCATGACTCTCAGACGTCTCTGTAGTCACTTCTGCTTTCCTGAATGTCAGAAGAGCAAGTCTTACCAATATACTAAATTACTAACTGGCAAGGTCTGACAGTGACGTGACCGGTTGCCTTACGTTCCAGGGATCCTCATGCTGTGTTTTATTCGGACTCTTTCATAATTAGTTCTGCTGGAGTTCCTGCTTGCACGCTGCATTAAATATACATTCATCTTATACACTGCGCAACTTTTAGCATACCTAACTGCTCTCTCTCTCTCTCTTTTTCTCTCTCGCTACAAATGCCACTCCTGAGTTGACAGTTATCCTGATCCTTTTTGCCCTCTGACTCATCCTGGTGCCCCAGCTGCTGACGATGGCCTTGAATGGGACTGAAATTCCCACAAACCGTTTTTTTCCTCGAAGTGTATACGAATTAACTGTCC
Source organism: Clarias fuscus (assembly GCA_030347435.1). NCBI lineage: Eukaryota > Metazoa > Chordata > Actinopteri > Siluriformes > Clariidae > Clarias > Clarias fuscus. Next base: position 27,917,434 of record CM059216.1, read on the forward strand.
CGTTATAATGAACTGTCAGCCTCATAGCACACAGGTATTCAAGGAAGAGATTTATGGTCATACTGTACAATCAGTTTTCACCCATATGAGGATGGGTTCCCTGTTGAGTCTGGTTCTTCTCAAGGTTTCTTCCTATTGCCATCTCAGGGAGTTTTTCCTTGCTACCATCACCCATCAGGGACAAACTGATAATAATCATCTATACTTTTTTTTTTTTCCTGTACATTTTCAAATTTATTTCCAGAATTTGTTACTTCTTACAATAATGACCAGTGCTTGAAGCACTGTACAAATAAAATGTCATTGCGGCTGAATGCTCCATGTCTCTATGACATCACCCTTAAAATTGTCTAATTAGTCCAGTAGAATAAGAACTGATCAGACATAAATGGTCACATAGTTAATTTGTAATTCCACAGTTTAAAAAATGCAAAAATAATTATATCTTGAAAAAAAAAAATCCTTTTTTGATGATTATTTACGATTTAATGGGAGAAGACTTTGTTATGGTTTGTTGTACAGTACTGTACGTCTCAGAGGACAGAGGGGTTTCCGGTTTCTCACAAAATGACAAACTGCGTTTTTTGTTTCATTGGCTTCAGAGGACAGAGGATCCAGGAGGGGCTTGTGAAAGAGCATCTGGTTATAATGTATAGTAAATGATAACAAGAACTATCTTGCCTCATAGGCAATCCATAACACTGCATGTAATTATAAGCATCTAAACAGCACTATACAGTATGTTCTTTGTTTTTAACGAGGTGTAAATCGCAATCATTGGCAAATTGCTATAGTGTAAAAGGAATAATACACTCCAAACTGTGCTGTTACAGTAATCCACTCTTTGTTGGTGTGACAGTCACTCACTCACTCACTCATCTTAAATACCGCTTTATCACAGGGTGATATAACAGGGTGGCAGGGGGCCTGGAGTCTATCCCAGGAGACTTTACATTTTACATGTTTTAATTCTATAAAACACTTTTTTAAAAGCACTACACACTATATACAGGCTTTGGGACTGACAACAGTGGAGTGATTTTGTATAGGGTTTTGTATACAGTATGGATAGAGGGTTAAGGGCCTTGCCCAAACACTGGCTATGGCTTGAATCCTGACCCTCTGATCAGCTCAATATTCACCAACAATATGAACCACAATATTCGAACCCAAATCTGAGTGCTGACCTGTAAACCACCCTGCCAAATATAACATTATGTGAAATATTCATGACTTATTTTAGGCTATTTTTTATGTTTAGGTAATGTTTAGGCATTTATTGACAGTTTTATTCCTGTCTTTAAAAAAAATATATTATACACAAATGAAACATGCAGTGCATTAATCAGTATTATTAGTGAAAAATGTTCAATGCATCCAATAATATTTAATATAGAGAAAGCTGTTTTTTGTCCACCAGACTGAAAGTTTGATTTTCATTTCAGCAGTTATTAGGCACCGTTTTTACATTTTCAATTTAAAGTATTTTTTTGTGTTGAATTACCACAAGGCCAACATTTCTGTTCCGTAATAAAAGTGATGAAGCTTTAAAAAGGGGTGTGTTAATCCCGTAGTGCATACAATGACACCTGAAAAACACTGCGCTTCAGAAAATCCCAAACCCGTGAGACACACACCCTACAAACACCAACAAACTCAGACTTTGCCATTTAAACCAGCTGCTTCTTTTGTTAAGCAAATTTAAGTAAACAGCTAACATTACAACACATGGCTGTTTAAGGTCAGCGTATTTTAGAACTTCTGTTTAGGTTTAAATGCTGAAACAGTGCTTTACAGAGCGCATAAAAAGGTCTGCACTGTCTTAGCATCAGTGACGCTGCGTGAATTTGTGCTTATTTTGAAATTTGCGTAAGGTATGTTGCTAAATTAGCATCTTACAAAGGATGTGGTAAATGCAGCGCTTGTGTTTTAAAGATAAGTGGTGCAGCGGTTAGCATTTCACATGATGACTGTTTTACAGTTCTGTAAAGCAACGTGATGATATAATTTTTGTGAAGCAAATGCTCAAGATCTCACTTCAGTATGGATAGATCGATAGAACTCTAGAGTCATTTTATACTGCAGTACAGGTACTCAACAATGAAATCGGATTACTGTATATATAACAGAGTCAGCCAAAGAAATGTATACACACTTGTAACGTTAATACTAAATGTATTGCTATACATTATATATTGATACAGTATATGTGATAATATTATGATCATAAAATGACAATATTGTTAATATTATATTAAAATAATATACATCATACTAAAGTGTGTATACATTTTTTTTTTTTAGCTGACTATATGTACAGTGTGTTTGGTGCTGTTCGGGTATTAAAAACCAACCTCTTTTTGTCAGACTGCAGTGATGATAGGCTGACTGCAAGAACGGACTAAGCTGATCTCACTTTACAAACCAAACAGAAAGAATCTCCTGGGAACCAGAAATACCCCCTGACATACACACACACACACACAGAGAGAGAGAGAGAGAGAGAGAGAGTCAGTGTGTGTGTTCTGGAAATGTAAGACGGTTAGAGCTGACCCTTTCCCAAAAATGTAAACACAGAAGTTGCTAAGGCACAAAGAGAGGGATAAATTTACTTAATTTAAACACAATGTCTCTCAACCATAAAAGGCAAAAGTCCTTTGCTCTTCCTCACTTAGACATTTCAAGACGGTTCAATCTTTACACATTTAATCCTTTTAAAAGGTTTGATGCATGATTCTAATGGAAACGCAAGGCGGTGTAGGGGTGAAACACACCAATCTGGCAGATTCTGTATACGCAGGAATTTCATAGAATCACTTAAGGGCTTGATGACAAACTGTTGGAATGAGTTAAGCCATGTACTGTACTCTTCTACACTTGTATACCAAAGGACAAAAGGTCTCTATGGAGGAAGGGTGTGTTTGGGCAGATCACAGGAGGTTTTATGCTTCACTGGAAGCCCAACTTCCATAAAACTTCAGGAAATTGCAGCAATGAAACGTTTTCAATGAAATTTAGGACTTCAGCGAAGCATATGATCAAAATCTCACTTCATACAGTATATTGTGCTGTTGATGTATTAAACTCAGCGTCTTTTTTTTATTTATTATTTCAGCCTGTATGAAAAACCCATTTGATGCCCCTGAGGTAACAGTGCTAGCAGACACCAGTTGAAGCCTGTGCGTCAGTTAATGTCTGATAGATGTTTGTCTACTCATGTATGTTTTAATGAGACAAAAGGTTAACCCACAAGCTTTTAACACGACATTTAGAGTCCTGTCCAGACACACAGGGTGAGCGCAGGTGTTTTTCGCTCAGACAAAAACATCTTAACATTTATTGTACTGCGTACTCTTTATGTGTGCCACTCAGGCACACTGTTTCTCTTTATGATGATGGGGAGAGCTTTTAAAGGAGCAGAACCTCGTAACCAGCTGCCAAATATTTAACCGGGAATGAGCATGTCGAACGTAAAGCCTTCTGGATGATTTGGAATTGTTTAGAGCCTACATTAGTGTTGTTACATGTAAACTTTGTGAGTAAACTGTAAGCATATAGAGCTGTTTAATTATTTATTAAATTCATTGGTCATTGATTAGTCTCGCTTCTTCCTTGTAACGTCCTTCCTCAGCTAGCAGCTCAGTGGCCGACATTGCTAATGTTGACCTGATATTATAAAAGTCTTTTGATGTGGATACTTACTGTAAGAGATGAAACTCTCTAGAAGAAATCAAAAGCCACACTGAACTCGGGTAACACAGGCAAAGAGAGTCAACAATGATGAGAGACCTGTATAAAGTAGTGTTAATTTCGTCAACGAAAATAATGACGAATTTAAAAAAAAAATTTTTTTCCTGTGACTAAGACGAGATAATGACGAGACGTCACGGATACCAATGAACAGTGACAGGGATGAAATCAGCATGCAGTATTGTTGATGAAAAAAAGGCAAGACTAAAATGTGTGGTTTCAAAAAAATTACAACGTCTGTCTTTAATTTCGTCAACATTTATTTCCGTCACAATTCACTGCAATACGGTGTTCATGCATTACGGCACGAGCAGCGATGTATATCAGGAGTAGTTGGCGTGTGCAGTGACGGGATGTTACGAGCTCGGTCATCTTTAACTCTCCGTCATCACATCAGTGTTACTCGGGTGAAAGAGAAGAGATGTTATTTGAGCCCATTTTCTTTATACTGTATTGACCCGGAGAGAAAAAAAAGCAGATGTGTCGTAATATCAGCGGGGAAACAGTGAGGGCACACAATCACGGGGAAAAATACCACAAACCTGAACAGACGCATCAAGACATACCATAATAATCACCCAGTTTTACAGCCTCCTTGGGTGTAATTTTATGTTGTGATGTATTTTATTTCATTGTTTGTTATAGTTAAACCATTGCCAAACACATTAAGCTAATAGGTTAGCAAATGCTTGTGACCCCATAGGAGCTATCCCTACAACAGTCCAAGTGTGTAAATTAAATTTATATATATATATTTTAAAAAAGTTTCAAAACACTGTATTGTCTGTACTGCGGTAGTTAAAAACATGGACATGCAGCAGTTGTTGTGATGGTTAAAAATAAATATAATTAGCTGAAAACAACAAATGAAGAGACACATTTTAACTGTTAAGATAATTACTTTGCGAAAAACCTTTAAAAAAATTTTTGGCTAGACTAATACTCGAGTAAAGTCCTATAGTCCTATAGGCTAGACTAAAGTCGATTAAAACTCGACTAAACAAAAATAGGATAAGATTGACTAAATATGATAAAAACTAACAGGGACATTTATCCCGGGACTAAGACTAAGACTAAAATTTTAAATATCGGACAGAATTAACACTAGACCTGTAGTCAATCCTTACTTTAACTACTTTAACCAGCAGTGAGGCTTAAATGCAAGTATGAGGTAAAACCCATTATAAGACCTTTGAGATACAGGGCAGGTTTAAGGTTGTTGTTTACATTTCCTGGCCAATAAATAAATAAACAAACAAACAAACAGAAATCGCCGCTTCTGAAAGGTCAAATTATTGGCCTGTACCAAGCAAAGAAAACAACTAAGGATTTTACAGGAACTGGGTTACGGACTGACCAACACATTATTAAAACTTGAATTAATAGTGCTAAAATATCAACTTTGCCAAAGACATATGGTCAGCGAAAAAATAAAAAACAAATATTTAAGTAGACTCAGCTTTAATTATTAATAAAGTCTATGGGGCAATAAAATGAAGTGAGCTGAAGACCTGAATGTAGTGAACGACCAGGTTATCACATCTGTGGAGTTTTTCTTCCATGATAGCACGGCCATATTATAGCACTCGGATTGTGAAAGATTCAGCGGTTCTGGGAGGATAAAGAATCATTTACGCACATGAACTGGCCACCACAATGTGTGTGTAATCAAAGCTGAAGGTGGCCGAACTAAATCTTAAACTTGTATTTTTAGCCATGCAGTGCAGTTTAATAATCCTAAAGACTATGATTGTCACAATGAACATCATTTTAGCACATATAGGACTTGGTTGTCTTTTTATAGTACACAATTGTGGTAGAGAAATTATCTAGAATCCCACAGGGGTTCTCGATGTTCAGGGCGGGGACTGCCTGACGAGAGAGAGAGAGAGAGAGAGAGATGGATAATTAGGCCCAAATGAGTTTGTCCTGCGGTGAACCTAAGCCTTCACAGATACACACTGCATTGAGACCAGCATAAACTACCCTGTACTTTCAGATCCCACATCATTAAAGGTCAAGCGGATGAAAGCCTCTAACATGGAATCTTAATGCAATATACTGTAGGAGAGGGGAAAAAATTGGTTTTCTCTCAGGAGATGGGTGGGTGCTTCTCCTGAAACATAAACCCCAGCAGGGTTTTTGTATTTTGTATTTATTTATTTTTATACCAAGACACACCAAGGGGTTTAAATGCCGCTCTAAAGTCACATAGGGTCTAAAACACTTACTGTACATACACTATGGGAAACCTTCATGAGTGCAAGAGGGAGAAACTGTGAAGGAGAGCTCGCAAATGTAAAGACATATCTTGTTCTGTGCATTGCCTTTTATGTACCTGATTTACTGTACATTAATGTAGACTGCTGTCTCGTGATCAGCAAGATTTGTGCAAACAAGTAAACAAACAAACAAGACATGGGTCCACTATGCCATGGAATCAGTAATCGTTCTTCCGGAGCACCTGCTCAGCTTCAATTCCCACCACCGATCAGAAGACCTAATGGACTGTTTGTTAAAATACTGTATAACGGTGCTGTTAGGAACCTCCACTAGAGGTCACTGTTCATGCCTACCCTCATGCCCACGGCAACAACATCAGCCGGGTCTAGCCAGCACCACCAGGCTAGACCCATGACAGAATGCACGACCGAACAAGGGCATAGCAGAGGGGGCCCCCCGGGAGAAATTTTTTTTTGGGGGGGCTGGGACCGTAACGCTGGGCAGAACTGTGAAAGGTCCCACTACCTTCGTCCAGGGCCTCACGTGGAGGCCCCAGAGCACCAGTTTCAGAGCCTCACGTGGAGGCCCCAGAGCACCAGTTCCAGGGCCTCACGGGGAGGCTCCGCCCTTCGTCTCCGAGCCTCACGGGGAGGCTCCGCCCTTCGTCTCCGAGCCTCACGGGGAGGCTCCAACCACCTTCCAGTGCCTCAGTGGGGGATCCCCCCCCTTCCCGTCCCAGAGCATCAATGGAGGTCTCACATCCACCACCCGGCTTCGGCGTCGAGAGTCTACCACCCCGAGAACGGGCCGTTGCCGCCTATGTTGCCAGGCATCTAGGACAGACCCGAGACTGCCTCCGGCGCCTGGCTTCGGCGGCATTCCAGTTTCGCCCGCCTTCCCATCCTGCTCGGGGAACCAGCTCGTCGGCGTCGTAAGTCGGGTGAAATGACTCAAGACAATGGGGACCTCTGGTAACGCGTTTTTAAGGGGGGGGGGGGGGGGGGTACTGTTAGGACCCTCCACTAGAGGTCACTGTTCATGCCTACCCTCATGCCCACGGCAACAACATCAGCCGGTCTAGCCATGACAGGTGCGTTTAAGTCCTGAGAAACAGTTAGTTCAATGGCTTTTTCTGAACATTAATTAAAAATAGGAGTGTAAAAAAAAAAAAACGACAGTACCAAATCATTTGCAATACTATGCTAGAGGTAATGTTTCTACCACCCTATGGTTTCCTTTTCTTTTTCTGCCTTCACACCTACCCTTTCTCCTCCAACAAGCCCTTCACATTTGACAAAAAGGAAGATGTGGGTATGCACATTTAACCACAATAAGTGCTCTGAAAGTAAGCTGTTCACTCTGAGCTCTCACACACAGACACGCAGACACACAGGCACACAGTGACACATTTCAACTCCACAGCTAATAGAGCGAGGCCTGTTTACTCAAAGAGACCTCCCGAAAAACACAGACCCCATTCAAGTCCTGCTCTGAACAAGAAAATCTCGAACTAGGCTATTGAGTGTACAGACAAGCACAGTCACACATGGACTTTACTCCCTGTTGTGCTTCAGTGGAACAGTATTAACTATTATGTAAGGAATAAAACCCTTGGGAGCATGCAGGAAAAAATCAACAAAGGAGTCGTGTGATGCGGTGATGTTACCACTCCCAAAGTTGAGTAATTTCCAAGAACAGCACATTGCATGTTTTTTAAAAACAACAAAGACCTGTTTACTAAAGAATGGCATGTCATTTTTTTTTCCTGTTTATACTTAGTTACATTTACTGTAATATGGCAGAACATCTGCAAAGCAAGCAAGTCTGTCCTTGTTAACAAATATGATTCCATGCCCTAATGCCATGTACATTACCAGTAACGAAAGATTTGCATTGACGTGATCTTGTCACACCACTTTAAAGGCAGTTATTTGTTATTTTGATCTTATACAAACACTTTCATAATTAGGCTTTACTTTCTGCTCGGGTGATCTGGCACTGACAGCTCAACCATTTTTATTGAGCTCTGTTTAAACCCCAACACTGCCATAGAGTCATTGTTGAGCCTTTCAGCACCCTGACTTGCCCCTCAGCCTCATCTCTACACTGGTCTGATCGCGAGCCAAACCTTAGGTCAAGCCAGACACTGGATTGAGGGGTCGTGCCTCCATGGATCGGACGTCTCGCATAGATAATATGGAGGTAATATATAACTGCAGTATAGAATCCGTGTCTCCGAAGATGAACTAATATCACAGATTATCAACACTTTACAGCCTTGCACTGAACATTTGAGTTGAATTTTGGCTGCTGAAATAGTTTTCCTATGAGTGGTGGCTCCTGATGTTGACACTGCTGTTTGAGTAGTGTGAGAATGAAAGCGTGTTTGTTCTTGTTATCGCATGTGTTATGCCATTTCCAACACCATCTATCTTTTTTTCTTTCTTTTACAATGTACATAAAAGTGTTTGTTCAAGAACCGTCAGAGTGTAAACTCTGTGCTGAAGATGCTGGAAGAGTTAAAGCATTTCCTCTGACTGTTTCTGTATAAACTGCTGATACTGGAGACTCAACAAATAAATTGAATAAATCTGATTTAAAACATCGCCTTACGGGAAAAACTTCCTATCAATGATTTTATGAATTTGCAGTCAAAGTTGTGAACAAGCTCTTGCTACTTGGTATTAGACCAAGGGAATTAATATCCATCTGTGATTTGGATCTGCATTGCTGTCAGAGCTGCTGTTATAGGAAAATTAATCAACACATTCTGACCCAAGCAATCAAGAATTCAACAGTTATTCCCCAAGAGGTTTCAAACCTATGTGAAACAGGTTCATCATGAACAAAATTTAAACATAAGGAAAAACTGTTTTAAAATGTTGAAAAAAAGAAAAAAACAGGTCTTTGTGACGGTCAGTTTATGTTAGTGCAATATTTCATTGCAAACCAACATTCATCTTAGATTTGGATTTTATCATACATTATAAAATGTACACAGCACTAATTTTTCTCATCTAGCCCTAGATTGTCAAATGTCAGGGATATGATGATGCCTGAAGGTGAGTGCAGGCATCTTTATTGAAGATCTTGAAACATTAAACAAACGTAACCCGAAACATCTATTAAAACGATGAACAAACATTAGAAGGACTTAAATGATATCCAGAGAACTGAGTCTAGAAGTGACTGTGTGTGTCATCAAAACTAACCTGAGAAACTTGTATAAAAAAAGTCCCAGCACATTAAAAGTCTGTAGAAAGTGGCCACAGGCAATGTCACTTGGGGAAACCCTGATGTAGACATTTCTTACTCTCACTCACTCTCTATATCGCTTATCCTGTACAGGGCCACAGGAGGCTTTATCTCAGGGGACTTGGGGCACTACTGTAGGTGGGGGACACCCTACAGCCCTGGATGGAGTGCCACTCCATCACAAGCACTGACACACACATATACAGTATATACAGTACAGACCAAAAGTTTGGACACACCTTCTCATTCAAAGGGGTAGAATTTGTATTATGGCAAGAAAAAAGCAGCTACGTGAAGAAACAAAAATGAGCGGCCATCATTACTTTAAGAAATGAAGGTCAGTCAGTCGGAAAAATTGGGAAAACTTTGAAAGTGTCCAAGTGCAGTCACAAAAACCATCAAGCGCTACAAAGAAACCGCCCCAGGAAAGGAAGACCAAGAGTCGCCTCTGCTGCGGAGGATAAGTTCATCCGAGTCACCAGCCTCAGAAATCGCAGGTTAACAGCAGCTCAGATCAGAGAGCAGGTCAATGCCACACAGAGTCCTAGCAGCAGACACATCTCTAGAACAACTGTTAAGAGGAGACTGTGTGAATCAGGCCTTCATGCTAGAATATCTGCTAGGAAACCACTGCTAAGGACAGGCAACAAGCAGAAGAGACGCGTTTGGGCTAAAGAACACAATAAAGAAAACTCTTTGAATGAGAAGAAACTTTTGAATGAATGAGAAGAAACTTTTGGTCTGTACTGTATATATATATACACACACACACACACACACACACACACACACACACACACACACACACACACACACACACACAGGGTGGGCCAAAAGTAGGGTTACAGGTAACACTTAACATTTTTCCATTATTATTTTACTTTTATTTACATATATTATAATTACATATTAGACATTCTACAGTGAACATTTAATCTCTCAAGTGCTCAAAGAGTCCACCTTCTTGATAATAATAATTTTTATATCTAAAACGTGATTGTGAAGGTGAAACAGATAATGAAGTAACTGTAAACCTACTTTTGGCCACACTATATCTATCTATCTATCTATCTAAATCAAATTTTATTTGTCACATACACAGTCATACACAGTACGATATGCAGTGAAATGCTTAGGCGACTGTCCGTGACCTTAGAATAAAAGACTATTAAAGACTATTTACACAAAATGAATATAATAAAGAGAGTAGAAATAGATTTAACTACGAATAATAAAATATATGTACAGTAAAAATATACAAATATACAATAAGAAAATATAAGAAAAAGAAATATATAAGAAAAATGTAAGAAAATAAGAAAACCTGAGTGTAATGTAGTAAAAATATATATACGATCTGAGAAATATAAGAAAGCCTAGGTGTACAGTATAGAAAAATATAGAATAGAAATAGAAATGTCCAGGGGGTGTGCAAGTATGCTGTAAAGTGTTCATACTTAAAGTGACTTGTGCATATAGAATAAATAGTAATGTAGTGTGAAGGGTGTGCAATGATTGTCCCGAATGTCCAGAGAGAGTGCAAGAACCGCTTGGTCCAGCACTGCTTGCTGTAGATCGAGTGCAGGTCAGAGAGCTCGGTGTGGATGATGACCGCACAACCCTCTGTAGAGCTCGTCTGTCCTGCATGGTGCTGTTCCCGAACCAGGTCGTGATGTTTCCCGTCAGGATGCTCTCTATGGTGCAGGAGTAAAGGTTTCTGAGCACCTTGGAGGGCAGTCTAAAGTCTCTCAAGCGCCTGAGGTGGTAGAGACGCTGTCGGGCCTTCTTCACCACGGTGTTGATGTGACAGGACCATGACAGGTCCTGCTTGATGTGGACACCGAGGTATCTGAAACTGTCTCCTCTCTCCACTGGGCTGTTGTTGATAACAGGGGTCTGGTAGTTCCTCTCCTGCTTTGTGCTAAAGTCCACTGCCAACTCCTTCGTCTTGCTGACGTTTAGAAGGAGATTGTTCCCCTGGCACCAGTGCTCCAGATTTCCAATCTCCTCCAGGTAGGCCGTCTCATCGTTGTCCCACCACGACGGTGTCATCAGCAAACTTGATGATGGTGGTGGAGTTGGTAGAGGCTACGCAGTCGTGTGTGTACAGAGAGTACAGTAGAGGGCTCAGAACACAACCCTGTGGTGCTCCAGTGCTCAGCGTGAGGGAGGCTGAGACATGTCCACCCATTCTTACAGCCTGTGGTCTGCCAGTTAGGAAGTTGGAGATCCACTGACACAGAGATGAGCTGAGTCCCAGGTGCTCCAGCTTGGTGGTGAGTGTGGAGGGAATTATGATATTAAATGCTGAGCTGTAGTCGATGAAAAGCATTTTAACATAATTCCCCCTACTATTGTCCAGGTATATATATATATATATATATATATATATATATATATATATATATATATATATACATATATATATATACACTCACCTAAAGGATTATTAGGAACACCTGTTCAATTGATCACCTGTTCTCATTAATGCAATTATCTAATCAACCAATCACATGGCAGTTGCTTCAATGCATTTAGGGGTGTGGTCCTGGTCAAAACAATCTCCTGAACTCCAAACTGAATGTCAGAATGGGAAAGAAAGGTGATTTAAGCAATTTTGAGCGTGGCATGGTTGTTGGTGCCAGACGGGCCGGTCTGAGTATTTCACAATCTGCTCAGTTACTGGGATATAGTAAAAAATATTACATAATATATTCTTAAAAATAAATATGGCTAAAGGCTGATAACAAGCAACAGACAGGCAACAGGAATTCCATGTTTATGAGCCTATACCAGGAGACTTAGGGCACAAGGCAGGGTACCAATTTTTACACACACTATGGGCAATTTAGGAAATAACCTAATTTGCAAGGTTTTGGAATGTGGGAGGCAACCGGAGTACCCAGTGGAAACCCATCAAGCACGGGGAGAACATGCAAACTCCAGGCATGGAGATAGGAATCGAACCCGGACCCCGGATGTGCAAGACGACAGTGCTAACCACTAAGCCAGCTATGAATTAGCTTTCAAATGAAATTTTTTTTTTAAATAAATTAAATACCTTTGAAAAAGGCTTTGTTTTGTTCAGTATAATTTAATACACAAACAGGTGCACAAAGCTTTCCATTGCAGTCTGTCTACCTGTGCTTTAACAAAAGCCTCTAACTCACGTGTATACATCTAAATGACAATTGAAATCTACGGCTTGCATGTTTCAAAGCATAACTACGTCAGCACCTAATTCAATTCTAGTCAATTGGATTTCTCAGGTTTTAAAAGTAATGGTTAATGAAATTGTGAGGACAAAATGTCCAGACGGGGCACACCAGGTGACAGACAGTAGAAAGATGTGCCCTAGACAGCTAGGTCTATTTGTAGAAATTGTTCATTATTTAATATGAATAAGTCTTTGTCAAGTCTTTGTAGCTTTTTAATACATTTTTACATCCACAAACTCGTTCATTCAGCTTCATCCTGGTGAGTCTGGGGTATATTCCATGACACACACACACCACGCACCTATGGGCTATGTAATGTTGCCCAACTACTGACTGACTGGTATGTTTTTGGAGTTGGGAAAAAACCAGAAAAAGCATAGGAAACACAAATGGACAAAGAAGTCAAGAAAGAAAAAAAAAATGAATTTTGCTAAATGATGCTGTTTTACAGTTTGGGTGATAACTAAATCTATCTATAGCAACTCTGATTCCAAGTATCCTAAGTGGCTCAAAACACAGCTGTTAGCATGATGTTACCACATTACTTTTATAAAAATAAAAAAAATCACAGGCATTAAGGATTCCTTTCATAACAGTTAAAATTAAGCTCTAATCTGGCCGAGGCAGCTCAACCATTTTAATTAAACATGAGTGAAAGTCCCATAAGCATTTCCCCCCACAGCCCCATGGGTCCGTTTTACACATCAGCCTGTTCACTATTTAATCCATTCTTCAGTATTTGAATTAGATTCTGTCTAAGGTATGAATTCAAATATGAAATCATTGTCAGTGGTGGGCGGTTGGGTTGACCTTGCTGTTACAGTAATGTAAGAATGGAAACACGGGATTGGGAACTGAAATTCAAACCCACATCCGACAGTTGAAATAGTCAAACAGTTTCTGTGTGTGTGTGTGTGTGTGTGTTTCAGAGTATCAAATCATTTACAAGAGGCAATACTTGCATACTGAATCGAGAATTCCCAGTATAACCGCATTAACCTACGGGGGATTGTCTGCCATATAAATAAAGGAAACTAAACTTCCCCAGCATTCATATCTGTGTTGTGAACCTCTGGTTTTAAGAATGCACAAGGGCAAATTGTTGTACTGACCTCTTCCTCTTTCAGGCTATATACTATTATACTATATACCTTTGTTCATCGTCCCACAGTGAGGAAATATATATATATATATATACTTTGGGACGAATAAAGATATATCTTATCTCTTATCTTATCTTATATATATCCAATACAAATAATTGTCCTGTTTTGACCTGTGGAGCTTGATCTCCTCTTTCAAACACATTTGGCTGTTTTCTTACACAAAGTCGAGATTTGCACATTTTTTTTTACTGTATGGATATTTTGTTCACTCCGGATGACTGGAAATTTTACCTGTCATGCCTTTGGAGTAAATATTTGCATGTTGTTCTCTTGTTACATGGTGCTTGAGCGTGCCTAATTCAGTGAAACAGCACCCCCTTATGGACATTATTTGATCTGATTAAAAAAATAATAATAATTTAAGTATTCCAGCACTGATGATATTTGTGAATTTTATTATCTCAGGTGTTTAGTTTTAATGTTTAGAAAAGAGACTAAATAACTTGAAAAGAAGAGAATGTTCCAGTGAACCTTATCAAACACACTTTGTTTACACAGCTCTTTTTTGTTTGTTTGTTTGTTTGTTTAACGACCCATGAAAGATATAAAATGCAGAAAAGAGCTATAATTGAACAAAGTGAATGATACAGGTACATGCAATGACATCAGCAAATGTATCATGTTATAATTTACATGTCCCTTCTGCAGTTTGTCCTTTAGTGACTGTGTGTAAGAAGAGACAGAACCTAACGACACACAGATTGCAAATCAGAAGATCATCTTTCCCACAAAGAGAGATTAACTTTTCATGTCGCAGAATATCCTGAACCTCTTAAAGACCTGCCCTTGTGTATCACACACAGACCACACATCCACTCTATATACCTTATTAGTATTGATCTGCTCTCCCACGTTTGATTCCTAGCATTAACCTCACTAAACAGTTTGTGTATTTTCTTTGCCCTGCAGAGTATCCCAACAAAATAAAGATGATCTGGCTAGTTATTCCCATGATTCTTCTGCTTCAAATTAGGCATTGTATGTCTCACACATTCACTCACACACACACATGTTTCACATGGGCACAATTTTATACACTATAAATGCTGACATTGGGCGAGACCTGATCCTTATAAACCTGATGGCTTATGGTGTTACTGGTTGTTCCCTGGCTATTCATTTACTGTAGGTGTGTTTACTTTGTGTCCTGCTTAAAGAACATTGTCTGTCTCTCTCTGTCTGGTAAAATCAATCCACTTAACAGTAATGGATTCAAACATTTTTCCAGCTCCTTATCAAAGTAATATGGGTAATCGATGCTTGATAATTTGGCATTGTTAGAAATCTGCTATAAGATCATCAATATATTATTTTTCTTCTGTATTCTCTCAGGATACTCACTCCTTCTCTCCCTTCAGTACACTGTCATTTATTTAACTAATGAGTGAACTGCGTTCAGTAACTCAGTAACCAGGGGTGGAAAGTAACGAATGACTTACTCGAATTTGACTTTACTCACGTTACTGTAATTGAGTAGGTTTTTTTTGTGTACTTCTACTTTTTAAAGTAGTTTTTAAAATCTGTAATTTTACTTTTACTTAAGTATGTTTTGTTTGAAGTATTGTAATTCGCTACATTTTAAATCATATGAGCTACTGAGTAAAAATAAAAAATGAATGAAAATGCAAAAAATATTCTGCTTTGTATAAATCAGGGATGTCCAAATCCAGTCCTGGAGGGCCAGTGTCCAACACAGTTTGGTGCTTCTTCTTCTTCTCAAACACAGCTGATTTAACTAATCTGTTAATTACTAGGTTCAGTGGGTGTGTTTAGTTGTTGGTGAATTACAAACTGTGCTGGTCACTGGCCCTCCAGGACTGGATTTGGACACCCCTGGCATAAATGCTTCGTTGCGCTCGCGTGTGTGTCTCGTGTCCTGGTCGCGCGCCGCTCCAGACTCCACTCCAGGTTTTCTGACTGTTTCCCCCACATCGGCATCTACCTGACTTTCCACACGGCCGCTTCCGCCCTGAGAGTGACGTCATCAACCAGCGCCACCATATATAAACCGGAGAGAGACGCGGGAAAGAGATTGTGATTTTGCCGTTTTGGTATTTGGTCGTGACTTTTTGCCTCCCATTGACTTTGATTATCGCTTTGGTTGGTCTTTGTATATATTTGTAGATAATTTCACTATATGTTTGTGCACTCACCAGTAGTAGGGGCGTGGCTGACATTTATTTTGGGAAGAGGGAATTTATACAGCGTTTTTGGTTTAGGGAGTCAGGGAAGGGACCTGGATTTTTGTTTGTGTTGTTTTTTTTTTTTTTTTGCAGGTAATCTAGCTACTAAATATAAATGCCATTTTGTTTATTATTTTGGCCTGGGTCCACCCTGAATCTGATCCTCCTCCTGTTGTGTGTGTGTGTGTGTGTGTGTGTGTGTGTGTGTGTGTGTGTGTATTTTTTTTGTAAAGCAATACAAACATCATTATTTCAGCAGTTAATGACTGGATCTAGTTCTTTCTGCCATATACCACCATTTCCATCCAGTTTAAAATAGAACCCTGAACCATTCTTTTGCTGTACGGTCGACACTAGACTGGGGCGTAACGCCATATTATTTAAGTGACTTTGATTTTCAAGCACAAGAAAGACAACAGCTTTATTATGCAAAGGTGTTCCTTCAGTTAAAAACAACTAGTTTGAGATTTATATCTGCTCATCTTTTTTGAACTACGCTAGAATGCCTCATCCCACCCCGCTGTTAAAAAAAAAAGGAGCTCAGTAACGTTTACTCTGAGTAAATTTTTTATGATCTACTTTTTACTTGAGTAGGTTTTTATAATGGTAACTTTACTTGTACTTCAGTAAAATTTCACTGAAGTAACAGTACTTTTACTTGAGTACAAAATTTTAGTACTCCTTCCACCTCTGTCAGTAACAGCCTAACCAGGTTTATTGCACTTAGGAGCGTTATGGGCCGGGCAGACATTGGGCTCTTTAATGAGTCCCTGCAGGGATATTATCAATATTTGCATGAATGCCTTATCTAGACATACTACCTTGGACTGGACAATAAAACTGAAACACTGGCCAATTTAGTGTTGGAGGTTTCATGGTTAAATTTGACCAGCCTGGTGGCCAATCTTCATTGATTCCAGATTCCACCAATTAGAGTGTGAACGTTTAATTAGCAGAGTAATTTGCTTAAAATATTGCAATGCACACAACATTATGGGTGACATATCAGAGTTCAAAAGAGGACAAATTGTTGGTGCGCGTCTTGCTGGCGCATCTGTGATCTGTGACACAAAGACAGCAAGTGTTTGTGATGTATCAAGAGCCACGGTATCCAGGGAAATGTCAGCATACCACCAAGAAGGACGAAACAAGAGGAAGCTGTCTGAAAGGGATGTCCGGATGCTAACCCAAGATTGTATCCAAAAAACATAAAACCACAGCTGCCCAACTCACTGCAGTATTAAATGTGCACCTTAACTCTCCTGTTTCCACCAAAACTATTAGTCGGGATCTCCACGGGGTCTGTGTACATGGCCGGGCTGCTATAGCCAAATCTTTGGTCACTCGTGCCAATGCCAAACGTTGGTTTCAATGGTGCCAGCAGTGAAAATCTTGGGCTATGGACAATGTGAAACATGTATTGTTCTCTGATGAGTCCACCTTCAATTCAATTCAATTTTATTTCTATAGCGCTTTTAACAATGGTCATTGTCTCAAAGCAACTTCACAGAAATGAAAAGAAAATTTATGGAAGTGTATATATGTGTAAGAAAAATGTGTCTAGATAATGATATTGTCTCTGATGAGCAAGCCAAGGGTGACGGTGACAGTGGCAAGGAAAAACTCCCTGAGATGGCAATACTTCACTGTCTTTCCCACATCCGGGACAGTTACGGTGTGGAGAAGCCCCAAAGAAGTGTATCACTGTCAGGGATAACGCGGAGGGCGGGTGGATTCCCAAGAAGGTCTACGGCAAAGCGGAGGAGCCTTTCCCCCGGGAGATTACTTTGGGGAGTGCAACGGTGTGTGCGTTGTGGGGAGCAGACGCGGAAGGCGGCCGGACCGCCACACGCCGGAGCGACAAGAAAGGAAGGAGAAAGGGCAGGAAGGAACAGAAGCAGGTCAAGACGGAGAAGGGGCTGCAGAGAAACCCCCACAGCAGGCGTCAGCCAGAAGCGGAAGGGAGGCAACCAACGCAGCATGGAACAACCCCCCAGCGGGAGTGGAGCAGCGTAGGGCGAGGCGCTAAGAAAAGAGAATGGCGCACTCGTAACCTGCAAGAGCAGGTAGCGGAGCTTCAACTATTGCTGACGCAGATACGCCTGGAAGAAAGCACAGACCTGCCGAGGATAGCGAGCCTCCTCTTCCTCCGCCGCCGCCTTCATGCGCCGCCGAGGACAGCGAGCTTTCTCTTCCTCCGCCGCCGCCTTCATGTGCCGCCGAGGATAGCGAGCTTCCTCTTCCTCCGCCTTCATGCGCCGCCGAGGATAGCGAGCTTCCTCTTCCTCCGCCGTCGCCTTCATGCGCCGCAGAGGACAGCGAGCCTCCTCTTCCTCCGCCGCCTTCATGCCCCGTCGAGGACAGCGAGCTTCCTCTTCCTCTGCCACCGCCGCCCTACATCACTGAGGATGGCGAGCTCCCTCTGCCACCTGATCATTTCCTGCATCCGCCGCCCTGCTTCATAGAGAACGGCGAAAGTCTCTTGCATCCGCCGCCCTGCATCACTGAGGACCGCGAAAGTCTCTTGCATCCGCCGCCCTGCATCACTGAGGACGGCGAACACTTCCTGCATCCGCCGCACAGCATCACTGAGGACGGCGAACATTTCCTGCATCCGCCGCCCAGCATCACTGAGGACGGCGAACGTCTTCTGCCTCCGCCGCCCAGCATCACTGAGGACGGCGAGCTCCCTCTGCCACCGCCGCCCTGCATCACTGAATACGGCGAACATTTCCTGCATCCGCCGTTCGGCATCACAGAGGACGGCGAAAGTCTTCTGCCTCCGCCGCCCGGCATCACTGAGGATGGCGAACATTTCCTGCATCCGCCGCCCAGCATCACTGAGGACGGCGAACATTTCCTGCCTCCGCCGCCCTGCATCACGGGGGACGGCGAACGTCTTCTGCCACTGCCGCTCTGCGTCACAGAGGACGGCAAGCTCCCTCTGCCACTGCCGCCCTGCATCATAGAGGACGGCGAACATTTCCTGCATCCGCTGTCCTCTGTGATGCCGGATGGCGGATGCAGGAAATGTTCGCCGTCCTCTGTCACCGCCATCCTGCATCACTGAGGACGGCGAAAGTCTTCTGCCTCCGCCGCCATGCATCACAGAGGACGGCGAGTTTCCTAGTCCTCCGCCGCCCTGCTTCAACGGGGGCATCAGGCCACCTGAACTACGGGACAAGGGGGCCAGCCTCTGGGTGAGGGGGGTAGACAGAGGACCCTGGGGGGGATGCCCTGGACCCCCTGGGGCGCCTCAGGAGTTGCGCCCGTAGAGGGGGGGTTATGTCAGGGATAACCCCTAGAGGGCGCCAAAGCGCCCTAAGACATTTTGTGTAGTTCTTTTAAGTTTCAGTTTCAATACTTCATTTCCCAGTTCGCAACTCGGTCAGGTGACATGGGCGCTCACCTGAACCGAGTTGATCATTAATTTCATTATAAAAGGTGTATTTGAGTTCAAGTTAGTGTCTTGCATTTGTTACATTAAAGTGAAAGTTTATGTATCGTCCGTTTAATCGTGTTTTGGGTTATTTTACAGAAAAGTGTTTTGTTTGTAGTTTTTTCCCTGCTTTTTCATTTATAAAATAAAATCCATTCTGTGGAACATCCGCCTCTGCATCTATGCCTCAATCCCGCGAACGTGACAATCACCCAGACTGTTGCATGTCCAGAGTGAAGCATGGGGGGATCAGTGATGGTTTGGGCTGCAATGTCATGGCATTCCCTCGGCCCAATACTTGTGCTAGATGGGCGCGTCACTGCCAAGGACTACTGAACCATTCTGGAGGACCATGTGCACCCAATGGTTCAAACATTTTAGCCTGAAGGCGGTGCCGTGGATCGGGATGATAATGCACCAATACACACGGAAAGACTGGTGACAGGGTGGTTTGATGAACATGAAAGTGAAGTTGAACATCTCCCATGATGAACAAGAAGATGAACATCTCCCATGACCTGCACAGTCACCAGATCTAAATATTATTGAGACACTTTGGGGTGTTTTGGAGGAGCGAGTCAGGAAACGTTTTCCTCCACCAGCATCACATAGTGACCTGGCCACTATTCTGCAAGAAGAACGACTCAAAATCTCTCTGGCCACCGTGTAGGACTTGTATCTGTCATTCCCAAGACGAAGTGATGCTGTACTGGCCGCAAAAGGAGGCGCTACACCATACTAATGAATTATTGTGGTCTAAAACCAGGCGTTTCAGTTTCATTGTCCAACCCCCTGTATATTTTTATATAAATTTATTTTGTCATAAATTATTTTGTCAGAACTACAATTTCCCTTAGGGTTCATAAAGAATTATTTTATTGTTTCTAATATCCACTTCATCTTGCTGCATATATTCATAGATATATTCTTCTTAGTATATTGCACTATTTTATATATGGTCATGTTATATACTTACTGTGTGTATTAAATATATAATATGCCGTAATATAATGGTGGTACAGTGGCGTAGTGGTTAGCACTTGCACCTCCAGGTCCTGGGTTCGATTCCCGCCTCGGGGTCTGTGTGCATGGAGTTTAATATGAGGTGTGTTCAAGTCAAACTGGGACTTGTGATGACATTTCTTGTGAATGAAAGTGTAAAACTAATGGACATTTACAGAAGACATGCACTGTACGGTGATGAAACTCTTAGACGCAGTAACACATTTGAACGGTGAAAAACGTTTCAAAGAAGATTACTTGCACGTTACAGGAACTCGGCTGGGAGTTATTGCTACATCCACCATACAGTCCTGACTTCGCTCCAAACCATTTCCACAGGTTTGGGATATTTGGGATATAGGCCAGCGGTTAGATGTGAAGCAGGCAATCTGATCATGACTCCGATGTACTGAGAAATCTTTATACCTTGATGGTATCCAAGTACTTATGAAACGCTGGGATATGTGCATTAGTGTAGCAGCGGATATAAATAAGGAGTTCTTACTCTCATAATTGTGTTTTGTTATACTACACAATCAAAACTCTTGGTTTGACTTAAACACCCCTCAAATTCCTATTCCTTGTGTAGTTACTGGTGTCTTGTTGTGTGAGTATGAACAATGCACAAGCAGATGAGTGGTATTTATGAGATTTGAGATAAAATTATTTAAAAGAAAACATTTATGAATCTTAGTTTACTTTATGGTCAAAATAACAAAAATTCAAAACCTAGAAGTCTCTAACCTCTGCTAAGCTCCTAGTTGGTGTCCTCCGGCTGATATGGACCCTGAAGCTGAAGGCCAGAAAGCTCCTCTATAGCAAATAGCCTAGCTGATTCAGACCATCATAGAGGTAGCTTTAACTTTTCTTATCACTGCGTAGACAAACATATGGACAGACAGATTAAGGTATAGGCAAACCTGCATGCACAGATCAGAGGTAAGAAGAGCAAATGACATGGATGTATAAACGAGGGTGTGTCACAGGACAACCGGAGGCTAATCAGAAGACTAGCAGTTGAACCATAGGTGAAGTGATGAAGGGTTTGAGCTGAGAGGTGTGGAATACCGGGTGGGTTCGGAGCACCGCAGGCAGCTGGAGTCGGTAGGTGACAGGGTTGATCCGGAGGGTGACACGGTAAGGGCCGATGAACCTGGGTGAAAGTTTACGGGATTCTGTGTGAAGATGCAGATTCTTTGTTGATAGCCAGACCTTGTCACCTACATTGTACAACCGTCCCGGAGGGTGTCGACAGCGATGTTGAGTGTTGGCCCGATGGATGGCTGCTCTTGCTTGGTCCCACAGCCGCCGACACCTACGGACCAACCGTTGGGCCGACGGCACATCAACCTCCGGTTCTTGGTGGTTGAACATCGAAGGTTGGAAACCGTGGCATACCTCAAATGGACTCAACTCGGTGGCGGACGAAACATGGAGATTGTGGGAGAGTTCAGCCCAGATGAGGTAGCGGGCCCAGGAGCGCTGACGATCGGCGGCGAAGCATCTCAGATAGCACTCCAGTTGTTGGTTGGCCCGTTCCGTCTGACCATTAGTCTGAGGGTGGTATCCTGATGAGAGACTACAGGTGGAGTTGATCAGACGGCAGAAGGCCTTCCAGAATCGAGCAGTGAACTGGGGCCCTCTGTCCGAGACGATGTCCTTTGGGAACCCATGTAAGCGGACTACATGCTCTAATATCAGCTCGGCTGTGGTTTTAGCTGACGGGAGTCCGGCGAGGGCCACCAAGTGCACGGCTTTGGAGAATCGGTCGACGATGGTCATGATGGTATCCTTCTCTTCGGAGACCGGCAGGCCCGTGATGAAGTCAACGGCAATGTGTGTCCAGGGCCGACGGGGAACCGGGAGTGGTTGAAGTTCCCCCAGTGTTGGCTGGTTGGTGTCTTTAGCCCTGGCACACACTGGGCATGCCTGGATGAATTCCTCAGTGTCCTTTGCCATAAACGGCCACCAGAAGGCACGCCGGATGAATTGGAGGGTGCGTTTGGTGCCGGGGTGTCCGGAGAGGGGGGATGAGTGGCCCCATTGAAGGACCTCCGTTCTGACGTCACGAGGCACATAGAGTCGTCCAGGCGGCACTCCTGCCGGTTCCATCTCCGCAGCCTGTGCCTGGCGAACCCTTGTCTCCAAATCCCAGCGGAGAGGTGCAATTATCTTGGATGGTGGGAGGACAGGCGCGGGGTCCGTCTTCTTCGTATTGTCGAGAGAGGGCGTCGGCTTTGGTGTTCTTGGACCCCGGGCGGTACGACAGATGGAAATTGTAGTGCTCAAAGAAAAGAGCCCACCGCGTCTGTCTTGGGTTGAGCTGTCTTAGATTCCGGATGGTGATTAGGTTTTGATGGTCGGTCCAGATGATGAACGGCTCTCTGGTGCCCTGGAGCCAGTGTCGCCATTCCTCCAGGGCCCACTTTATGGCCAGCAGCTCGCGGTCCCCTACCCCGTATCGCTGCTGAGTGGGGTTAAATTTCCTGGAGAAGAAACTACAGGGATGTAGCTTCTGGTCTGGACCTCGTTGGGAGAGAATGACTCCGGCGCCCACATCCGAAGTGTCCACCTCCACAACGAATGGCTTACTTGCATCTGGATGGAGGAGGATTGGTGCGGTGGTGAAGCGATGACACAGTTCCTGAAAGGCGGAGATGGCGGTAGAGTTGAGGATGAAGGGGTGAGATG
Organism: Clarias fuscus; assembly: GCA_030347435.1. Taxonomy (NCBI): domain Eukaryota; kingdom Metazoa; phylum Chordata; class Actinopteri; order Siluriformes; family Clariidae; genus Clarias; species Clarias fuscus. The sequence continues at coordinate 27,940,361 of CM059216.1, forward strand.
ATGGTCGTGTCAGGGTGGTTAAAGGTGCTGCAACTGTATTGTAGCCCCGGATAAAGCGACGGTAGAAGTTCGCAAACCCGAGAAACCGTTGAAGTTGCTTGAGGGTCTTGGGTAGGGGCCATTGACACACAATTTCCAGTTTCTGCGGGTCCATGGCCACACCCTGGGGCGAGATGACGAAACCCAGGAACGTGGTGGAGCGCTTGTGAAAGGCGCACTTCTCCAACTTACAATACAGTTGATGGGCGAGCAATCTCTTGAGGACTGCCCTGACGTGTTGGACATGTTCATTAACGGTACGGGAGTATATGAGGATGTCGTCTAAGTAGACAAAAACCCACCGGCCTAACATATCTTGGAGGACGTCGTTAATAAACTGCTGAAAGGCCGCGGGGGCGTTACAGAGTCCGAAAGGTATTACCAGGCTTTCAGTGTCCTGTTGGGGTGATGAAAGCAGTCTTCCACTCATCCCCCTCTCTGATGCGCACCAAGTTGTAGGCGCTCCGTAGGTCCAACTTTGTGAAAATGGTGGCGCCAGAGAGGGCGTCCAGGGCAGAGTTGGTAAGAGGCAATGAGTGACAATTTTTGATGGTGATATTGTTGAGCCCCCGATAGTCGACACATGGGCGTAGGTCGTTACCTTTTTTCTTAACAAAGAAGAACCCCGCGCCGGCAGGTGAGGAGGAGGGCCGGATGGTGCCGTTGCGGAGGGCGTCGGTGACATACTTCTCCATGGCCTGCGTCTCGGTGGCAGAGAGCGAGTAGAGGTGGCCGCGGGGAGGAACAGAACCCGGCTGAAGGTCAATCGCCAGGTCGTAGGGGCGATGAGGAGGAAGGTGAGTGGCCCATCTCTTGCAGAACACTTCAGCCAGGTCTCAGTAGGCGACGGGGATGGCGTTGATGTCGACTTCTGGGGCTTCGGACTCCCTAGAGCATGTCCCAGCCAAGGCCCGTAGGCAAAGTTCGGTGCAGGTCGGGCCCCAATGAAGGATCCGTTTTTGTGTCCATGAGATGAGCGGGTCGTGTTGCAGTAGCCAAGGGTGCCCAAGGATGAGGGGGGAGATGAAATGGGGGTGAGGTGAAACCGGATCTGCTCTTGGTGCTGGTCGATGATTAACGTGATTGGTTGGGACTGGGTGATGATGGGGCTGGATGAAAGGGGCCGACCATCGACAGATGTAATCCGAACGGGCTGGGATAACGCCTCGAGTTCCACTCCCAGTTCTTTGGCATAAGAAGAGTCAATGAAGTTGCCAGCGGCACCGGAGTCGATGAACGTCGTACTTCTGACCCGTTTGTGGCCAAACTGGAGGTGTACTTGCACTGTGAGACGGGAAATGTTGGTAGTGGTGGCAGAGAGGTGGAGGGAACCCGTCGAGTCGCCCTCCTTACTCACCTGAGCGTCTTCCCGGGCGAAGAGGGCAGATAGCTCTGTGATGCAACGCTGACCCACATTATGCACAGAGCCCTCCTCTGAAACGTCGTTCTCTCTGCAGCGGGCAAGGTGGAGATCCTACAGGTCCGGTGGTGATGGCAGTGGAAAAGGGGCGTGCTTCAGGGACTGGATTGTAGGAACGTGGAGGGTCGTGGCGTGGTCGGAGATGGTGATGAAGTGGCAGGCGGCAGGGTCCGGGGAGCTGGCCTCGGACGAGAGAGCAGTCGTTGGTCTATTCGGAGGGCGAGTTGGATCAGCCCCTTCAAAGTAGTGGGAAGCTCTCGTCCGGCGAGTGCGTCCTTTAAACGGGAAGCCAGTACCTCGTAGTAGGCCGTCCGGAGGGCGGTGTCTCCCCAGGTGGTTTGGATGGCGAGGATCCTGAAATCTGCCGTGTAACAGCTCACAGACAATTCTCCCTGCCGCAGATGGTATAACTTTGAGTCGGTCTCCACCTCGGCAGCAGGATGTTCAAAAGTGAGTTTTAGTTGACGGGTGAACTCATTATATGAATGTGCTGTGTCCAAATCGGAGCGAAGAACCGCCGTGGCCCACTCAGCTGCCTGCCCTGACAGCAACGAGACGAGAAGGGCAATGCGCAACCGGTCTGTGGAGTATCTGGTGGAATTAAACTCAAACACAAGATCCAGTGTGGTTAAAAAAACATTACACTTCCCATCTGTGCCGTCCCATTTGTCTGGTAAAGCTAAATACACATCGGAGGGGGGAGGGAGTGCAGCAGCCACCACAACGGGCGACGGCCTAGCCGGCCAAGAAGCCGCCTCATGGAGCGGCGCGCTCTCCTGCCGCCGCTCCGCGACCTCGCGCCGCAAGGCTGCGATGTCTTGGACTCTAGCACGGAGAGCTGCGACCTCACCGCACAGCTGCTCAATCAGCCTAGCATGTCCGTTCACCACATTGCAGAGGTGAGCGTAATCCTCTGGGTTTACTGCAGACTCAGTCATTCTGTCACAGGACAACCATGTAGCAACGCGGAAGCAGCGCGAGCAGGCAGGATAACCACGCGATTTATTCTTAGAACTCTCTCACACAGAGAGCAAGAGTTTACACAATTAAACCCACGTTCTAACAACACACACTCAATCAGGAAAATGGCACAAAATGGTGAGTACTCACGAAATTGGAGAGATAGCGTCGGAGACGGCATTGGAAAACTCAATGACTGAGTGATGTGCGGTCGCCATCTTGTTTCCTTTTATACTTCCTGAATCGCGACCGTACTACTTCCGGGTCCTAGTGCCGGTCGCGTTGAGTGCGCATGACAGGGTGTATCAAAAAGAATCGACATTAGCTCTGGTTACAAGCTATTTTTTTATGTACATCTTCACTTAGATGCCTTAAATCATGGCAGTAGAATTCGCTATTGACTGTCTGCCCCCTGGGGACAAATGATTTTCTTTGAAAAATGATTTCTTTCAGGTCTTACTGATCTCTTGTCGCCTTTAATGATGTTCTTCCGCTCTTGAAGTCCACGTGGCACTCAAAACAACTCGAACGACTCCTTGCAGCATCGCCCGACGTAAACCTACTGTATCATGTCAAACGTGTCTGTGGCAGATTTGCAGTAATTTCTAGCAAATTAAATGTGATCAGATTTAGTATTTATTTAGTTAAATGGACATTGTGAGCTCATCTGCTCATTACAGGTAAAACTATATTTTGCCATGTTCTATTTTTGTATTTGCAGACAATGAACTTACGGAGGCGCATTGCATTCACAAAAGAAAAAGAAAACTCACAGAAATGATGTCATAATTTCACATAATTGAGATCTCATAATTATGATTTAGTATCTCATAAAGTTAATAACTAGTTAGTAACTTTTTATAGATATTACGAGATAATAAGTCATAATTATGAGATCAGGATGTCCTAACTACAGATACTAAACCATAATTATGAGATCAGGATGTCATAGTTATGAGATTTAAGTCATAATTATGAGATAATTCCTGTTTTTTTTTTTTTCTTTTGTGAATGCAATGCGCTTCCGTAGGAACTTGTCTCAAATGCAGGTGGACATATTTAGTGTACAAAGGTGGCTGATGTAGTTTTGGCCGACAGCTGTATGTAGCTAAAAAGGAACAGAATTTCACATCAACAAAGATCTGCTATGACACTGAGCTGTTGATTAATTTTGGTATACTAGGAGTAATAAACTAGGAGTAATCACTGGACAACTGATTATAAACATAACAGTTTGTTTTAACACGAAGAATGACATTTTATATAAGTATCTGAATTTATAGAAATAAAGTGGTATAAAATAAATAATTATTCGCATTTAGTAATGCAACTAAACTTTTAATTTGTAAAAGAACAGTAATGGATCTAACAGATTAATTCACAGACATGATCATGACTAGACAGAAGAATCAAACAATCAGACCTGAACAGAAAATAATATTTAAAAAAATAAAATGTTAATAAATGAATGACGACTGTTTTAGTTTAGAATCTATACCAGTAAGCAGGCTGCCTTTAATAGACAGTACACAATTAAGAGGCTGTTTGGAGCTCAGTGTCAGAGGGAACTAATCTTCTGGGTGGATGAATAAATGTATTATCTCATAAAAACAGGCAAATAACCAGGAAACCTTTAAATAAATACTATCAAATAAAATAAAAACTGTTCACAAAAAATGACTACAGTCTGAATTCGCCAACATGGGTATCAAGAATAACTTGAATATTATACATAAAATGAATGATCTGAGATTGTTCTTCCTTTAGGTCCTTTATAATTACAGAAATAGTTACAAGTTTTGTTATTTAAAAGGTCAAAAAAGATCATGTTTGGGATAATTCAATAAATAATAAATAAAAATAACAGTCAGAATCCTTTTAACATTTTCTTAAATATGTACATATCCTTTCAGGTGTCACTTGATATGCTTTTCAGAGTGTTTGTGTGTGAGGGGTGGAGAATGGCAGGGCACATTCTGTGGTATATGAAAAAAAAAACACAACATTACTGTATTGATAAGTTGATTTTTTTTTAAAAAGGAACTACAAAATCAATAGTATCAATACTTCAGTATCAGTTCAAACATCCTTAAAATATGCTATTCGCGTCTACATTGCTGCTACTCTGTTGTGTGTTGTATTAGGAGAAGAGTTGAACAGCTTCTAACCGCACAGGAGCATTTCAGAAGCAGATGCTTCGCTTGACTTTTGGCCTGATGTGAATATTTAAAAGGGGAAAGCACCACCTAATAACTCTGTTTAACTGCTTTCAGAAGTGTGGCTTTGGGAACTGGTGTGATTATCCAGCTACAAGAGCATTAGTGAGATCAGGCGCTGATGTTGCCTGAGAGGGGTTGGGTTGCAGTCGGTGTTCACTTAGTGTTCACTTGGTGTTCTTTGTACAGTACATGTTTACTGGGGTTGAGGATAAAAGTAACTGGATGGGATACTGAAAATAAAAACTCTACATCAAAAAATAATTAGCTGCATAATCTGTGTGTCCTGGATGCCTGCGCTAGTGGTTTGTCCAACCCTGTAAGTATATGTAGGAAAGAAAAAACTCTAAATAGGTACAAGAATAAAAAGCTGTGTGAGTCTTTTTTCCTGGAATTCCAATAAAAAATGGATTACAGTAATCAAGACAAACAGTTAGAAAGGCATGGGAAAGTCTCTGTGGCTTTTTTTTTCTTTCAGCAGTATTACAAAAATGGAGAATAATATGACCCAAAAATAGCATTTAAATAACAGTGCAGGGCAACGGAGCGATCCCCGAGGAACACCCACTGTCACAGTCACAGTTGCAGTGCTAGATCTGTGCCACATCAATAGCTGAACGATGAAAATGATTTTTACATGAATCACTGTATCAAAAACAGCACTGAAATTCAACTGACTAATCTGAAGACACCAATTCGCTCTTGTTCTCTCATCACCACCACCACCAAAACCACCACCGAAACACACCCTTCAGTCTGAGTCTTCCAGATTGAGGCCACATTTTTTGAGCGTGCGTCTGACGTATGGCATGGCGTCCTGCAGGAACCACTCTCTTTTGTACAGCACCAGCATCACGTCCAGCAACAGACTGTGCTCTCTTCTTCTACACACACACACACACACACACACACAAAAGATAATATAATAATGAGAGATCTGTGATGTAGCCTATACTTTAAAATGTCATACTACACACAGCACATTTAAAATAGAAATCTTTGGCATATCAATGTGACTTATATAACAAAGAAGTATGTAGTATAGATTGTGTATAACACATTTATAAGCACTAAATACATATTACTGTATATATAACAGGATTTGAGATGATTTTTATAATATGCATGTTTTTTAAAAGGTTGTATAAATATTTCAAGGCTTTTGTTTCTCGATAATTACAGCTTACAGCTCATAAAAATAAACAATCAGGTATCTCAATATTAGAATATTTCCTAAGATCAATTAAGCAAAATTATTTACAATACAGAAATGCCCAACTACTAAATATTATATTTATTTATGCATTCAATAATTGGTCTGGGCTTGAATTACTGCATCAGTGTAAGAATGGTATAGAAAAGATCGGCCTAGGGCACTGCTGAGGTGTTACTGAAGACCAGGTTGCTTTAAAAGACAAGACAAGTTTATAAACTTGTTAATAAACAAAACATTTAATTAATATAATTTATATATTGAATTGAATATATTTTGAGAGTTTACTTTTGAAATTAAATTACAAAAAAAAAATCTTTTCCATGACAACATTTACATCAAATACCGCACAGAGCTTTATCAATAATCTTCCAGAGTTATCAACTTTCATTGGATCGCCATCTGACTTCACAGAACTCAAACAGGCGAATGAATATCTAGAGTCAGCACTTCGTTATAGCTTAGATAATGTAGCTCCAGTTAAAAGGAAAATCATTAGAGATAAGAAACTCGCTCCTTGGTATAATGACCACACACGTGCTTTAAAACAAACCGCTTGAAAATTTGCACGTAAATGGCGCCAAACTAAATTGTTAGTATTCAAAATAGCTTGGAAGGAGAGCATCCTGAACTATAAAAAAGCTCTCAGTGATGCTAGATCAACGTATCTCTCCACTCTTATAGAAAATAAAAAACAACCCGAGATTTTTATTTAATACAGTAGCTAAATTAACTAAAAACAAGACCACTGCAGAAATCTCCACAACAACATCATGCAGTAGTGAGGATTTCATGAACTTTTTCAATAACAAAATCATAAATATTAGGCAAAAAATTCAGGCTTTGAAAACAGACAATTTAAATAATTCAGATGAACTAACCACATCACATCAGAACTTAGAATACTTTACTCCCCTTGAAGCGAGGGAACTAATTTCACTCATCTCTTCTTCAAAATCGTCAACCTGTATATTAGATCCTATACCGACACATTTTCTCAAACAGATAGTACCAGCAATAATAGAACCCCTGTTGAAAGTAATTAACTGTTCACTCAGTAGTGAGTATGTCCCCAAATCCTTTAAATTAGCCGTTATTAAACCGCTAATCAAGAAACCTGACCTTGACCCCAGTAAGCTTTCTAATTACAGGCCGATATCAAACCTTCCCTTTATCTCCAAGATTCTGGAAAAGGTAGTATCACAGCAGCTATGTTCACATCTACACAGAAATAGCATAAATGAACTGTATCAGTCAGGATTTAGGCCTCATCACAGCACAGAGACAGCACTTGTTAAAGTAGTAAACGACCTCCTATGGGCCTCTGATCAGGGTTGCGTCACTAAACTTGTGTTACTGGACCTCAGTGCAGCTTTTGACACCATTGATCATAGTATTCTCCTTCACAGATTAGAAAAGGTAGTAGGAATTAAGGGAACTGCCCTCTTGTGGCTCAGATCCTATTTGACTGATCGTTATCAGTTTGTAGATTTAGATGGTGACCATTCCTCATGTTCTCAAGTGGAGGTTGGTGTTCCACAGGGTTCAGTTTTAGGCCCACTGCTTTTTTCCCTTTACATGCTTCCTCTGGGCAACATAATTCGTAAACATGGTATTAGTTTTCATTGTTATGCTGATGACACACAATTACACACATGGACAAAATTGTTGGTACCCTTCGGTCAATGAAAGAAAAACTCACAATGGTCACAGAAATAACTTTAATCTGACAAAAGTGATAATAAATAAGAATTCTATGAATGTTAACCAATGAAAGTCAGACATTGCTTTTCAACCATGCTTCAACGGAATTATTTTAAAAAATGAACTCATGGAACAGGCCTGGACAAAAATGATGGTACCCCTAACTTAATAGTTTGTTGCACAACCTTTTGAGGCAATCACTGCAATCAAACGATTCCTGTAACTGTCAATGAGACTTCTGCACCGCTCTGCAGGTATTTTGGCCCACTCCTCATGAGCAAGCTGCTCCAGTTGTTTCCGGTTTGAAGGGTGCCTTTTCCAGACGGCATGTTTCAGCTCCTTCCAAAGATGCTCAATAGAATTGAGGTCAGGGCTCATAGAAGGCCACTTTAGAATAGTCCAATGTTTTCCTCTTAGCCATTCTTGGGTGTTTTTAGCTGTGTGCTTTGGGTCATTGTCCTGTTGCAAGACCCATGACCTGCGACTGAGACCCAGCTTTCTGACACTGGCCAGCATATTTCTCTCTAGAATCCCTTGATAGTCTTGAGATTTCATTGTACCCTGCACAGATTCAAGACACCCTGTGCAAGATGCAGCAAAGCAGCCCCAGAACATAACAGAGCCTCCTCCATGTTTCACAGTAGGGACAGTGTTCTTTTCTTGATATGCTTCATTTTTCCATCTGTGAACATAGAGCTGATGTGCCTTGGCAAAAGTTCCATTTTTGTCTCATCTGTCCAGAGGACATTCTCCCAGAAGCTTTGTGGCTTGTCAACATGTAGTTTGGCATATTCCAGTCTGGCTTTTTTATGATTTGTTTTCAACAATGGTGTCCTCCTTGGTCGTCTCCCATGTAGTCCACTTTGGCTCAAACAACGACGGATGGTGCGATCTGACACTGATGTTCCTTGAGTATGAAGTTCACCTTGGATCTCTTTAGAATTCTTTCTGGGCTCTTTTGTTACCATTCGGATTATCCGTCTCTTTGATTTGTCATCAATTTTCCTCCTGCGTCCACGTCCAGGGAGGTTGGCTACAGTCCCATGGATCTTAAATTTCTGAATAATATGTGCAACTGTAGTCACAGGAACATCTAGCTGCTTGGAAATGGTCTTATAGCCTTTACCTTTAACATGCTTGTCTATAATTTTCTTTCGAATCTCCTGAGACAACTCTTTCCTTCGCTTCCTCTGGTCCATGTTGAGTGTGGTACATACCATGTCACCAAACAACACAGTGACTACCTGGAGCCCTATATATAGGCCCACTGACTGATTACAAGATTGTAGACACCTGTGATGCTAATTAGTAGACACACCTTGAATTAACATGTCCCTTTGGTCACATTATTTTCAGTATTTTCTAAGGGTACCATCATTTTTGTCCAGGCCTGTTCCATGATTTTTTTTTTTTAAATAATTCTGTTGAAGCATGGTTGAAAAGCAATGTCTGACTTTCATTGGTTAACATTCATAGGATTTTTTTTAATTATTACTTTTGTCAGATTAAAGTTATTTCTGTGACCATTGTGAGTTTTTTCTTTCATTGACCGGAGGGTACCAACAATTTTGTCCACGTGTGTCTACGTGTGGGGGTATGTCAAAACCAGATGAGAAAAACCAGTTTGTTAAAATTGAGCAGTGTGTGCAGGACATAAGAGATTGGATGTTAATTAATTTTCTTCTGCTTAATGCTGATAAGTTCTGGTCATAGGACCACAAGTAGCTAGAAGTAAGCTTTCTGATCACACTGTAACTTTAGATGGCCTTTCTGTTCCATCAAGTGCAACAGTAAAAGACCTTGGTGTGATTATAGATTCCAGCCTTTCGTTTGAAGCACATGTAGATAATATTACCAGGATAGCTTTCTTTCACCTTAGAAATATTGCCTAAGATTAGAAACATATTGTCACTAAATGATGCAGAAAAACTAGTTCATGCCTTTATCACCTCTAGGTTGGACTATTGTAACGCCTTACTGTCTGGTTGTTCAACTAGGTGTATAAACAAGCTTCAGTTAGTACAGAATGCAGTAGCGAGAGTCCTCACTAAAACCAGAAGATACGAGCACATCACCCCTATCTTATCTGCACTGCATTGGCTCCCTGTGAAATTCTGCATCGATTTTAAGATACTACTTTTGACATTTAAAGCACTAAATGCTCTCGCGCCACAGTATTTGAGTGAGCTGTTAGTGTCTTACGATCCGCCACGCCTACTTCGATCAAAGAATGCAGGCTGCCTGTCAGTACCACGAATTATTAAAACTACAGCAGGGGGCAGATCTTTTTCTTACAAAGCCCCAAAGTTATGGAATAGTCTTCCTATTAATGTTCGGGACTCAGACACAGTCTCAGTGTTTAAGTCTAGCCTAAAAACCTATTTATTTAGCTAAGCATTTCTGTAAATAGATTAGCCTTAGGTAAAGGCGCAGATCTGGGGGACTCATGGACGTAGAGTATTCTGGTGAACTGGTATGTTTAGATGCTGTCCTCCCCACTCTCATTGATCACTCAGGTTTGTTGACGGTGAGGTGATTGGTTGCTTTACATCTCAGGAGCCCCTCATGTCTGTGTTTCCTTCTGGCTCTCTCTTTTAGTTATGCTGTTATAGTTAGTCCTGCCGGAGTCCCTGCTTGCACTTTGCACTAAATATACATTCACCTTATACATGTTGACTGTGACCATACCTAACTGCCATCTCTCCTTATTTTCTGTTCTCTCCTCTTCTGCTCTCTCCTCTCTCTCTCTCTCCCTCTCTCCTTTCCCTCTCTCTCTCTGTCGAGCTATAAATGTCACTCCTGAGTCAGTGATCCAGACCCCTCTGCCCTCTGGACCCGTCTAACCCGTCCTGGAGTCCTGCTTCTGGTTGGAGATCTCGTCGCATGGATGCCCCGTGTGGTCTGCCTGGATTCGTGTGGTGGCTGGGGATGGTTCCATGAAGACCTTTCGATTGATGCTCTGGGGACCTGTGACTTCAGTTGTTCGATAGCTGGGAATATCCTACAGTCTACCTGAGCCTCCAGGAACAAACTGGACTCCTTTTAATTTTAATTTTAAACACATCTCCTGTTATACTGAACTTCCAGTACACATTATTATGCTGATCAATCCCTGCTATCCGTTATCACCCAGATGAGGATGGGTTCCCTGTTGAGTCCGGTTCCTCTCAAGGTTTCTTCCTATTACCATCTCAGGGAGTTTTTCCTTGCCACCGTCGCCCTCGGCTTGCTCATCAGGGACAATCTTATCATTTTGATTCATACACATTGCATACAAACTTACTTCTTTTATTGTGTAAAGCTGCTTTGCGACAATGTCAATTGTGAAAAAAAATAGAAATTTAAAAGCGAAATTAGAATTTATTTATTTAATATTTTTTAACCTTAAAAGTTATGACTTTGTCTTTACTAATTGCTGTTCAAAGAAAATCCTGTCTGAATTCCTTTGAATATGTCTTGTATCTATTTCTTACAGCAGCACGAAACTGAATACTCTTTACAGGAACGTTTTAGATCAGATTAGATTCAACTTTATTGCCGCTGCATGTAGGCACAAGACATGAACATGTGTGAATCAAAATGATAAGAATAAAGTGTATGCCAGGACAATGGATTTGTACGAAGACCCTAAAGGAAAATGGGTGAGGGGGAAAAAAATAACTGAAGAAAAAAAAAATCTAAGGAAGAAAAAAAAACTGGACATAAGAGGAAAAGAAATCGAGACCACGTGACTCATATTTCTGGCGCCAATATACGGAAAGGGCACGCTCCGAGTACAAACTGAATGTCTTCATAATTTAGGCCAAGCTGAAAGTAAAACTCAGCTACTCAGAATTCTACTCAGTAATTCTCTCAGTGCCTGTTTAACAACGCACGTGTAACTATAATCCGAATATTATATTTCTGCGTATGCTTCTTCTTCCTTTGTCTTTTAGCGGTGGGCAGCCAGCTTTTAGGCGCATTACTGACCCTCGCTGGACTGGATCGGTAGTGCACGGACAAGGATCAAGCTTTTAGGAGCATTGCTGCCACCTGCTGGACTAAATCGACAACGCTGAAGAGTCACGTTTTGCAAGATCTCGCAAACTTTTTGCGAGATCTCGCGAACAACAACAACAAAAAATTCCTAGCTTCAATTTTTTTTCACCCATATCATGTTAGCCTATTTTTTTTGCCTCGCATTTTCTTTTTTGCCTCGCTTTTTTTTTGCCTCGCATGTTTGTTTGTTTTTGTTTAGTTTTTTTGCCTCGCATTTTTTTTTCCTCCAAAGTTTTTTTTTTCCACCCACCCTTTAGGGGCCCAGTAGATTAGTAATGTCCTCAGACTAAAGGGGTAAACAAATTTGCCATTTAAGCACTGTTTTGACCAACACTGTTTTGAAAGGATTGCTTTATTTTACACGAGTTATGCATTGCTTATGACCATGTTATAAAGTCCAAATATTAGCACCCGTCAAAATACATTTTAAGTTTAAGAGTTTGAGCAGTATGGTCTGTATTTTATTCATATTGTTGTTTCATGTGTGCATGATCTTGAATGTGTGTGACTGCAAGTGTGAGTGTGTCTATACCTACAGCTGCTTGTAGAGGTTGGGTTTGTGTAGACTTGCTTCACAGCGGCAGGTGTGTGAAGTCTGTTCAGGTGCTTCAGTTGATTCTTGGAAGCCAGAACATGAACTAAAGCAACACTTATTTACTTTATCTTCAATAAAAGAAAAGAAAAATTTATCATCATCATCATCATCATCATCATCACCATAGTAACCTTCATCACATGTGTGTCCCTCACCTTGAGGAAGATCACTGGTGCACTGCTGACAAACCCTGTGTGACACAACAAGCATTTCGGTGTTAGTGGTGACCGTGTGCGTGTGTGAGGTGTGTGTGTCCATGTGTGAGTTGCAAGCGTTTGTGTGTGTGCTGGAATTGTGTGTCCCCGTGTTGCTATTGCAACCGGAGCATGGTCTGGTGTTGGATTCTTTCAGGAGGGCCTGAAGTCTTGCTTTTAGTTGTGAATTCTCTAAACAAACCTGTAGGAGGCAGCACATGCATACAGAACCACACACAAACACACGCATTAAAAACATCAAAAACAAACATGCGCGCGCAGCTCATTTTAGTACGTGCATTACTTTACCTACTTTTTCGTAGCAGCTTTTGGTGTCGTCTATGTGAGCGAGCAGCTCGGCCTGCAACAGAGAAAAATGACATCAGCAGAATTTATGTGAGGGTGGCTGGAATGCGTAGTGTGTGTGCTAGAGACTAATTAGCAGAGAGGTAAAACCTTTTCTTTGTGCAGTTGTGTGATGGACAGGGCCGCACTCTTCCTCAGTCCTTCATACTCCTTTCGTATGCTGTGCAGCTCAGACAGTAGGCTCTCCTGAAAGAATGTTGCATAATTAAACTTATTTAAAAAAAATTAAATTATTTAAACAAATTTTTTTTTTTACATATTCAAATCCTTCATAGTAAAACTAAATAAATTAAATTTAAAAATTACAGTCAATCAATCTGAGATTAGTCTGTCATTCATGTTCCTGTCACTTTTGAGCTGTTGTTGTACTGGTGGATTGTGGGTACACCGTTGTATGTGAATGAGCGTGTGAGTGTGTGTGCCCTGTGATGGATTGGCCTTGTGCCCCAAGGCTCCTAGACTAGGCTCCAGGCCACCTGCAACCTTGACTACAGGATAAAGTGTTATAGTAAGTAATGAACACCCCAAGGTCTGGGTACTGATCTAGGATTATACCTTTTTAGGTTTATACCTTTTCTTTCATAGCTGAATGAATAAAAACTATATATCTATTTGTACACAGGTACGGAGTGAGCAGAATGTAATGTATAAGAGTGCATGGACAGAGAGAGCTGATCCTTATGAATAAAAATAATATAGAGTGAGAGAGCTAATCCCAGTGAGAAAGTAATCTGATCGTGTAAGAGCGAGGAGAGCTCACTCTAATGAATACGACTGAATTGATGAAGAGAGAATGTATGGCCAGAGATAGCGCTCATAGCAATGAATCACAAAGTGTAGAGAGATCAGTGATTCCCATCCTGCTACACTGGGATCTCCAGAGAGTCTCTTGAACATCAAAACATCAAACAGGAACCATTTGTTCAAAAACACTGCAGGAAAGAACTGTAATAGTATCATGTCATCTATTTGACATTCAACATTTCTTTGGTTAGACAAATTGCAGAACCATTTAATATGACGATATCTTATATATGAAGACATGGCATTTAATAGAGAACATACAGTAACATGCTCGAGCCATCTTCACTGTACTACTCAGTCAAGATATGCTATGCTAAAAATGTCCACTAGATGTCACTGTGGCTTTAAATAGTATGCATTTTAAGTTTATTTATAGGTTATTATAAGAAATAAGGTGTCCTAAAGAATTGTGCTGTTGCCACATAACACAAAAATATAGCATTTTATGTGACCTTTTCTCATTTATGTATTTATTTATTTGGTATTCATAAATTTATAGATAACTTTTATCATGGGTGCTTGGAAGAGGCCTTTATTGGGGTTATTATAGATACTACTAATAATAATAATGTTTTTTTTTTATTCTCTCAAGAAAATAAAACATTTAACATAGCTACAAAGCACCTTTACAGAACTATACATGTACAGTACCATGCAAAAGTCTTTAGACACCCCTCATTTCTTCATATTTTGCTTCAACTCAGTCAGATTTTCTTGTATTTATAAAGTAGCCTTGATTAATATTTCTTCAGGCTTCCTCTCTCTCTCTCTCTCTCTCTCTCTCATTTTTGGCCAGTTTTTGTCTCTCATTTTCAGTCCTATCCCTGTACCTGTGCAGTATCAGTGGAATGTTTTTTGTTTGTTAAGTCCACACAGTGACCTATGAATCATTCAAGCTTTAAAAATTCTAACTTAAGTCTTAAACCAGTGAGAAACAGGTGCAGATGATGACAAATGATCACGCCGGTGAATAGGTTACTGCTGATGCTGAATGCTGAGTGCTTGGAACAGACGAGAGGGGAAATGAGGTCGCTGCTGAGGTTGTTACACAAACAACCAATTTTTTTTATTGTATTTTTAGGCACTTTGCAGCCTGTCGCAGTAAAACATTTGTTCCTATTTCTTTCATTTAAGCTTCATCATGTAATTTAATTTAAAATGAAGAAATGGCGGGTAGCTCAGGAATTTTGCACAGTACTGTATGTAGATTTATCAGTCGAGGGGTGTTACGTCTTGAGGGCTTATGAATACTGTACTTATTATGGACAGAAAACAGTCACCTTTCCAAATTTAGCTGTGCATGGGAAAAATGTTTAAAAACGAGACGATCCTAATGAATACGTTTGGATGGAGAAAGCAGATAAAACATCCTTCAGTTGGATGAACTCCTTGCTGTTTACCTCAGTGTTTTTTGGCACCTCTGTTACTCCATGTGTGGTGCTGATGGATTCCTTTCCAGCCGAGTCATTCTCCTTTTCTCCCTCCTCTTCCTCTCGTCTCTCTCCTCCTTCTCTTTCTTCCTTCTCCTGTTCTGTCTCCCTGGACTGCCTCCTGGTATCGTTCCCCTCTTTTTCAACTTTCTCTTTTCCCATTTCTCCTCCACCTCCCCCTTTACTGATTTGTCTCGCTTCGCTTTCAGCCTTTTTTTCATTCTCTGTTTCAGTACTTCCAGTCGATGTCTCCTCTCGCCCGGGATCTCTCTCCACTCTTCCACGCTTGTCTTTCTCCACCCTTTCGTTGTCTCTCTGCTCTCCTGCTCTGTTCCTCAGCTCTTTCTCCAGCTCTGTCACTCTCTGGCTCAGGCTGTCTCTATCTCTCTTCACCTGAATGATAAATTTGTCGTACTCCTCCCTGATCTTTCGTTCCTGTTTGCAGTTGGAGCACTCGGCGAGCAGCGGAGGGATGGCCGAGGGGCCGAGTGAGGATGAAGGTTTCTCAGGAGGGTGACGGTGCAGGGGCTCCGCGAAAACAGAGCCGGAGAGGCATCGGGAGAGCGGGATGGCACTTTTCATGACACACACTGCAAGAGACAAAGAACACCAAGGAGTGTTTGTGTGTGTTTTGTTAATAAAGTAAAACGATACAGAACCTTCCACTGACCTACTTATTTATTTATGGTGGTTTGCAAATGCTCTGGAGGTCAAACTTGGTGACTAGAAGTGATGACTCAAATCAGGGCATAACCACGGCTTGGTGCTTTTATTCAAAACTTGCGTTAAGTACCTTGGAAAAAGTTAAAAGCTAAAATAAATCTGATCGGCTTTAATGTATCAGTGATATTATTATTTCAGGTTGAAGCCCAAATACTGTACGTACATGTCTGTCTGTCCTTCTGTATGGCAGAACTCTCTGACTCATTTATTAATAAAAAAATATATATAATTTTGTAAGGTTGAGTATCTGACGTCTTGTTTACGATAAGTTGCACTTTTTTCGTCGTCAGCCAAATAATTATACTCCCTGTTCTGTAATCGCAGAGTGAATCATCGATGAGAAATGGAAGAAGAAGATCAAATAAAGATCAACTTTTTTCTTAAAATGACTCCAGCGCATTAAAATTCACTTATACCACTTCAGCACTATTATTTCAGCAGTGAAAATATGAACTAATCCCAGTAAAAAATATTTCAGTTTAGCTTTTCTAATTCATAGATATATATATATATATATACATTTTGTTTACATTGAGCAAGTAGCTTATTAGTAGATTATTAAATCCGGCACATAACTGTTCATAACATCGCTTTTACTCAACATATTGATTTCACTAATGGCGTTGGTTAAACTTCGGGCAGATATCTAAGTACTGAAAACGTTACATTGATTTCTCTCCAGCCAGTTTTACACAATGCTGGAAGACGGAACATTTTCTGAGACTGGTTTCGGGTCCTCCGATGCATGAAACGTAAAGCTATCATTGAGTCCGAGTTCTGACCAATGTACACACAAAACCTTTCTTTTATTTACTGTATATAGATAAAATGAATAGACCCTACAGCAGTCTTATTAATGTCACATTTCAATTCCCACAATCGCTAAAATATTCAACTTAAAATTCATCACTTCGACAAATAAACACAAGACACAGATTTGGGATGCGAGAACCTTTTAAGCTTAAATTTTTATTTGTGAAAATACACTACACTATATTGTCAAAAGTATTCGTTCGACTGCCTTCACATGTATATGAAATTAAGTAACATCCATTTCTTAATCCATAGGGTTTAATATGATTTTGGCCCCGTCCCCTTTGCAGCTACTACAGCTTCGGCTCTTCTGGGGAGATTTTCCACAAGGTTTAGGAGTGTTTTTATGGGAATTTTTGGCTATTGTTCCAGAAGCACATTTGTGATGTCAGACTCTGATGTCTGAGGACGAGAAGGCCTGGTTCACATTCTCTGCCCTAATTGATCCCAAAGGAGTTCTATCGGGTTGAGGTCAGGACTGTGCGGGCCAGTCAAGTTCTTCCACACCAAACTCGCTCATCCATGTCTTTATGAACCTTGCTTTGTGCACTGGTGCGCAGTCATGTTGGAAGCCGTCCACAAACTGTTCCCACAAAGTTGAGAGTTCCTTTCACTTGAACTATGGGGCCGAGCCAAACTCAACAAGCAACAACCCCACACCAGTTCCAACATGACTGCCAGGCCTTCTCGTCCAACATGAGTGTCGGAACTCACAAAACGCTTCTGGAAAAAGGGTCAAAATTTCCCTAAACCTTGAGGAAAGCCTTCACAGAAAAGCTGAAGCTATTATAACTGCAAAAGTTGGGCCAACATCTCATTAAACACTTAATACCCTTTAGATTGAGAATTGGATGTTACATATGCATGTAAAAGGCAGGTGAGCAAATACTTTTGGCAAAATATTGTACAGTATATTTTCAGTGAATCCCAATTAAAACGTAGGTCTGCATTCTGATACACATGCATGCACCTTAACGGTGAAATGTTTTGCTGAATTTGCTAATTTAATTATAAACAAGCTCTTCAGTCTTTTTGTACACACGTGGACAAAATTGTTGGTACCCTTCGGTCAATGAAAGAAAAACTCACAATGGTCACAGAAATAACTTTAATCTGACAAAAGTAATAATAAATAAGAATTATATGAATGTTAACCAATGAAAGTCAGACATTGCTTTTCAACCATGCTTCAACAGAATTATTTTAAAAAATAAACTCATGGAACAGGCCTGGACAAAAATTATGATACCCCTAGAAAATACTGAAAATAATGTGACCAAAGGGACATGTTAATTCAAGGTGTGTCCACTAATTAGCATCACAGGTGTCTACAATCTTGTAATCAGTCAGTGGGCCTATATATAGAGCTCCAGGTAGTCACTGTGTGGTTTGGTGACATGGTATGTACCACACTCAACATGGACCAGAGGAAGTGAAGGAAAGAGTTGTCTCAGGAGATTCGAAAGAAAATTATAGACAAGCATGTTAAAGGTAAAGGCTATAAGACCATCTCCAAGCAGCTAGATGTTCCTGTGACTACAGGTGCACATATTATTCAGAAATTTAAGATCCATGGGACTGTAGCCAACCTCCCTGGACGTGGCCGCAGGAGGAAAATTGATGACAAATCAAAGAGACGGATAATCCGAATGGTAACAAAAGAGCCCAGAAAGACTTCTAAAGAGATCCAAGGTGAACTTCATGCTCAAGGAACATCAGTGTCAGATCACACCATCCGTCGTTGTTTGAGCCAAAGTGGACTACATGGGAGACGACCAAGGAGGACACAATTGTTGAAAACAAATCATAAAAAAGCCAGTCTGGAATATGCCAAACTACATGTTGACAAGCCACAAAGCTTCTGGGAGAATGTCCTATGGACAGATGAGACAAAAATGGAACTTTTGCCAAGGCACATCAGCTCTATGTTCACAGATGGAAAAATGAAGCAAATCAAGAAAGGAACACTGCCCCTACTGTGAAACATGGAGGAGGCTCTGTTATGTTCTGGGGCTGCTTTGCTGCATCTGGCACAGGGTGTCTTGAATCTGTGCAGGGTACAATGAAATCTCAAGACTATCAAGGGATTCTAGAGAGAAATGTGCTGGCCAGTGTCAGAAAGCTGGGTCTCAGTCGCAGGTCATGGGTCTTGCAACAGGACAATGACCCAAAACACACAGCTAAAAACACCCAAGAATGGCTAAGAGGAAAACATTGGACTATTCTAAAGTGGCCTTCTATGAGCCCTGACCTCAATCCTATTGAGCATCTTTGGAAGGAGCTGAATCATGCTGTCTGGAAAAGGCACCTTTCAAACCGGAAACAACTGGAGCAGCTTGCTCATGAGGAGTGGGCCAAAATACCTGCAGAGAGGTGCAGAAGTCTCATTGACAGTTACAGGAATCGTTTGATTACAGTGATTGCCTCAAAAGGTTGTGCAACAAACTATTAAGTTAGGGGTACCATCATTTTTGTTCAGGCCTGTTCCATGAGTTCATTTTTTTAAATAATTCTGTTGAAGCATGGTTGAAAAGCAATGTCTGACTTTCATTGGTTAACATTCATAGGATTCTTATTTATTATTACGTTTGTCAGATTAAAGTTATTTCTGTGACCATTGTGAGTTTTTCTTTCATTGACCGAAGGGTACCAACAATTCTGTCCACGTGTGTATTTGGTTGGAGAAAACTATCACTTGTGTTGACTGCAAATGCGTACGTACCTACTTACTTATGTTAAAGTCAATAGAAAGTGTATGCTTTCTGCTCAATTACCGTCCACTGCTCCACTCCTTTCCTCCGAAACCCGAGAGCCGCAGCTGTGATATCCGCCTGGTTCTGGTGCTCTGGGTTTCTCTAAGTGTGGCAAGAAGGAGCGACTCTCAGAAACCTCCAGGCTGCGTTTGGGTTTGAGCTGAGTCAGAGGTCCTGGACTGCTCACAATAGATGGCAAGGACGCCTGAGACTGGACCAGACAGAACAGAGAGATAACGGATTCGATACGTTTCTGATGTCATCTTTAATGATGGTATGTTTTACAGGTTCTGCTCGTACAAGTAAAATTCTATATTGCGCAGAACAGACATTACAAAGTGTGTATAGAATTTTATTCCATGAACCCCTGGTTATAAAATGACAGTTATTACTAATGGCAGTGTCATATAATGTACAGTGGTACTTGGGCATAGAAAGCATTTCCGGCATCCAAGCGAATGAACCGAGCCGAACCAAAAAAGTGTGTATATCACGTAGCCTTGTGGCTACGTTGCGCAAACTGTACATCCGTTGCGCATATGTTCTACGTAAAGCCAATCAAAGCAAGTTGATGAATTTTTACATTTTTTTGCATTTTGTGCAAGAAGCAAGCACAGCAGCAAGAAGAAAATGTGGACATTTTCATAAATAAAGGGTAATATTTTTGTGATTATGTGCATTTACATTATTTCCTGTGGGGAAAACTTCGCCTTAAGAACTCGTCTCCAGGACGGATTAAATTCGTATGCCATGGTACCGCTGTAATTATTTACCATTTGAATGTAAAAGAAAATGTAAAAGTAATTATATTTAAGTAATGGCTTGTATCAGGATCTTAATGTACTCATATATACTGTAAATGGAGCATTATAGATTGAATACATGTTGACTTATTAATGCAACTTAACATAAAATATGTGTAATATATTACATTCATGGACGTGCTTTTATCTATATGGCACTACATTCTGCTTTAGTTTACTTACTGGTAAATATTTTTCATCTTACTCTGACTTCATTAATGGGAAAAAAAAAATGCCCTTCTCCTGACTGTGATTTAATCCACATGGTATTTTACTTTATTCATTTATTTTTTTGTGCCAGTGAATCATCCCTGTGATGCTTGAATCGAGATGAGATGAGATGAGATGAGATGAAAGAGTGTTATTTTGGGACCTGCCCACACCAGAGAAAACAATTCAAATGACATTGACTGCTGCATTAAAAATAACCCGTGTTTTTATTAAAGTCACGGTGCATGCAAGCGTTAGTCCGAGTTAAGGAAGTTTGCGATAAAATTCTTCTCCCGTAAATCTTTTAAATAGCATGTTGAGATGTCTGCACTATTCGAGTTATTAAGGTTAAAGTCAGGTCCTCTGAAAGTCTGAAGGTCTCAAGAAGGTCTCAGAAGCCCCCTTCATCAAGCAGTTTTATGCAGGAATTCAATTGTCAAAAGTACTTAAGTGAATGGATAAAGTGTGAATGTGAACTGAATCCTGCAATCGAATAGTACAAGCAAGAGTTAAACAGGGACATAACGCTTAGAAGTGTAATAGGTGAAGGGACAGGACTGGAACCCAAAGAAAAGATCATCATCACAAGCACAAGCCTACTGCCCTGCGAACCACGACTTGCAATTGTCAAATGTAAATTCCAGCGAATAATTCCTGACACCTACACGCTAAATGTAAATGCATGCATCCTTTTTGTGAAGCAACGGGGTGAGGAGTAGAGCATGAGCACACACTGACTTCCTTAAAGGACTGGGGGAGGTTGAAACACTCTAAATCAGGACGCAACAGACTACGTCACTGCTTCAAAGGAAACATGTTAGCTCAAACTCACCTCCTCTTCTCCCTATTAAAATATACTGAGCAAATGCTGAGAAAAAGTGATTAATCCTCAACACGTACTCTTCGATCAGCACTGACTGGTGGGAGGATCTGGCTTCTCGTCAGAACGAGGCTGTTCTTTTCTGCTGTCCACATGTTTTGCCCCTAAACAGACAAACACAATTCAATTTAATCAAGTCTCTGCGACTGTGTTACGCTGTCAGGAAAAGCGTACTGTACAGGCAGGGTCAAGTGAGTTTTGGTGAAATACGAGGGGCGTTCAAGTGAAACTGGGACTTCTGGTGAAAAAAAAAAAATTACTGGTGAATGGAAGCATAAATTGGTTTGACATTTACAGAAGGTTTCAAGCACAGTTGGGTGGTGAGACTGCAAATGTTTGTTTGACTATCACGTGTTTCCTCCGAACCATGTGACATCAGCCAACTGCCTCTTTTCAAACTGCTCGCTCACGCACCGTTGGGGACGGCGTAACACACTCGGAGGACAGCGCTGTCCGCTCCTTCCGCTTGCGTGAGCTCACAGACGCCCCTGATTGGCTGTAGAGCCGTGATTAATGTGGGAGCACTAAGTACCTCTCATCCCTCCCCTCTGAGAGAGCTCGGCCAATCAGCTCTCTCTAGACCTCCGGCTGTGAGAGGTTACAGCATCACCCGGGAATCGAACTTGTGATCTCCGAGTGATAGGGCGAGCGCTTTAACCACTGCGCCACTCGGAGGCAAGACTACAAATGTTTTAAAGGAAAATCGATCCATATCTTGTCACCAACTTGAGGAAGAAATGTAGCTGTCTGTGTGAACTGTACACGCAATCGTTCGCCCAAAGAAAAAATATTCATAACATTTCTTTTTTTTCCACTAATGAAGTCAGACTAAGATGGAAAGAACGCGGCCGGGAGTTACTGCCACATTCCCTGTCCAGTCCTGACCTCGATCTAAGCCATTTCCACATGTTTGGCCCATTAAAGGAGTTCCTGGGAGGCCAGCGTTTCAGAAGTGAAGTCAGTTCTCTGCGGTACTGAGAAAACTTGACGGTATCCGAGCACTAGTGAAAATAAGTGCATTAGTGTAGCAGGGGATTATATAAATAAATAAAGGGAAGTTTTACTCTCATAATTGTGTTTTGTTACGGTGTTCTGTCCAATCAAAAGTCCTGGTTTGATTTTTTGAACGCCCCTCGTACTTCAGTCTTTAGTCCATTGCGTCACGTCCTGTAAACTGAAAAGTTCTGAGTGCACATAACAAAAACACTAGATTATATGATATAGATTTAATGTCCAGCACAAAAAGCACAGGTGTGTGTGCGCAGTGTATAATACCTGCGCAGGTGTGTAGCGGATCTGTGAGGTGTGTATGGGCCGTGAAGGTACGTTCAAAGCGTGTGCAGCAAACTGCAGGCAACTCATAGTCTCTGTTACGGCGGATGACTGTGTTGGAACGGTTACCATAAGACACGTCCGACAGTTTCCTCCAAGACTGTACCAAACACAAAGACTAAGATACAGCAAATACAGCTTAATGCAACACTAAATATTCATCCCTAGTATCTGAAATACAGTAGGACGTATTAGTCATAGATAAGCAATTAAATATACATCATCATTAGTGTGTTCAGGCATTTATTGTTCAACATTTGTCACTGTTGAAGTGAATCACAGAAGTAGATCTTGAGAAGAAGAGGACAGCGGTACCACAGCGCTTAAGACAATGGCCTCTTAATTGAAAGTCCAAATCCTAGTACAGTACTGCCACGCTGGGCTTTGAGTGAATTAACCCTTAACCCTCAGCTGTTTAACACTCAACTGCTCAGTTGTAAAAATGAGATAAAATGTAAGTTCCTCGGGATAATAATGTCTGCCCTATGGCCTTGTAACACCTGCCAATGTAATAACAGCCCACAAGTGTAATAAACCACAAGAGTACCACGAATGTGCAGCTTGTAATGTAATAATATCACAAACATAATACATTTCCTATTGCATTTGTGGGAAGTTACTATAGTACTAAAGCCGAAGACGTTCACCTTCCCGCAAACATAATAAAACCCGGCAAATGTAACAGGAGCTGTTATTACGTTTGTGGGAAATTTATGGACTTTTTTGGGAGTATTACATTAAAAGCGTGTTTGCAGCGTGAATGCAGCGTGAGTAATGATTCAGGTGTGACGTGAGTAGCTGATAAGTTTGTATGAGTAAAACTTTATCGAATGAAGCTAAAAACAAGCACTGCTGAGTAAATACCTTAATCTAACAGTCAGTTTATCATATTAAATACAAATTGTGAATCTGCACATTTTCTTCAGCTTGGCCTTACTTCCATTTTTTCCAACAATGAAAGTGGACTTTATATTAACTTAATCATCTTTCCTGTTGTACTGAACTTTCAGTCTTATAGCATACGGCAATGAGCATTAATGCATTAATAACCCTAATGCTCAAAGTAATTATACATATTGAGTACTGTTAAATCATTACAATTAGGTCAAATTAATAGACCTTGATGAGTATTTAGAACTTTGGTATTTATGAGTTTGTAGAAATGAACAAATTTGATATTTTAAGTAACTGTAAATACTTAAGTAACAGTAACTGTCACTTTAAAGTTCCACCAACTTAAAATCTTTCAGACTAGTGATTTTGTGTCTGACGTCATCAGGGCAGTAGAGCACTGGTGGCTCAGTGGGAGGTGTTTCGCCGACCATGCGAAAGGTTTGATTCCCAACAACTGGATGAAGTGCCCGTCCTAAGTCCAGAGAAAATGGGAGGGTTGCGTCAGGAAGGGCATCTGGTGTAAAACCTGTACCAAGGCATAAAAGCTTGTGTGTGGACCAGATTGTCTGCTGTGGCGACTCATTGCCGGGAGCAGCCGAAAGACCAACGACAATTTATTTGATTTGCAACAACAACAACAAAAAAGATACTTGCTATTAAATGGTATGAGTTAGGCTACTCAATGATGCAACTAAAGAATTATTAATATGACTGAGTACAACAAACTCAAAAACTGATAGTTCTCTTTACTTAAAATTAGAAACATCATTACTTAAAAAATTTGATGCAACTGAGTACCTAATTTTTTTTTAGTTTTGCCAACTTATTTGGGTTTACAGTGCATTATGACCACAAATCAATCACTGCTAAACCCTTATGATATCACCCAAATGAGGATGGGTCCCCTTTTGAGTCTAGTTTTCTTCCTATTGTCATCTCAGGTTGTTTTTCCCTGCCACCGTCGCCCACTGGCTTTCTCTAATGCATGGGTGAAAAGTAACTAGGCATTGAAAATTGGTAAAAAAAAAAAATTACATTTACCTTTATTACATAAGAAAATCAAAAGCAAATCTTTAAATTTCAACATAGGCACCACCACATCTTCTTGCATCGTTCACCGAGCCTGTGATCATCAGCTTCATCATTGGCATGGGAAACAAGGAATCCTACTTACTGTACACTGTAAAAAAGAAATGTAAATTTTACGGTACAAATACGGCAGCTGTGGTTTCCAGTAGTTTACCATGAAAAATATGGTAGCAATGTTTTTAGGTTGTACGGAATTGCACTCATTTTACAGATTTCAATTGTCCGTTTTTTTTTCAAGCCTGGCCAGGAATCAAACCGAGACCCTGGCGGTGCAAGGCAACACTGCTAACCACTACACTACTGTGCTTGCTACACAAATGTTGTCGTTGTTGGAGTGCAAGTCGTGCGGGGGACGCAGGAAACCGAGGAAGTCCAACAATGACAACAATTGCACAGCAAACACAGTAGTGTAGTGGTTAGCACTGTCGCTTTGCACCACCAAGGTCTGGGTTTGATTCCTGGCCAGGCTTGAAAAAAAAGAAACAATTAATATCCATAGAATAAACAGTTTAATGAGTGTAATTCTGTACAACCAAAAATGCTGCTACCTTTTTTTTTATGGTAAACTTCTGGCAACCACAGCTGCCGGTATTTTACCGTAAAATTTACCGTTTATTTTTTACAGTGTACTATGTTTTATTTAGTGATTGTTTTCATCATGGATTCAGTGATACAGTGAAGTTCTTTAGGCATTATATATTTCCTAGTTAATTTTCACTCACCCTGTATAATTTATAGTATTGTTTTCATATAATATTCTTGTAAAACTGCTTTGCAACAATTAGAAAGTTCTGTGAATGTTAACAATGAAAAAAAAAAAAACTGAATTGAATTTGAAACAGTATTATTTATCTTTTTTTAATATAAATTTTGCACATTTGGAATTATTTACAGGACTGAAAATTGAATTGAACAACAATACATTTTCAGTAACAAAGGGTTGCAATACAAAAGGATCACATAATTACATGAAATTTGTAAATTCAATTCATTTCCAGCTATCAGCTCAAATCCACCTGGTATTTTACTTTATTCATTAATTTTTTTGTGCCAGTGAATCATCCCTTTGATGCTTGAATCGAGATGAGATGAGATGAAAGAGTGTTATTTTGGGACCTGCCCTAATGGGGTTTATAACCCATAGCTCTCACTTTCTCTCACACCTTCTATGCCCTCAACTCATCGAAAATAATTCCTGAAAACCTGACTGATCAAGAATACTTCGATTAAACATCATTTCTATCTCAAACTGTATTTTTCTTAACTGTGGATCTCTCATCTCGCTGACCACAGAGCTGAGGCAGTGCTATCTAACAGAATACGGGTGCAAAGATCTAAATCATAATAACGGTCCTTAATGCGATCCAGGCATCGAGGTGAAATGCTATAACAGGTATACTGTATATGCGTTACAGTAAATCCTGGCTTTCTTGCAAACGTAAAAATCCGTGATATGATAATGAGAATGATGAACGACTCTTACCAGTCTCTCAGGACACGAGTGAGTTTGGATTCTCGGTATGGAATGTGTTGAGCGCTTGTGTTGCTCAGAGAAAATATCACCTGCAACAAGAGAACATTTAACCCATTAATCATGATACATCTTTATAGCACTATACATAATAAAAACACAAAGGTTCAGGTACATGTAGTGAGAGAGTAAAATCTAATAAAAAAAAAAAAAATATTATTATACTGTAGAACTCATATTGTTTTTGTTTTTTTTCTCACTGCACTGCAGAAACCTTTATAAAGAACAAAACAAGATTTTTTCCTGATGACTGAGGGCTCTGAGATTTGATTGTATGAGCTTTGGTACATGCTTAAGATCCAAACCCGTCATTTCTTCATACTAACTTAAATTCAATAATCGCCTTGCACCTCCAGGGCCCGGGTTAGATTCCCGGCCAGGTTAGATTCCCGTCTCTGTGTGCATGGAGTTTGATTAATTGATTAGGTTAATTGGTATTCCCAAATTGGCCGTAGTGTGTGAATGAGTGTGTATGTGTGTGTGTGCCATGTGATGGATTGGCACCCTGTTCAGGATTTACCCCGCCTTGTGCCCTAAGTCTCCTGGGATAGGCTCCAGGCTCCCTGTGACCCTGAATACAGTATTAAGTGGTATAGATGATGAATGAGTGAGTGAGGTTGCAAAGTGCCTAAAGGTACAATTTAAAAATTGGTTGTTGTAAGTAACAACCTCAGCAGCGACCTCATTTCCCCTCTCGTCCCTTCTAACCACTCAGCATTCACCATCACCAGTGTACTAATCATCGGCCTGATCATCTGTCATCATCTGCACCTGTTTTTCACTAGTTCATGCCTTAAGTTATGTGATTTAAAAAAAATAAATTTAAAAAAGGCCTTCAGGAAGCCTGGAGAACTATTCCTTACGACCTCATTAAAAATACAAGAAAGTCTGGCTCTTTGGAACAAAATAAGAGGAAACCAACGGTGGCGCAAGCCTTTTGATATTAGTATGTGCCGTAAACCACAAAACAAAGAGTGCACTGAAACAACAGGTAACAGCTTAATAATAGGCACGAGCTACCAAGCAAACAAAGAAAAACCACAGGGTAACCAATCATTTTACAGAAGGGAAAGGGAGTACAGTGGAACCTCGGATTGCGAGTAACTCGATTTACGAGTGTTCCGCAAGACGAGCAAAGATTTGTAATAAATTTTGACTTGAAAAACGAGCATGTCTTGGTTTACGAGTGCCGAGTTTTTTGACAACGACACACACACAGGAGGAGGAGGAGTTTTACTGTATAAGATGAGGCGAGGGAAGGGGCTAATTCCATACACACACACACACACACACACACACACACACACACACCGCCTGCGCGCACAAACGGAAACACTTATCTGTTGGGATTTATTTGAACTTTTTTTAAAGGTAAAGTGCAGGTTAATTTGTTTTATTTTTACTTTATATATTGTATTAATTATTTTTCTGTTTTTTTTTTTTTTGGGCTGTGGAACGAATTATTTGAGTTTATTATTTCTTATGGGATGATTTGATTTGGTTTACGAGTGTTTTGGAATACGAGTCCGCTTCTGGATCAAGTTATACTCGTAATCCAAGGTTCCACTGTACTCTGCAACAAGGATTTTTTTTCCCTTCTTGACCTTCAAATTAATCCTCATTAAAGTTATTTTCTCCTTGTATGACATAGAATATAACCAGTCACTTTTTCAGTTACACTTACAATTATTTCAGTCATTTTCCATGTCAATGAAAAACGTAAATATTCTGCCAGCTCCATCATGACCTCTGGGTTGTTTTAATGAACTTAATTCTCTGATATTATTTGAGTACAGTATGGCATCTGTGACTTGGATGCTACCTTTGTATCAGCGCTTAAGAAATCCTATAAAAAAAAGACACGACTGTGACAACATAGACAGCAGAAATAGGAGAACATCATACTGCACATCTAGTCTTTAGTAAAGGATGGTGGTGGCAGCATCATGCTATGACTGCTTCTTTTAAACAGGAGATTCCTTCTCTGGGTTTTTGTTGTTGTTATTTTGCAAGGAATAATAATATTGAGAAATCATTATTAATAGATGGGAACAGTTAGTAAACTCTCACTCTCACCACAGGGTTACGGAGTCAAGTTATTGCAAGTTTAATATAATTTCCCCTGAAACACGTCTATTTTTTACTTTAATTTTGGTGATTTTTACATTCCAGAAACCTGTAATCGCCTAGCATAGGTGTGCATTCTTTTATACTGAATAGCTTACATAACCTTTAAATAGAATGGGTTTCTCAAAGTAACATCTTACATACTTTAGCATTTTCACTGTCCTGAATTAAGCAGAACCTTCACTTATGAGAGTTGAATCAGGTCTTTTGGCTCCGTTAAAGCATTGCACAAGCCTCCGAATACTGTATGACCTCCTCCTCCGTCCGACTCGTTATCTCAGAGTCTTTGTTTTTCGAGAATCATCCAACTCTATTGAGGGGAAAGGGGCCTCTGCGTTATCTGCAGTAACCAGAGCAACAGGGTTCATTTCTAATATCCTCCTGAACTTTTGCTCATTTCGCTGAATGTGACCCTGACTCTGGCCTACCCCCACTCAATTTCTCAACCATAACAGAAACACATTTAACCCTTTACACAGCACCATGCATTTGGTGGGAGGTTAGGACAACACATTACATTAATAAATTACACGTGTGTAAAATAAAACTTTTAGTCGGAGACACATAAGCACCGTTATCTGATGCCTCCTTTACACGGTGATGTCTTTAACAGTCAGCCCACAGTGCTGAAACAGACACGAAGCTACATGTGGTTTTGTAGCATGTACAGTCCACTTCTGAAAAACATACTCACATTTCTAAAGATTGTAAGGGATCGTTTAATTGTTTTGGCCTCCTGAAGGTTTTCTTGAGCCACGTGGAAACTTCTTCTCATATCCAGAACTGCAGAACTGGTATACACAGACTTGCACACAGGGGTGGAGAGAACAGAAGAACACAGTAAAGTCACATAGATATGGCAAGACAGGGGGGTTTTTTTCTTCTTTTTTTTTTGACATTTCACTTAATTTCCAACATGATCTGTATTTTCTGCCACAGTCTGATGTAATCTATCAAGTAATTAATTAAACAAAACAAGAAAATGACTCAATAAAGAGGAGAAAGCCTGCACCTTGAAATCTGCATGTAAGGCTATGGGACTAAATTATAATGTACAGTGTGTTATAAATGCAGTCTTAGCTGTCCTGTTACCTACAGTTAACCCAATGTTGTTTTTTCCCTCCTCCTTAAATTGTTCTTCGTCTGGTTCCCAGCCACTAGCCAGCTCTCCGCTTTCACAAAGCTCTTACTGACTGAGAAAGATTAAGGCTAACACATGCGCCCTTTGAGACACATGATGCTAGACAGCTGCATCTTTTCAAACTTCTTCTCATGCAGCTCAGAGGAAAGCACTATCTACCCTCTTACTCATACTGTATATACCCTAACAGACACCCACGGATGTCTAGTGTCACTGTGACTGACTGAGGTTAGAGAGGATTTGTGTTTTCCTGGATCCTGTTTGTTCATCAGCTGCCCCACTAGTTTAGTTCTGAAAAGCATTTTTTTTTTTTCAGTTCTTTTCTCAGTGCAGGGAAATGCGTGAATAAAAATCACAAATACACAACAGGTCCAGTAGTTTAAGATTTGGTTTCAAGCCAAACCTGACTGATTTGGATTTGATTTCAAACGTATTATTTGTTTGTTTTATTCCCCCCCTGACTTTTCATTTCAAAGAATTAATATCATGTGTCATTAGTATCATATTAAACATTTAGAGTAGCTATATGGATGTGCAAAATGTGTATATGTAGCATAAGGAAGAAGTGAGTGTGTGCACGTGTGTGTAAGGAGAAACCAGAATACTTCTTTTGCTCCTACTTTGCTTGAACTTGCAAGATTCACCTATTAAATAAAAGAACAGCACAATGGCTTCTGATAAACAACAATGACACACACACACACACACACACACACACACACACAACATACTGCATTTAAGACAATATTCTGTCTAACATCTTACCAGAGTAAGTTTGCTGGCTGTCAAAACTCCTTCTGTAAACATCACACACACACACACACACACACACACACACACACACACACACACACACACACACACACGTTAATGTTGACCATAGGAACAAACAATGTAAAAATCTGAACAACTTTTTGCAACTTTTGAAACGCTGAATCCAGTCGGACCGTCTTACAGAGAGGACAGTGCAAAGAACAGAACAGTGCAGTGAAATCATAAACAGCAGGAGGTCGAGCTTACAGGTTTGCTCATATCGCCGTACAATAACACACACACACACACACACACACACACACGCACACACATAAACACACATTAGTAGGGGGGGCTGCACGTGTTTGCTGATGCTCCTAGGGGAGGCTTGGGTTGTGTAATTGTTTGATGGATGTGATGGAGTTTTTTTCGAAAGTAAAGAATGTAATGTACGGTATTCTCGGCTAAAGTCGCTCCGAGGACAGAACGCTGGACCAGAGTTTAAAACACAAGCATCATGTGGCTAAACTACGGTTATAATAGACCTAATTAAACTGTGAGATACATATTCGTAACAGTGCGTGACATATGCAGCACTTAAGTCCAGATTTGGTAAACACCTCCTGGCCAGCAGTAAGGTCACAGTGTACCATGGATGGGATGCCAGTCAGTCAAATCCATATTATTATGCATAGATTATAAGACAGTGTAATCAGGATTCAGACAGGATCATGCACACCCAAGGATCATTTATGCCTGCCTGTCTGGTCCCAAGACAATGCAGGAGAAAAAGCTGGTCAATGATGGTTATGAAAAAAAAAGTATTAGAACATCCAGCGCACATCCTGCTGTGCACGAGGCTTAGCGGGCTAGGTTGATGACCCGGCTTCCAAGATCAAATTCGGAGCACTCGGGGGATGCACCGGATAAACAAGCCAGATCCACGGAGACCCCACCCTCTAATCCACAGCACCCAGGATCACACGGATCACATGGAGCCACACCCCGAAGGGCCAGAGCTGTCCCAGCACTACAAGGGGAACCTAAAACCTAGGTATTTTTAATGTTAATATCGTTTTTTTTAATGATGGCTGATTGGTATATACAGATAATTTTACTTTATTTTCCTGATACTGCCTTGCAATAGATCTAGCTAGGCAACATTTATAGCTGCACAGCCTGAAACGATCGCACTTGTGACAGTATGAAACGTGACATTTTTCTTCATTTTTCTAACCACTTTTGGCTTTATTCACACTTTATCTCCTCATAATTTAGCCCTTCAATACTCTGAGGACAATCAGAGTATATACTCTGGCGATAATAAGGGAAAACAGAAAATTCTCTCCTTTTTCGGTGTCTTTCGGTTATAGAACAAAAGGCAAATGTAGTGTAAGAAAGTGTAGGAACTTTTTATACAACATGCAAATGAATGATTTAAAATAAATGTAAAACATCATAAATGTGAACAAGGCTATTAGTCATGGAATACGGAGACAAAGAACTAAACTGCAATTCAAATACAAATACAAATGAAACACAACAGCAAGACATTGATGAATAGAAAACGGTAACTAATTATAAAAATGAACTTTCTGAAAAAAAATTTTTTGACAGTCTAAAAGCAAAAAAATCTTTAAATTTGCATATTCTTTCTTTATAAACTCATCTGCTAATCGTGACAATCACAATATTCCTGAGGAAACAAAAGGTGTTAAGACTCTCCTCAGACTCAGCAGTCTGCATTTTCCCAAAAAAATTAGACCATTTGTTCATTAGATTATTAGTAATGTTTCACATCTATGGAATAAAATCACTGTCAAAAATATTTGTGTGTAAAAAAAAAAAAAGATTTGCGTGTAATTCTGTGTTTTGTTGGATCCTGAGTTGGATTCCAAAATCTATGATCACGACAGTTTACAGATGCAAGATTTTGTGTGTTTGTTACAGAACGACTCTGACTGTCTACAGACACAAAACTTCTTTTTACAACTCCCCTGTTACACGGACGGATTGCAAAATTACGCCCACTAACGTAGTGTGTGACATCACTGTCAAATATACATCATCAAGGCCACACGCACAGGTATTACTATCCGAGGAAAGAGGAGTCGATTCGGCGCATGCGCTCTCTCGTCGTCTCAGGTAAGTTTTTTTTTTTTTCTTCACAGATTCAGACATGTTTAAGAGAAGTAAAATCATGGAGATTTTTAACTATAGTAGGTAAGATTTTAGGTGTTTAAAACGCGCGCGCTGAATCGATTCCTCTTCCCTCGGATCGTAATCCCTGTGCCTTGTGGCCTTGATGACGTATTTTGAACAGTGGTGTAACACACTACAGTTGTGGCGTAATTTCGCAATTCGTCCGTATAATCGAGGGGTTGTAAAAACGGGTTGTGTGTCTGTAAACAGTCAGAGCCGTATATTTCAGAGTTGCACTGTAACAAACACACAAAATATCGTATCTGTAAACTGTCGTGGCCGTAGATTTTGGAATCCAACAAAACACAGAATTACACGCAAATCTTTTTTTTCTTATGCATGATCATTTTCCAGTGATTTTATTCCATATTGTTTTTTTTTTCTTTAATATTAAAGCTGAAGTGTGGATCTATTCCAACTGCAGACCCTGAAGGTGTTAATAATTTAGAGTAAATACTGTAAGCTGAGCAGTTCACTTTAGGCAAATCTTGTGGCAAATCTTGTAGCTTGTATGACATGATGAAGCAGGATAAATCTTCGTGATGCTAATTTTGAGGAATGGTGATGTGTGCAAAAAAAAAAACTCAGTGTGAAAAGTTTTCAGGGGATGAGGGGAAGCGCTGATTAACACCTCTATAGTGCTACTGTGGTGTGTGATGTGGCTCGGGGGTGAAAGCAATCCTCTTAAACAGTTAGTTTTTAAAACACAATGATGAGTTTGTCGTTGAATTTTCATATATAGTTAATGACTTTCTAAAACCTTTCGCAACAACCAGATAATTAATTGTCTGGACAATCAGATATTCTCAGCTTACCTTTATCAGACCTGCCTCTCATGTTTATGACCATAATGTTGAACACCATGTGAGACTTGCTGGCAAACTCTCCTTTAGAGACACCTACAAACGTTCATTGAAAATGACTACATTTGTACTTTCTTCTTAGTATCCTTGAGAACAGAACAAACAAGATGTTAAACCTGTAGTGAGGTGTGTACTCCTACTGTACCTCTAACTGGTTCTCTCACCTGTGTTCCTGTGGCTGATCCCACTGTGGTACACGTCCATCAGTTCCTGAGCAGACCCGACCTCCAGGTCTCTCAGCCCCTCCAGAAGCACTGCTTCCTCTGTGTCATGGATACGACACACCTCACTCGCCTGAGGCTCCTAAAAGTTAGGATCTACGATTAGGATCAATGTTCTTTTTTTTGTGTACACTTTTTAAAAATATGCCACTATAAGATTAGGCGCACCTCAGTGAGATTTTACACTCATATGGATTCTCACTTATGCAAACTTGAAAGGTTTTTGGACATTCACATCGGTCTCCAACGAAAACTCCAAAAAACTGTTCTTTTTCTATTTTTGACCACCAATCTGCTTGTATATGCTGATCAAATGTTGATCAGCGGGAATAAAGGGAAGGGGAATCATTTGCATCGCCCCTCCTTCAGTTTGAATCCTGGTCATGTTTTCAGAAAAGTTCTTTTCTGGAATTCTGATTGGCTGGAAAATTTCACTTCTACAAAAGGGGAAGTGGGGAAAGAAGAGTAAGCATTTGTATTTTAAGCATCATCCTGTTTAAGTCCTCATTTGAAACAGGATTGAGATAGAAGCATTTCCAGGAATGTCAGAATGCATGATTTGAGTGGTTTGATTGAATGCATGATTCACATTTTGGAGACTTTTGTCCAGTTGTTAATAAGGAAGACAATCGGGAACCTTCAACCGTTTACAAGTGGTAGATTCAAGTTGTTGAAAATTGTGTGATTCATACCATAAATAGCACTCCTCGAATTATAGTATGGATAAAAGTCTCATACAGTACAAGAGACGTTAGCTTACTGTTAATGGTTGTTCATGTTCGTCAAAAAAAAAAAAAAACTTCCAGGATTTACTCACCAGCAGGTCATAAATCTTCTCATTAGAGATGTGATACAAGGACACTCTGACTCTGCAATGTGAAGGCCTCTGGAGCTGACAGGCTGAAATTAAGGATGGCTTTCTGAATTCGAAATGTGGAGACTCACAAAAGAATCCTGGACCATGTTAAAGGAGCAGGGTATTATTTACAGTAACACTGATAAAACCTCATGTTTAACGCAAGATTTAACCTCACAATCACTGTTAGAAAATTTAAAGAGATGACTTTTTAGGAGCTTTGCTGAGCAGCTCTGTTCAAGCCCTTGTTTTAGGACCAAAATATTACCAAAGACTGAATTAGCATGTTTGCTGCATAGGCAATAAAGCAAGCTAAAGGTTTTCGACATGCAATTTCCATTCTCCTGCAGATGTTCAGGCAACACAGCTGTCAGATCATTTTCAGTAAAAAATAAAAAAATAAAAATAAAAATCAGTAAACTATTAATCATAAATGACTATCGCTCAATATTCATAGTGTCCCAAAAAGTCTCCAAAAACAGGGTACTGTATTTCATTCTTGGACAGTATCCCAATAGTCACGCATTCTGCTACTGACATATTTGGGGTTTTAGATCATATTGCTTCATATGACATTGTCTTTCCTCATCAGTAAGGAAAAAAAAAAAAACATAATTTCTCACATTCAGATGCTTGTATAACATAAACATGTTATTAAAAATTACAAGCTGAGCATTGACAGATGGATACAATTAAAGATGTCCTCAGCAGTGCGGCTGATGATGCCCCCCTGTCTGGAAGCGCAGGCTTGAACTGAGTGTGTGTCTCCGCTGGTGGATTGTCCATACAATATGACACAACCGTTATAACCCTTCATCACATACTCCACCAAGGACTGGGGTAAATCCACAGATAGAGAGAGAGAGAGAGAGAGAGAGAGAGAGAGAGAGAGAGAGAGAGAGAGAGAGAGAGAAAAAAAAACATTAAGTAATAGAGAGCATGAAGGAGGAGGATGGAAGAAGAGAATGAAAAGAAACCTAGAGAAAATGTTCAGCTTATTCTTAATATTTTATTTCCTAAGGTTGCACCACGAAGGCTGTTTGAACTAAGAGAGCAACATGGTTGGATACAGCAAATAATAAATAAATAAATTTCATGGATTTAGTGAATACTGTCCAGACTAAGCAGTAGATCTTGTGCAACATGGAACTCAGCAGTAGGATAAATGCCTTAGTCGTTGACTCATAGATGTCTTTCGGCGAAGCCCCTTCGTTCCAAACAGCGTCAAAATCCAGGATATGTGCCCGGTGACCCTACAAAAGGAAAATGCATGCATTAGCAAGAAAGTGACTTAAAGAACCCCACCACCAAAAAAATGACACAAATACACTTTCCATGCCTGCATTCTGTTTTTCCACTCATTCTCTCTCTAACCTTGTGTTTGTCTGAGAGTCTGACAGCGCAAGAAAGAAGCCTGTGATCTAATTGAAATAGCTGATTTTCATTGGCCTGAGAATCACTCACCCTGCCAGTGTCAACAGTCACTCTGTTCGTCCCGATAACCCTGATGGAGGCTTTTGTCTCTGTACAGGAATCAAACACAGCAACTGATTTGATATCACAGCAGGCGTGGGGTTTTTATAGTGTTTTCTGTATTAAACCTGTAAACCTGTAATGTAAATGATCTTGTTTTGGTTTCAGAGAATATGATGAAAAAACACACAAGAAGTGAGTATATTTCACTCTTTGAGCATATTTTGTACCAAAGGAAAAAAAAAAAAAAAATCTCTGCATATACAAATAGAAAATCAATCAATATTAATACACTCCCACCTTCTTCCTTGAATAAAAGCAATCCCAAGGTCCTTATTTGCATTCTAGAACATGATAGGGTCATACATTTATGAGTTATGAGGCAATATTAATCATCGCAAATAATACTTTTTAATCAGTCGAAGATGTAATAGTTTAGAGAGGCATCACTAAATGGCGGATCGCAGTTCAGATCCAGACTGAGCGGCAGATGAGAATAATTAATATACCAGTAATATAGTGCTTTTCCTGTCATGGTGCACATGACTATACGAACAATAGTTTACTGTGTCTAGACAGAGTGTGTGGAAGAAGCATAAATAAAAGCATGACAAAGCATGGCTTACTCCAAGAAAAGGAGAACATGAAAACTGAACCTTCAAAGATGAATGGACAGATCAATTTAATTTTAGTCTTCCTGCAGGAAGTTTAAAACCAGTTTGCCTCATACGTATCCATGGTAGTAATGTGAAGCGGCACTGTGAGATAAAACATGGATCACCTGACCAAACGTATTCGCAGCAGTTCAAGGTGAGGGCGTGTAAAATACCCAAGTTGAGAGCCCAGTACTACTTACAGCCCAGCAGTGTGCAAATGAAATTCACTAAAGACTGATTAAAGATTGTTGTTTCAGGAAATGTACAAGTCCATTAAAGTTCAAACTGTCCACATGTTTAACGTAGTGAAATTCAGAAGTTGTCTCAAAGAAGATTTTATTGACTGGACATTCTTAAATTTTAATTGGACTTAAATTGGACTAACTGGAGCAGACAAAAAGGAATGCGTGAATGAATGAATCCTATGGTATAAATAATCTTATGGCAAACAAAATACTAAACAAACAACCTGTTCGCATTTCTGTGCGTTCTGGAGAACAGAGGCAGAGAACAACTCTAAAGCTCTTGGAGGTTCGTGTCTTCTCCATATTATGACTGTCTTCTGGTCCCATGTCCCGACGAATGCAGAGATCCTCAAAACTCAGCCTTAGAAACACATGGATGTAAAGATGATGCGGTGGCTTTTAATGGTTAAATCTAGAACTATGCAAATCGATAGTACAAGTATATAAGGAATAAAAAGACTATACAATCATAACATGAAATGTATTTATTTTTTTATTATATATCACAAAAATCCTAGAAGGCAATTTCACTAGCTTACTGTATGCTGTCCAAGAAAAATGCTCTATATACTCTCAGAAGTAAAGGTAGTCAACTGTACTTTTCACTGTAGCTAGCTAGTTGTACCATCAAGACGATTAAAATAACATTAAGTGGGGCTTTTATTAGCTTTTTCAGTAAAGCTATAAGGGCAACTCAGCAGTCTTTAACATCTAATCATGTACCCTGAAAGACACGTACTAAAGTTACAACAGACAATGTACTCTTTTTATATATATCTCATACAGAATTCGCTGAACAGTGGATCTTGATACCATCTCCCCTGCATGGTTGAAGGTGTCTATTAGAGCTTTGGTGGAGATATGGTGGTTGTTGTTTGCATTGCGGCAGATCGTTCTAGGGACTCTAGAGTCCCTAGTCCCTTGTTCATACTTTGCACTTCCTGCCACGCCCATCCAGGTTTTTGACAGTGTTGAACATCTTGAACTTTGTCATGATACTCTGTACGGCTGATACAGGGACATCCAGTTCTTTAAATAAATTGCCTTGTAGCCTTTGACTCCACTCTAGGCATTGACAACAGGCATACAAAAATCATGACCGAGTTCTTTCTTCTTGGCCATGGTGACAGTAACTGAGAATAATGAAAGCTTTAGTACAGGTATAATGATTATACTTTACAGACCACACACATTGTAACACACATATGTGGGTGTTACAGTGTAACATTATTAGGCCTTAATTGATTACACATAAATTGATTATAGTCACTAGAGCGTGAAATCACAGGTTCTTTCACAAAAGAAGGAATTCGGTCCGCACGTACAAGCTTGGCGCAGGTTTTAAGCCGAATGCCCTTCCTGACGCAACCCTCCCACACTGTGGGTCAGAGTCGCCTTCATCTCCTTATACTCTCAACCAGCAGGGTGTTGCAAGCCTCTCGATCTCGCTCATACTCCATCAGTAAATATATACTTATTTAACCTTCACTGTGCACTGATGTATATACATTACTATTTGCTGTTCTGGTAGACGCTAAACTGAATTTCATAGCTGAGTACCTGTCTATCTCTATCTATCTATCTATCTATCTTATCACACCACCAAGAAAAATGACAGTTTAGTACCTTTATTTCTAAGAGTGTATAAAATGATCACACTACTGCTTCCTTTCAAGCATGTGTTTATAATGTTAGCTCCAATATTATATTTAATATTTTTAAAAACATAAACATAAAAAATAATGTCAATAGGCTCTCTCAACAAGTCCCTTGTTGACTACACTGGGCAAAATAACAGTACCAAACTGCACTTTTTTGACTCTGTTTTTTCTCTCTTTTTTTAAAAAAAAAAAAGATTAATTTAAGATACACTATTGGAACATAAAGGATCTCTGATGTGTTTTAAAGCTATAAAATAGAATTTATAGTTATTTCACTATAAAATAGAAATGACAGGAAAGATACATACAGCATAAATCTTAAAAACATACATAGGCTAAAATGTACTGTTGCTCAGAGTGTGGTAGTTTACTGTATTTCTGAGAACGTATACAGGTATTATTAACGCTTGTAAGACCTCGGGTATTTCCGTGCACTGTCGGAAAATCCCGAACAACTATTCCGCGCTATAATAAGCGAATAAACATTCTAGGCAGCTTATACGCACTTTTAGGTTGCACTCTAGCCTCAAAGACACGTGCATTAATAAATAAATAAATAAATAAATAAATAAATAGATGTGATATTTTAGAAAGTTCAAGCATTACAGTTTTACAGAAGGTTTTACCTTAAACTTTGAAAGTATCCACACACACACACACACACGGTACCGTTAGACTCGCTCGGTGAGGTGTTTCTCCACGCAAAGTCAAAGCAGAATTCAAGCAGTTCAATTCACTCGTATCCACTCGACATTCCTGACACAGAAAATGCCGTTAATTTCAGACCAAGCTGCTATTCGGACGGAGTTGTAAAGTTCCCAGCGGAGACCGAGAGCGCAGTGAGCGAGCGTCCCGCCATCAGCGCGAGCGCGCATCGCCGGGCAGAACGCGTCCGCGCGCGCCACTCTGATAACTCTTACAGGCTAGTGCACTAATGACTCCTAATGATCCCAAACGTTTGACGCTGATGTTTTAAACCTGTTAAAACTACCAAGGAGAGGAGGACCGTATTTATCTATTCATTTTGTGAAGAAAAAAAATTCTCCCTCAAAGTATTCTACCTGTTTCACCACGGCGACGTCAGAGGCATAGCCTACTCCCATGCTAATGAGTACCGCGCAGTAGTAGTTACCATGGTTACTATATAGCCGGGGCCAAAAGTTTTGAGGCCGACCCTAAATATTAATTTTCACAAAGTCGTCCGCTTCAGTGTTTTTAGATCTTTTTGTCTGATGTTACTCTGGGATACTGAAGTATAATTACAAGCATTTCACAAGTGTAAAAGGCTTTTATTGATAATTACAGTAAGTTTATGCAAAGAGTCAATATTTCCAGGGTTGAACCTTCTTTTTCAAGGCCTCTGGAATTCACCCCGCCATGCTGTCAATCAACTTCTGGGCCACCTCTTGACTGATTGCATAATCAATTCTTGTTTCTTTTGTCAGAATTTGTGTGGTTTTATTTGTTCACCCGCCCTTTCAGGATTGATCACAAGTTCTCAATAGGATTAAGATCTGGGGAGTTTCCTGGCCATGAACTCAAAACATTTTTATGTTTTGTTCACCCAAGCCACTCAGTTATCACTTTTGCCTAGTGGCAAGGTACTCCATCATGCTGGAACAGGCATTATTCATTAGTTCTTGGATCGTTGGGAGACGTTGTTCTCGGAGGATGTTTTTGTACCATTTCTGTACATTCATGGCTGTGTTCTTAGGCAGAATTGTGAGTAAGCCTACTCCCTTGGCTGAGACGCAACCTCACACATGAGTGGTCTCAGGATGCTTCACTGTTGACATGACACAGGACTGATGGCAGAGCTCACCTTCATACATTAAAAAAAAGAAAAAGAAAAAAAAAGAAACCACTTCTCTCTTTACGGAGGTAAAGTAATTTTCTATGATGAATCCCCTTTCCGATTGTTTGGGGCATCCAGAGAAGAAAAGGTAAGCGCTTCCTTAGAAGTTGTATATATAAGTCTCTGGAAAATAGCAATAGACAAATGGACTATGGGGCCTATGTGAACATCTGGCAAATACACATACATATGTTTCTATGGCAATTTGGTATTGGGGTTTGAACTCATGTCCTTTAAATTAGTAGTCCTAAGTCTTAACCACTCACCGAGAAACCACTGCCCTAAAAGCAAGTCCAAAAACATGTACCGTATCAACATATTTCAATTAAGAGATTTCCACGCATGTAAAATATATAAATTCAACCAAAATAAATAATGGTATGTTTATGTTAAACTTATTAAATATAATTACATAATTTTACAACACATAATACAAAACATTTTATTAAAATATGAATAATGTCAATATGTAAACGCTACAAGAGGCCAATTGTTTTTTAGTGTATGCTGTAGCATTTTTATGTTTCTTCACTGTAACTAAGAAGCCCAAACCTGCTCCAGCATGACAACAGCCCTGGGCACAAAGCGGGCTCAGTGAAGACGTGGTTTACTAAAGTTGATGTCAACCCAACCTCAACCAGACTAAACACCATTGGGATGAACGAATGCCAACTGCACCTCAAACAGCCATGTCTCAAAATATAGCGGAAAGCCTCCCGGAAGTGGGGCACTGACTCCATGTTGATGCGTTTGATTCTGAAATGTCCACATATGGGTGAGATGGACAGGTCAAAACACTGTCCAAGCTGGTCAAACTGGTAAAACCGGGACTCATGAATGAACTCGTAAAACTGACATTTACAGAAGCACAGTATGGTGATGAGACTTAGCCGCAGTAAAACGTTTGTATGGGATATTTGTGAATGGCTGAGTGAATGGCTTAGAGCCCACTGCAGTCTTTTGTGTGAACATTCGGTAAATTCCATAACTCATTACTTGTCGCCAACTTGCGGAAGAGACGCATCTGTCTGTGAGAACTGTATGCAATTAACTCACTTCCATTTTGTACTTTTAATGTGTCTTTTTCATTTCCTATAGTGTACCTTTCAAATTAATTTAAGATAACACATAGGTGAACATGAATTATCTACTAAAGTAAATATG
This sequence comes from Clarias fuscus, assembly GCA_030347435.1. Classification (NCBI taxonomy): domain Eukaryota; kingdom Metazoa; phylum Chordata; class Actinopteri; order Siluriformes; family Clariidae; genus Clarias; species Clarias fuscus. The sequence continues at coordinate 27,981,585 of CM059216.1, forward strand.
TAGAGATATTAAAAGGATCTACTCTTTAAAGTACCACCGTAGTGACAGCAAATGGTGTAATTTAGTGAGCCTTTTTTCTGGAAGTGCAAACTTAGCGTTTGGATAGTGTAGTAACCTGAGAGACATGAGCTATACCATAGTACCATTAGGAATCATACTATTAATTTAGGTCTATTGTTTATATTTGGATATATTTGTATTTTTGTCTTTTGTCTGACTATATCAGTATGTGTTTTTAATTAAAAAGTCATGACCATCAAAGGTTCCTTAGAGTATGCTCCTACACAGTGATACTAATAAATCTTCTTTTACTATTCTTACACTAACACTCGGAATGTCCGTGTTTTGCTTGTTAATCTGTTTACTCATCCTATACTCCGTCTTGGAGGTCTCCTATATGCTGGGTGGGCCTGTAAGTTGCCTGAGTGTCTGACTGGAATCTCCACTTTAGGCGACTTTGATGGTTTCTCCCTGTTTATTGTCTTTTTTACAACGTGCTCAGGGGAAGAATGTGCATCATCAGACAGGGACATTTCAGCTTCTGGACCCCCTTATGGAGCAGAAGATGAATCAAACATTACGAGGCAGCAAGGAGAAAGCGGTTATACTGTAGATGAAGTCACAAAAGGTGAGCGGACAGAAATGAATAGAGAGGAATTTTTGAAATCATGCACAATGAAGATTGGTGTAGCGGCCACTGATAATGCTTGTGAGTTCGAATGGCTGCATTTATAGGGGTATGTGAAATGAATTGAAATTAATTTAAAGTGCTAAATTACGAGAAAAAGCAAGAAGGAAGGTAAGTGAAAGAGGTGCTAGTTATATAGTGAGACAAGAGTGAGGGAGAAAGAAAGAGGAAAGGGAAGTCAGAATGAGAGAAATGGGTAGATGAAGAGAGAGAGAGAGAGAGAGAGAGAGAGGTGAGGCTGCTGTCATCTCCAGCTGTCTCTGGGTAAATGGTGCACATTCCTCACCTCCATGTGTATCTGTGCTTGCGCGCTGAGGTTAAAACAAATCCTGAACTCAACAACTCAAAAAGGTGCTTCAACAGTTATCTCAACACACTTACAGCTGTACTACATGCTTTCAACGGAAACTGGTCTTACTGTGCTGTTTCATTTTTCTAGTCCCATTACTCGTCTGAGATACCTGGTAGTAAGCAATATGGCTGTAAAGCAGACTAAATAAATTAACATCTCTGTGCATAGAATTCAGCCTGATACAAGAGATCTGGGCTTTGTTTGTTTTTTTTTTTTTCAAACAGTTCTACTGTAGTTCTTGCCATCACTATGTTTAAAGCATGATATTAAACCTGGAGGTCACTGCACTGCACAGATGAATGAATTGCAACTCCTCCTCCAGCAGGTGGTGGTATGAATGTAGTCCTCCGTCCGGCATGGGGAAGTTGAGAAATCAGAGTTGCCAGATTGTTGCATGTCGACCTACTGTAACGTAGAGATAATGGGACAATCATCAGTGGTGTTTTCCACATATTATGGAAAAAGTCGCTGAGACCTTGAACTTGAAGTGCTTATTGTAGATGAAAGAATAAATAAAACTTTGTTGGTAATGAAGTTGTAATGACAAGGATGTCATGAGCAGACAACTAGGGGGGATTTCTGCACCCGTTTTAAGTCCAAGGTACGAGTTCAATTAATTGTTCCATATGAGAGTAAACAATGTACGACTTGTCAGGTTTGCTGTGGCTGTACAGTAGAAACACTTTCTATTTACACATTTAATACATAAATATTTGCACTTTGCCCTTAAAGCTCAGAGCATTTTAGCCATTATTTGTTTTGCTGTTTTTTAAATAAACATATATAGAGTGGCATATTCTTTTTTTTTTCAGCACAAAATATGACGATATGATAAACCGAATTTTAATGCATTTTAACAAAGTTCCCCAAACACGACTGAGCAAAACATTTGAAACTGGGTCACATAGGCAAAGAAATAGCACAAATACACATGATCATGTGGTTCTATGGTTGTTTTAGTTTTTTTATATGACCAAATAATAATAATAATAATAATAATAATAATAATAATACGCTCATTTTAAGAGTTCTACATTTTTGCGACATCATTCCCATATTCCAAGAGTGGTAAAATTTACCCTTTATAAAGGTAACAATAAGTTTTTGTTCTATCTGATATATTCAAAGTCTGAAGCCTCCACATTAACGCACTTTCTCTCTAAAAAAAAAAGCATATCTGTGCTCCTTTGGTTTTAAATTAAACAAATATAAATCCTTAAGCTGGATGCTTTTATGCTTGAATGATTCATATGTCAGTTTGGCTTAACCAACAAAAAACATTCCTCTGAAACTGCTCAGGTACAAGGACTGGACTGAAAAATTGAGACAAAAACTTGAAGGTTCTTCAGGAAGCCTGGAGAACTATTCAAGACTGCATTAAAAAAGTTTGAAAATGAGGGGGGTCAAGACTTTTGCACAGTATTGTTATAAATTTAAATCTGAAAACTTATACCAAGACGTTTTTGGAATCCTGTATGAAGTCGTCAGATAATTATCACTCCATCTTTAAAGCCACCAGTGCTTGCATGTTAAGCCGAAAAAAGATTATTAAATTTTTTTTTTCTTTTTTTAAGAGAAAATGGAAAAAAAAAGTAACATTCCATGGGGAGCATGGGGAGACACTACTGTATATCCTAGGTGAAACAAGTCTCCTAGGGTATAGTGTGGTACCCTTGGATAATCATCAAAAATATTCAACTAAAAGAGACTAAACAAGCACGACATTTTCATTTGCAATTTTAAAATGCAAGAAATTATATACATACAGTATATGTATCACCAAGTGTGCTAATCAAAAGCTGTGAATGTATTTGTTATAATAAGTTTCAGTTTCTATGGTAACAGCTCATTCATAGGGATTTGCAGGGTGAACACTACATAACCTAAGACAAATAATAATTAACAAAGGGTGAAATAAGATAAGATTCTTATTTAACAAATAATAAACGTTGTAACTGTCCCTAATTCTATCAGTTACTATATAGGACTTTGTGCTTTTTTGGTTGGGGGGTGGGGGTGGGTGGGTAAGCTGTCTAATTTAACTATTACTTTAACAAGTTAACATCGGTCTAAGAGCTCCCCTAAGGTGTGTGTTAAAGCGCCAGCTGAAATACCCCTCAGATTATGCATTTTCTCTTCATACATCAAATTTCATTTCACTCCTCCTACACGTGTACAGTTTTAGTGTCTATGTAAATGAGATACCGCTGAGACATGCCTCGCCAGAGACCCACCGAGCAGGGGGTGGGCGGAGATGAGCAACAAACTGGAGAAAGGTGTCTTCTTATATGAGGTCACATTAGGGGGGAATCCAATTGGTTTGTTTAAGCCCCGGCCAATGCAATTTATTTATTTATTTATTTTAAAGCGGGAATGTTTTTAGATTCCTGTTTAAGGTCTGTGTGTAGAGTTTGCCCCCGTGCTTGGTGGGTTTTCTCCGGGTACTCCGGTTTTCTTCCCCAGTCCAAAGACATGCAGGGTAGGCTAAGTGGCATTTCGTGTGAGCAAATGTTTAAGTGTGTGTGTGTCTGTGTCTGTGTGTGTGTGTGTGTGTGTGTGTGTGTGTGTGTGTGTGTGTGTGTGTGTGTGTGAGTATGTGATGGATTGGCACCCTATCCAGGGTGTAACCTGGCTTGTGCTCCAAGTCAAATGTAACTAAAATGCTGGTGAGGGAACATTTATAGTCATTTGATATCAAGTATCCAGTGACTGTAGGAACTAATATGATATGGTTATTTTGTTGCATTAAATGGATAAAAAAGATTATGCCTGTAATTGTTTGTAATGTTTGTAATTTGTTTTAAGTTTTTAATTGTCACTGCCATATTTTTAATTGTCACTGGTATAAGATGAATTTTAGAAACACACACACACACACACACACACACACACACTTTTGGACATGTTGTCTGTTATAGGCAACTAAACAACTTTGTGCAGCCATGCCATAATTCATTATTATTCTTTAACGTTCTCAAGTGTGTTGCAAAAAAAATATGAGACTCTTTGAAACTTTCATATTGCTTAAAGTTGTGTTGCTATAAAAACAGAAAGAAAGACAGACCACCCAGAACAATGCCATTGGCATAGTCCATGGCTAAACAGTTAAAAATACACAAGGGCTGAGTGACCTAGATTTTCTGCGTGCGTATTTTCAGAACACCCTGTATGTAGTGGAAATGTGAGACTAAACTGGTATCTGAGTATCGCATCTGGGAGAAAGTGGGTCAGAAGGAACACACGGTTCATAGCTGCTTGGCGGTGTGACACGTTTCAACAACACAAGCTTAATGAAAATGAGTTACGATCAAACGGTATTGCAGGCTGTCACTACCAGCTAAGAACCTGGCTGAAGAAGACAAGTCACCGGTCACCTGACTAAACTTTATCTTGGATGAATGCGTGCAGTTGCCTGGCAGAAACTTCTAAAGCTTAGGATCAAAGCAAAGGTGGTGACCTATATCGTGTGGCTCATGGCAAAACACAGATTGGCTCGAAAATGTACATTTTTAAGAAGTAAGAAGGACTGTTGCTATTTATTTTATCGCCACTGTGCTGCTTGATTCAGTGCTAGCAGCCGAAATCCTTCGTTTTAGCATTAGCATTCGTATTTTTTTAACAAGGAGAAATTAAACGCAGCAGTTTAATCTGTTTGATGTCACTTCAATTGAACGCCTCAAAAACAAGTAGGCTAATAAACATGGTCAACATTACACCTAACATGTTCTGTTGAGAGAAACTTCTGGATCTGGAATCATTTCCTGTAAAAGACACCCATAGCAACTTAAACCTTGTCATGTTTATTGAGGATATTTTCACCCTTCCAAGAACTTGAAGTGAATAATAGTTCTAGAAAGCTTTGGACTGTTTATGGTGAACTTCCTGAAACAGACACAAACGCGCCCAACCCGTTTATATTTAAACCGCGGATAATCCGCACGCTACACGGCGTCATTTAGAGTTCATGTAACGGAAATGGACACTCAAGGCAGTGACAAGCGTAAGCAGGTGTGCGACTCCTCACATGCACCTGGCAGCACATAAATCACTCAAGATCGTAACTCAACAGCAGCAAGTGTTCTACGTGAAATGGTTCTGGATGGTGTTTTCCTCAGTGGGTGTAGAGTCTAGAGTTGAGCTTCATTTTGATTTCTTTTGCCTTATTTCCATTACGCTGGGCGATTAATGGGCAGCATGGTGCCAATGCTGCCTGGAGTCTCTAGGGTTCCTGATTCAAACCCGAGCTCGAGTTTACATTAGAATCCATCCATTCCATCTAGGAACATCTGTAGTCCAACTAGGGACTGTGGAGGCCACTGGTGTGACCATTGTATTTATAGCTTCAGAATAGAGTTTAATAAACTCTCTTTGTGACCGTATCAGTTTCCTCTGAGTTTTTTTTTTTTACATTTTTTTTATTCCTCTCACCTGCCAAAAATAAATCCCAATATATGCACTGGTAATCCCAAATTACTCCCATGTGTGATTGTGTGTGTGAGTGGTGATTGGTGCTCCATGCAGAGCATGTCCCACCTCCCTCTGGATCTGTTACAACTCTAATCAGGGAAAGAAAAATCCACTAAGAGTAGTTGAATGGGTGCCTTTTAAATAATGTGTTGATTTAAGAAGGTAATCGTATTTAGGGCAGCATAGGGATTAGCATAGTGGCCTTGCACCTCCAGAGTTGAGGGTTCATGTACCGCCATTTGGGCCTTTTCAGCATTTTTCCAGGTGATTAAACTGAATTATAGATTCTTCTCTGCGTACAGAAGTTTACACTACATGCAGCAGATGTCGGAACACCAGCACTTAGCCAACTACGTATCAAGTAATGCTAATCATTCACGTGACAACTGATATTACCAAATCCTGACGTTACTGTGACACATGACATATGAAGCTTGTATCAAGCATAAGGGGGCTCGTCCGAATGAAGCCACGCTTCAAAATGCGTATCGGTTCCCTGAGAGTCACGTGACGAAACTGAAACGCCTGGTTTTAGACCACAATAATTCATTAGTATGGTATGACAGATACAAGTCCTGCACAGTGGCCAGAAGGATTTTGAGCCGTTCTTCTTGCAGAATAGTGGCCAGGTCACTACATGATGCTGGTGAAGGAAAAGGTTTCCTGACTCGCTTATTCAAAACACTCCAAGGTGGCTCAATAATATCGGGTGACTGTGCAGGCCCTGGGAGATGTTCAACTTCACTTTCATGTTCATCAAACCACTCTGTCACCAGTCTTGCTGTGTGTATCGGTGCATTATCATCCTGATATACGGCACCGCCTTCAGGATACAATGTTTGAACCATCGGGTGCACATGGTCCTCCAGAATGGTTCGGTAGTTCCTGGCAGTGACGCGCCCATCTAGCACAAGTACTGGGCCTAAGGGAATGCCAGGATATTGCAGCCCAAACCATCACTGATCCCCCATGCTTCACTCTGGACATGCAACAGGCTGGGTGGTACGCTTCTTTGGGGCTTCTCCACACTGTAACTCTCCCGGATGTGGGAAAGACAGTGAAGGTGGACTTATCAGTCCACAATGTGGACATTCCACAACCCAAGATTTTCGCTGCTGGCATCATTGAAACCGACGTGTGGCATTGGAACGAGTGACCAAAGGTTTGGCTATAGCAGCCCGGCCATGTACATCGACCCTGTGGAGCTCCAGATGAACAGTTTTGGTGGAAACAGGAGAGTTGAGGTGCACATTTAATTCTGCAGTGTGTTGGGCACCTGTGGTTTTATGTTTTTTTGGATAAAATCTGGGTTAGCACCCGGACATCCCTTTCAGACAGCTTCCTCGTGCGTCTACAGGTACTCCTGTTGGATGTGGTTCGTCCTTCTTGGTGGTATGCTGACATTACCCTGGATACCATGGCACTTGATACATCACAAAGATTTGTGGTCTCGGTCACAGATGCACCAGCGAGACGAGCACCAACAATTTGTCCTCTTTTGAAATCTGATATGGGTGACATACAAAATATTGCAATGTTTTGTGCATTGCAATATTTTAAGCAAAACTGTGCTATTCATTTGCTAATGAAACCTTCACACTCTGCTCTTACTAGTGGAATGTGCAGTCAATGAAGATTGGCCACCAGGCTGGTCAAATTTAGCCATGAAACCTCCAACACGAAATTGGCCATTTGTCTCCATCTAACACTATCTTCCACATCTTCCTTTGTCACTTCAACTTCCTGCATTTCCTCCTTCACCACGTACATAAACCTCCTCTTGCACCTTCCTCTTCTCCTGCCTGGCAGCTCAATCTCGAGCATTCTCCTCTCAAAGTACGCTTCATCCTTCCTCTGCACATGTCCAAACAGTCTTAATTTGACCTCGCTAACTTTGCCCCCAAACAATCCATACCTGCACGGTCTAATATTCTGTCCATTGTTGTCACTCCAGCCAGCAAATGAAATAAAATAAAATAATAAATAAAACCTGTTAAATGCATACTGTAGCAGTGAGCTTGAAAGTTTCCACACACATTTATTTTCTTTTTGTGCAAAGCAGGGTTGCCAGGGACCTTTATTTTTGGATAGTTTTGGTCAAGGTGGTGTTAAAGAAGAATTTTGGTAGGAAATCTAATTAATGCCTCCAAAAAGGCAGCATGTAAGGACAGACTATAGTACGTACCTATGAAATAGGGCAAACAGGTTTCTACCAACAAAGGCTGAAAAAACTGAGGCAAAGAAAATTAAGTCTTTCTTTTCCAATCAGACATTTAAGTAGGGATGGCCATTTTGCTAATACCTTTTTTTGGCAACCCTGATTTTGCAATCTGTAAAGGTAGTCCAGACCAAATTCCATTCCGGGAGCATGTTCGTAAGTCCGATTTGTTCTCAAGTCCGACAAAGGGAGTCTTGTATGACTTTGACACAAATATACAATGTAAAGCATGCCAATCCACTTGATTTAATCTGTCCCCACACTGCAATCATGTGCCAAAAAACATAACTGCACCCAAGGAGTACTTAATCTCGCAGTGTTGTCTCTCTGCGCCTTTAATTTGCGAGAAGAATCCCGGACGCCATTTTATCGCAGAGCTGTTTTCCACTGCATTCGACTGTGAACTCTTGTTTTGTTGAGTATTTTAGGATGTTGTTGAGGAAATTAGGATTATTTACCATCAGGACAGCCATTTTCTATACATTCACTTGCACACTGAAAATATTGTATATAATTGTAAATATCTCGTGCGCTGCAGTGATGTAAGCTACATCAGTGATTAAACCGAAAGTAGAACCGCAATCCGTTTGTATGTGCGGAAATGTCGAATGTTCGTAAGTCGGGGACTACCTGTAGACTTGAGTTTAAGATCAAGTGTTTTTTAAACACTGCCTCTTTAAAGCAACTTGGAACCATTATGAACAAAAGCAAGTCAAGGAAACATGGTTATAAAATTCTTTTGACTTTAATCAACTCAGGGAAAAAAAGAAAAAAAAAATATTTCACATCAAACATAACACTTAGAGAAGGGGATGTCGCCACTACTGACTGAATCAGAATATTTGTTTTCCTACTCAGAATGTCAGCATTTTTATTTATACTGAAGTTTAAAAATAGTGAAAAAAAAACAAAGAAATAAAAAGAAATGTAAACGGTTTTCTTATTTCTTTATTTGCTCTACGTAGTGACTTAAAGCACTACAGCACGGTAAACAAAGTAAATTAGTACAAAACAAAACAACAAAAAAAACAAACCTCCATAACTGTCTCTGAATGAGTTAACATGAGAGCAGGTATAAAGACGCAGCCTACAATAAACCCATAAATATTTCAACCACTTTTCGTTTTTTTCTTCTTTTTCTAAACTTCGATTTAATGAAAGCTCGCAAAAGGAGCCACCATCCTCATTGAGGAAAACAAAAAAACCTGATGTCGGCTAAGCGACAGCACACCCACACACAACTGCGCGCACACAATCGCACTCACACACAGAATCCAAAAACAAACAAAACAAAACAAAAAAAAAAAACCCTAATAGGAAGAAACATCCAAGTGTTCCCATGGTAATAAAGCTGCTATTCGATAGTGATGATGCGTCCATTAAAATATAAAGCCACTGGACAGCGAGAATGCTAACCAGCTCTCGACCGGAAGCTAACGCCGCCGGGATGAAGCAGCGTCCGATAGACCTTCATCACTTTGTTTTCGGATTCACTCACAAACTTTGACATTCTTCTGCAGGTAGCGCAGATCCTCACAGCTTGTTTCTTTTTTTTTTTGTTTCACTTAAACACACATACACAGAGTGATGAGGAATCTTACAAGTTGAGACGAGCTCATGTAACCGTTTAATTTAACCTTTGGGCCTGAGTTGGACTTTACAGGATGGGGTCACCAACCATATGTAAGAACATTTTATCTGATTTTTAAGCACAGTCAAATAAATGTAATAATTTTTTTCTATGGTCAATCGACCAAATTGTAGGCTTCGGTTTACAACTAACTATTATTAAGAAGGCATTTAGTTTACAATTAATTATTATTTTAAATAGGTTTTTTTTTTTTCGTTTTGTGTTTGACTGAAAGAAAATAAATTTCCAACTGTATTATATGAAGAGTTTCACATACCCTTGTTTTATCTTTTTATTTTATTTTACCTATGCAACACCGTAGTTTTAGCATGTGAAGCAAAGATCTAATCTCCTAAGCGGCCAAAATATGAGATTCCTCATCTCGCTGTGTTAACACGTGGCTTACTGCAGGACAAAACCAAACCAAAAAAAGAAACCTGCACTCCCAGTTTAATATACAAACTAATACATGATGTGTAAGCAGAGTAGAGAGAAAGAGAGAGAGAGAGAGAGAGAGAGAGAGAGAGAGAGAACAAGTTAAAACGTGTAGCTTTGAGAGAAAACTCCATGCAGCGTTGAGGTTAACTGACCAAACAAACTCGAGTTAATTATGTAGTGGTATTACACACCAAAAAAAAAAAAAAAAAGAAGAAAAGAAGAAGAAGAAGAAGAAGAAAAAAAAAGTGTCCATATAAAACGCAGGTTATGTAAAAAGGGCCACTGGGTGACTGGATCATTTTACAGATTGGCATTGATTTGGTCAAAAGACAGCCAAGTGCAGATATCGCCTCCGTAGAGGAAAAACACACTCTCAGACACGATCAACTCTTACTCACACACACTCTCTCTCGAACACACACACACACAACCTGGACACTCGTCTTTAAACGCATTAATGCACCAGTACGATGCGCGTTTGTGTACGCGTGTACATACACACAGTGCTTGTGTGTGTTCAGTCGCACATCTCCTCGGGGATCTCGTGAGGATTGAGGATTCCAGGGACGGACATCTGCAGCTTGTGCTTCTCCTCCTGGGCCTGGCGCAGAGATGCCTCGCGTTCCTCAAGAAACAAATCTGTAGTGTCCTCACCTGCAAACTCCTGGAGGAAAGAATGGTATAGTTGGTGCAAAAAGCTTTAAATAAACATCTGAATAAAATATCGGTTCAAGTAAACATGGTATAAAAATATCTACATAAACAAACTGTATAAACTGTGAAAATAGGTACTGCTTGATAGCCGAAACAAAAGTACAGGTAGAAAAAGAAAGAATAGATGGATGGATATATTAATAAATTAAACTTAAAGTGAGTTGAGCAGTATGTAAACATTGATTTGTAGCAGTAGCGTTAGAGTTATTCAGATTCACAGTTGGAGTCACAGCAGACACTCTATTTGAAGGAGTATGAGTAAGAGGTGGAAGAGGGTTATAGTATGGAGAATGGTGGTTATGGAATTGATGCGACAGGACGGAGGGACAAGGGTAATTGTGAGTAGCCTGGCAGGGGGGAAAAAAAAAAAAAAAAAAAACGTTTGGACCGCAATCACTCTAGAATTGATGCAAAGAATCATTCGGATTTGACTCTAGGGGATCATAAAAATTTTGCACACAATTGCAAAAATGTGAAAAATCTCAAGAAAAAGAAGAAAAAAAAGAAAATCTCAATTTGAATGTCGCACAGACACTGAAAATGTAGCTCCTTACACATGCGCATAAAATAGAAAGTCATTAATTAAATGCCCACACATTCCTAATCCTAAATAAATAAAACCTCTGGTGGCTGTAAAACCAGGCTGTCAGAGGTTTACAGGCCTATGCCATATAACTCTAAGAGATGCATTTCGGAAATGCAGAATAGACATTCACGAGAAAACAAACATGCAGTAAATGCTTCAAGAACACCTTTGGCAATGTACCACACTTTCCCTGATTGATTTCCCTCAGATTCTGTACGTTTTACCCATGACTTTTCCCCCTCTAATCAAGAAAGATTTAATTCAATACTGTTAATTAATCGATTTCTTTTTTTTTTTTTTTTAAAGACCCATGATAAACCTACAAACCAAACCATATGTTGGTTTTTAGTAGGAAATAACTCAGTAAAGGACCTTCTGTACAGGTTTGTTTGCCAGATAATAAAACAGCATAATTAAATTTAAAAATCATGACTTTTTTAAAAAACCCGACAACAAACAAATTCTCCGTGCCTTTAAATCGCGAGGGGATTTACTTACAACTTAAACACTGAAAATATTGTATATAATTGTAAATATCTGGTGCACTGCAGTGTCTATTTTTTGTACAATACACATGAGCTACTTTTGTGATTTATTCCTGCGGTCCGTTCGCATCTGAGGAAATTCGTAACTTCAATGTTTGGAAGTCGGGGACTAACTGTCCCCAGACTTGAAGTATGGCAGATTACGAGCCAAATCCCCAACATCAGATACATTCTGTGATGCTACTCACCTTGATCTGCACCAGGAAGTCTCTTAAATGCTCTTTAAATGCAGGGATGTCCTGGTTCAGACTGAATAATCCCGTCACAAACACCTTTACCTGTGCACTAAATACACCATAAAACAACAGTCAGAATTTGAGTAGAAGACAAAAACCAAATCAACACAGAGGCACATCATCTGATATCAAGCTGATTGCACTACTATAAGCGTAAGCATGATACATACACTGTCCAGTGTAAACTGTAGCATTGTTACTATTGACCTGTCAATTATCACCAGGATGTATAATTTATAAAAGAAGTTGTTATTCTGTGGATAAATATTTAAATGGGATTTTTTTTCGCAAATCATGCATTATAAAGTGTAGAATAAAAAAAATGTTACAGGACGTTTTTTTTTTTTTTTTTTTACTATTCCTACATGTTTTTTATTTTTTTTCAAAGAATATAAATCCAAATATTTTTGAAAAGTAATATCCAGGAAATACTTTTCTAAATTCATTTAATAATTTCAATATCTACCCCAATGAGTGTTTAAAACAATTTACTTTGTTTGGGGTCCCATTAAAGGAACTACGAGATTCGAATTGACTCCAGTATGCGCTTTGCTAGTGCGATTTGTTCTTAATTACGCTAGCTAGCATTAGCAATGTTATCATACATTACAAAAAAAAAAAGTAAAAAGATCTAAAAACAGCAAAGTGAAAAACAAAACTCACTCCTGCAGATGAGGGAAAGCCGTCTTAAGCAAGTTGGCCACGTACTCCTGGATGAAAGCCTGATTGCTCATGGGACTCGCGGGGTTCAGGGTCATACTAATCTTACCCTCTTCTACTAAATTGAACATGTAAGCCAGGATGGATGCATGCATCGTCAGACCTGAAGGAAACACACAGACACAGCAGTTAAGGCATGACCCTTTATATATAAAATCGCCCTAAACGTCTTTAGCACTTACAGGGTGTTTCTGCTTTGCACAAAATGTTACGCAAGTTCAACAAGGTAGTTTCACAAAAATAATGCATGTGCAGAAGCGATCTATGACTCGAAGCAGAGTGTATTATTTTCATATAACTGCACAATTACGAGAATGTTATTCCATTTACGCCACAGCAATTTTGTCAAATATTACAAGTGTAATTTATCTTTAGCAAACACCACAGTGCACAATTTAGCAGTTTATAGCGAAGACCTCAGCTCCTGTTTTCATTACATTATAGCAGCGAAACATTCATTTCCGCCTCATCATAAACATCATCTTTTTTCCCCTTCCTCTCCAGCTCGATCAGATTGCTTTAACTCTTGCTTGCCATTTCCGTCTCAAAATACAGTCATTTTTATAGAGAAACCAGAAACTGTTCCAGAAAATTCCTCTATCCTGAAGACTTTCCTGCCTTGGAAAAAAGACTGACCATAAGTGCTTACTTAAGAGCTGAGACTCCGTCAACAACTCCGTCACCATAGACATTAGCAGTGCTTTATGCTTTAAGACATGGAAGCAAAAACATCTACTGCGTGGGCTGTAAGTCTTGATCCATGGCCATTTATTCTTGAATGAAATTTGACATTTATTTTTTAGTTCAGACTCAAGATGGCTTCAGCTCTAAGAATAAAAGAGGGAGCAGAACCAAAAACTTTGGCCTCGTTTCAAATCAGTAGGAGGAAGGTTAAAGGAGGAAATCATCCTGGCATGTAAAATCCTAATTTGTCAAACATGAAAAAGTTGTCATTCTCGTATTCACGATATACACAAGTGCCACAAAGACAAATTCAATTCGAGCATAATCGGGTAAAATCTGAGGAATTTAGGCTTTTAGACCACAACAAAGACTTGTGTGTCTTTTTATGCTTGTTGAAAAAGCCTTCATGGTGATCTTGCTCTCTCTTCCCCAGTGGCAGAAATGTAAAAAAAAAAAAAAAAAAAAAAAACACATCTGTGCTGTGCATGTTTCTCTGTTAAAGTGTGTGTGCGTTATTCATATTTATTCCTCAACCTCCAGCATTAGTAGCAGTGACTCATTGGGTGTGTATGTGCGTGTAATGCATCATTATCTTCAGTGAATCTGCACTGTATGACTCACCGGCTGTGTGTGATGTGTCCGTAACTACGGAGAAGATGTGTTGCAGTATGTTGCAGAAGTACGTCTGGTAGAAGCTCTGTGCTGCTGCCTCCTCCTGGGCCACGTTCTGGAGCAACGTGTAGAGAATCTGCAGACCTGCATACAAACACACACATATTAAAAAACATTAATAAATATCAAACACAAACAAAGTTCCTGGCTATTTGAAACAACACTGTTCAGTAATACAGAACGAGAAATTTGTACGGATTAGAGATGGATGTGAGCTCTGTCACATGGCAGGACACTATTCGAGCAAATAAACTTGACCCCATGACATTATCCGGACAAATACAATACAGTCGGACCCCCGAAATTCACGGTCCTAGAGCACCGGTGAATTGTAAAAAAATAAAAAAAATAAAAAAATAAAATAAAAAAACCCCCACCATTTTACTATCCGAGGGAGGAGGAATTGATTCGGTGAATGCGCTCGGCCACCGTTTTAAACCACAGGCGCTAAAATGGCGGATTAGCAGACGAGCGCTCGTCTTAGGCAAGTTTTTTCCCCCCACAGATTTGGACACGTTTAAAAGAAGTAAAATTACGGAGATTTTTAACTATAGTAAGATTTTAGGGGTTTAAAACGGTGGGCGGGGCGCATGCGCCGAATCGATTCCTCTTCCCTCGGATAGTAATGCCTGTGCATGTGTCCTTGATGACGTATTTTTGACTGTGGTGTTACACACTACATTCGTGGGTGTAATTTCTCAATTCGTCTGTGTAACCGATGAGTTGTAAAAACGAGTTTTGTGTCTGTAAACGATCAGAGTCGTATATTTCAGAGTTGCATTGTGACAAACACACAAAATCTCGCATCTCTGTAAACTGTCGTGGCCGTAGATGTTGGAATTCAACTCGGACAAAACACAGAATTACACACAGATCTTTTTTCTTTTACGCACGATTATTTTTGAATATCTTACCAGTGTCGGCTACGTTTCTCATGGTGTGCTTAAAGGCCCAGATGATGGAGTCCAGTACCAGTTTGAACTGTGCCGGGGGAATGGCGAGGAACGCCGGGAAGCAGTGGGAATTCACCGCCTGCAGCAGGTAGAAGAAATGTGTGCGGTGCTCTGGATACTCCTCGAAATCCTGAAAAATAAATAAATAAAACATGACTTAAAATAAGGTTATAAAAAAAGCTAATAGAGATAGCAGGACGTCAGCAACTCCGAGTGTAGTCTTCTCATTATGAATCTGTAGTATACATTAAAGTATAATATAATATAAATATATAGTGTACATTAAACCACAAAAGGAAGCTATTAAAGAAAAAAGAAAAGAAAAGAAAAAAAAAGCTATTTCAGATACCTGGCCTGGCTTTGGCCATGACCCTGTGTGAATCAAATCTGTTTATGTGCAAGATACAGTAATCATTTTATATAAATCCTTTAAAAACATGCAAGCGCTCTTTATGAGCTTTAACAAGAATCTCAGGAGGAAGCAAGAACACAATGACGTACACCACCTAGTGGAGTCAAAAAAATGTTAATTAGACTGCTGCCAGAACTGTATTATTATTATTATTATTATTATTATTATATTAGCATATAATATTACTATTTTTGGTTGGTATCTTTCTACCTCCACCATGAGGCTACAACCTCGTCAACAGAAAAATGTAAATCATGACTGATTGGTCGCTAGTTGCTTCATGTAAAACCAGAATTCAGGAAATTTTGGGACATTTTTAAAATTTGAATAAAATATAAAGCTTTCCACACGAGCCAATATTTTATTCACAATAGAACAGAAAGAACATAAATGTTTAAACTAAACAATTTTACACGTTTATCCAATAAATTAGCTCATTTAAAATTTGATGCCTGCTACAGATCTCAAAAAAGTTGGCATGGGGGCAACATGGGCCTGAAAAAGCAAGAAGTTTTGAAAAGACTGAGCTGGGAGAACATCTAGCAACTAATTAAGTTAATTGACATCTGCTCTGTAACATGATTAGCATGAGTATCTCAGAAGTAAAGATGGGCAGAGGCTCTCCAATATGTGAGAGTGTAAAAAAAAAAAAAAGGTAGAATACTTTAAAAATTGCAAAGGCTTTGCGAATCTCATCATCTATATTCTATTGTGAATAAAATATTGGCTCAAGTGATTTTAAATTCTTTTAGTTTTCATTTTATTCAAAATTTCAAAAAACGTCCCAACATTTCTGGAATTCAGGATGTAATACTGGAGCCAATGCAATTAATACGTCTGGACGTGCATAGCCTCTAGTTTTGCTACCAAAAAAAATTTAAATAAAAAATAAAAAAATCTTTCAAAAAAGCAAAACAAAAAACACAGCATACTCAAATCAACTGCTTGGCTCAGTAACACTATTTACACTAAAACAACCTCATAAAATATACAGAAAGATTTGAATTTAAGGGGAAAAAAAAAAACCTAAACAAAAACCAAGACTTACAATATCATCGAACTAACTGTTGAGAAAACAAGATTCCATCTTTAAGATCTTATGCATTTTATGCAGCTCTACATTTGATTTATTTGTAAAATAACCAGGAGTACCAGGACGAGAAGCGCAGGGGCTAGAAACCATATAAAGTCTGGCAGATTTATGATCGACTCAAACCGGTTTGAGGGTAGTGTAATGACTTTGGCATCAGTCTCATAGCTTCAGAGCAAAACTGTAAACATCAGACACCCATGCAGAAAAACATGTCTTGGCTGATTGACTACTCCTGCATACGGGAAAAATTGGGTTTGGTTTATTTTGCAAACTATTGCTTCATGTCTTGTAAAGTTTTGTTTTTGCAAGTAGTTTTAAAGGCAATGAAATCTTTTATAACATTTCTCACTGCTGTGCAATGTTTGCATTCTATATAAAATAAAAATGTCCAATCCCGTGTTACAAAGTATAATCCGATGCACAATGGGTCTTACTTTGTTGATCATGTTCAGCGTGCATTCGAACACGGCGTCAAATATCTGTGGAATCTCGGTTGTGATGTGACCGCCCAGTTTGTTCACGATGGTCGCCATGGTGCTGAGCACTTCCGGCTCTCTGGCCGCCGGAACGTTCCGCTGGTAATCTATCAGGACGGCGTCCAGCAAAGGTGGAACAAAGTTCTCCCCGACCTAGGAACACACACACATACACACAGGCTTAAAGGATGAGCAAAAGAATGGGGGACAGACTGTGTGTGTAGACAGATTATCTATACAGGTTCAGAGTGACTTACACCTGAATTAGATACGGCTTCATCATAACGAAGACACATGACTCCGATGTTAAAGGCGTATTTATCAGAAATGTGCTCACAGGCATGGAATGCATCAAGCGTACGCTGCTAGGTCTGAATGCGTGTGCACGTGTGCGTGTGTGCTTACCATCTGTGGGTCGTTGGAGCGACTGACCCAGCCTGAGATGAGTTTAAGAGTTTCTCTCTTTACCGTGCGCATGCTCCTGATGAGAGGCTGTTTGGTCACCATCTCACCTGCAGTCACACATGTACACACAAAAACACTTCACATTTTATATCTAATAATATTGTGTTGATCTTACAGACAAATTTACTGACAAAAACGTTCTTCGTTTCAAATCAGTGTTATTTTATTCATAACATAAACTCATTAGAGACTGACCCTAACTCAAACTCAAATATTTTCACAAAACAAAACAAAAAACGTTCACTCACACACTTACCATTGGTCTGGATAGCTGCAGAGATGTTCTCACTGAGGCACTTGTAGACATTAAGCATATCCAGGTAGATGCGTCCTAGCTGAATGACGAACGGGTGACCCACTGCCTTGCAAGCCCTTACGTTGGTCTTCAGGATGCTTCCGAGCTGTTTCACGGTCTCTGGGTCCTTCAGGATATCAACATTCTGTGGCAAAAACAGTACAGCGCGCAATTATCACTCTAAGATATACATGATAAATATGAGCGACAGATTACTTCAATTCAAATATAATATTCTCTATCTCGGCACTACATCCATTATTTGATGCACCCTCTACTGGGGTAGGCAGAAATTGTACTAAGGACTATTCACTTTGATCAGTTTTGTCAGGAAGACATAGATATGTGGAAACTGACCAAAATAAAGTGAAGCACAAAACTCGTCCAATTCTCACTGCTAGCAAAACATGCACTGGCACCTTCGTTAAGCAACATATCCCCTTCCTGGCAATTTTAATACTTACTAATTTCTCACAGTTGCAATGGGGTTAAGTCTCAATAAGCTGTATAATACACAATAATTCTATACAGAAAGTGAAGAACAGTTGTTGCGTGTGTGTTAAAAAATGCAGACACCACAGTGTGGAGTATTAGCCGTTTCCCTTATAATCGCGTGGCTGACTGGAAGTTGTGGTTCGCTACTTCCATCTAGCACCAAGAGAGGGCATTACACCATACATCACTAGCCAGGAAAAGGTCTAAATGATACATTTTAAGCATTTCCACAGAATGCATATTGCTTTCAAAAAAACGACAAACCAACCAGTCCAAACAACCTCATTGGCGGCCATCTTTATTCTTAAAATTACTACGAGTCTGCAGTCTAAAACGCTACTGGATCGGTGTTTTGAATATCCGACGCCGTGCATTGACGCTGAAATGTCTTACCTTAGTGGCCTGTTGGATGATGCTGTCCCACACCTGGTTGGGTAGCAGCATGTACTTCTCTATCAGATGCTCCTGTACAGCCTGATCCGTCTGAGCGCCAATCATGTAACCCACTGCTTCATAAAACGTATGCACCTACAGGGACAGGACGCGTGATTACGCAAAAAGAGAAGAAAAAAATAT
Source organism: Clarias fuscus (assembly GCA_030347435.1). NCBI lineage: Eukaryota > Metazoa > Chordata > Actinopteri > Siluriformes > Clariidae > Clarias > Clarias fuscus. The sequence goes on from CM059216.1 coordinate 28,000,300, forward strand.
ATATATTCGATAGAACACGGACTGTAACAAGAATTTAATCACATAGATGAGTGCTTGAGCTGAATCGGACCTGCTGTGGCTGCAAATCGCAGATAATGGTGTTGATATTGTTGAGTATCTCATCAATGAAGGGCATGACTTCGCCGACCTGCACCTGCACAAAATGCCTCCTGCACTTCTGTGCAATTTTAATGAACGTGTCACACGCCATGTCCTGCACACCGTCATGGGTCTCTAAAAGACAGAAAGAAGAAATGTTTTATTTAAAATTACATCACACACAGTCAATATTACTGCACATAGCACTCACATGATCCTATATAATATATACTGTCTATAGTTACATTTTCTGTCCCTTTATATTAGGAATAAAAGTTGGACTTCGATGCATGTCGTCATCTCCGATCAGTCGAGTACGAGTACAAGCATATTTCTGGTCTACGGGTCACATTTACTGGCTTTGTATCTAATGTAAATTACGTTCCTTTAGAGGAAACCTAAACCTTCAACAATATACAAATACAAAGCAAAACATTTAAATCTGTGCCTGAAACTCGCGCTGTGTAACATACCATGCATGAATTCGAACAATTTGTTGACTACAGTCTTGAGGAACTTCCAATGTGCACGCAGGAATCGTGGGTACTGGCCAACGATGTACATAATGTTTGAGGCAATGATGGCTTTATTATCCTTTCCTCGCTTCTGCTCGCACAATCCCAGCAAGTCCTAACACACACACACACACACACACACACACACAAACTCATTTTATATTTAGATCGTCACTGACAAGAAAAAGAAAGCATCAGCAAAATGATTTAGGAGGCAACATTCACAAATTAATGAACCGTTACAAATAAGCACCTTGATGACAGTGACAAGGAATCGCTTCTCATCCTCCTCATGCATGGCTCCGCTGATAGAGCCGATGGCCCAGCACAGTGTGTTCAGGTTTTTCCAGGACCACTCTGTCCCGTTCACCTGGTTGTGAAGTTTTTCTGTCATGATCCGCTCTGTGTCTGCGTAGTCCAAATGGGTCAAATACACTACACAAAGATAGAAAGAACAAATAAAAGGAGAAAAATTAGAGAGAGAGAAATTAAGAAGGACAAGAGAAAAACAAACAAACAAAAAAAATCGTAGTAGTGTTGGTGTAGATACATTACAACTAGTTAGAATAAATGTACAAAGTGTGTACAAAGGGTGTGTTTGTGTGTCCTTACCAAGCGTCTCTCTCATGTTCTTGTACAGGTTGATAGAGTCTGTGTCCTTCATGAACTCTCGCACCACCTCACCCTGGTCGTTTTCCACCACCAGCACCTCCTCCGGTTTTGCCATGCGGCTCACCATCAGCAGACGCACCTGAACACACAAACTTTCAATACTGCAAACTCTGTGCAAGTGTGTGTGCGTGACTGTGAGTCAGCTACAGATGTACATTGTGAGTGTATTAGTAGTAATGTTCAGTTGCCCAGCAGTGTGTGAGAGAACGACCCTTTACCTTGGAGAGTACAGGTAGATAGAGCTGCCTGCGTGGTGGAACATCGAAGTGCTGGCTGCCAGAGAGCAGCGGGGAGGTGGAGGTGCTGAACGGACTCTCTCTGTACAGCTCCGCTGCCAGGTGGTTCCAGTACTCCAGACAGATCTTAAAGATCTCGGTCTCTTCCACCTCGGACACCAGCAACATGTAGTGTAGAGCCTGGGGATCCACATGCAAATATATATTTTTTTTTTTATCAAAAGGACATTCATTCTGTTCGTTTATTTCCATGTAATATAATCTCTGTGCTTTTACTAGGCGCATACACTGCCAGAGAGGAGAGTGTTACAGTGCAATTCATTTAATGTTAATTCAGTGCTTTGAAAAGACTTCAACCTCATAGATTTATTATTTAAGAAATCTAAAGTAAAATAAACCTAAAATCTTGAATTATATCCTTAAGCCTTCTAACATGAACTTTGATTTACCACGAGACCGTGTTTGGCAGCAAACACGTTAATCAGTATGAAAACACACACTAATCGTGTTCAAAGGTTTCCCTGACGAGTACTGTATTTATTAACATTTCACCTACCTGTCTTAAGGGCATTGTACTAGATTACTCAACACACAAACAAAAACGCTTTTATTTTTTTCCCCCCCATTATAAACTGATCATTCATTAGGGTTATTATTATGGTAAAAGAGATGCTCCCATCTTCACTGTGCACATGGAAACCTTGGGATCTGAGGCATGTGTGTGGTGTTCGTACCTCCATAAGGGTCTCGCGCAGGTTGAGCCTTTTCTCTATGAGCTGGCCGTGCTCTTTGAGGAAGGTGCAGAGGAACAGGCTGAGGTTCTGGATGAAGTTCTGCTCGTCATCCTTCCCGTTGGCGTAGGCCAGACGGATGTTCGTGTTCAGAGGCAGCATCTACGAAGCAAACCCGGAGAGGACGAGTTAAACTGCGTCGTATGTCAAAAGATTTGTTTTGGTTGCTTCGTGGCGTTCATGGCAATCGGTTGTATTCGGGTTACCTGTTTGAGCTGCATCATGGTGAGCGTGAACAGCGTGACGAACTGCTCCTCGTACTGGCTCACACTCACACCGGCGATCTCAGTCAGACACTTGAGTGTCACATTCCGAAACATCGGAACGTTCAGGAACTTTTGAAAGAGCGAGGCAGAGAGATGGAGAGAGAAGGGAAGGGTAGAACAGAACCGTGATTTATGAAACTAAAACAGACTGCGCACACTCAATTCGACACATTTCTCACTTTTTAAATTTCTTGAAACAATTCAAGATAAATATCAGTTTTCTTGAGTGCCTAATTAGCATCTGCAGCTTTACCCTGCCTTAGGTACTTCAGTTTAAGGCAGATTAAGTCCACAAACACAGCAAAACTGAGACGTATAAGCTAAATTACAGCTACACATGTACCAGCAACAGCACTTATATCTCTAGGTGTAACTCTAAAGCACACTATGGGCGTGAACCATGTGCCGGTACATCCCAGCGCTGAGGAAACCGCTCTCTGCCTCTGATAGGGGTACAGCTCTCACCTTGTACACGAGAGTGCTGATGAGTTTGGTCTCGAAGATGTAGCCCAGCGGGATCCAATTTAAAAACCGGAGCAGTGTTTCTAAGGTGGCGTGTACCAAAGGAGCATTCTGGGAGTTTTCCTAAGAGATAGGAAGATGAATTGATGAAGGCTTCCTTTTTTACCACTCTGAAACAATTTACATACACTTGTGTTAATATGAGGACAGGCTGCACTCACCATCACGAACTGACAGAGCTGAAAGATCTGCGAGAACTCATTACACATGCTGGAGAAATAAGGAAGAAAAGCAAACAAAGAAAAAAAATAAATAAACAAAATTCAGTATTGTAATCTCAGTGACAGTCATTTAATCACCATGCCCTTCACATATTATGCGTCTGCTTTATCACTCCCAAAATTTCAACCCAAGTAGCACTTCCTACAACCTAAGTGAGGTGACATATTACAAAATAAATAAATAAATAAATAAATAACCCAGAACATTGTGCACAGGACACAATTTCCCCTCTTAGCTTCATCTCCTGTTAGCTAATTTATTGTAATTGCTGCAGTCTCACCTGTCCTTGAGATGCTTGGCTTTAACCTGGGTCATCTGTCCACTGGAGAAATCGAACACCTCCTCGCTGAGCAGCTTTAGGATGATCATGTTGTTCTGACAGAGGCTCTCGCTGGTACGGCTTGCTCCTACAATGTCGCTGATAAACGTGGGCCAGTGCTTAGGCCATTCCTGCTTTAAGATCTATGAAACAGCAACACAACCCAAAGGTGTGTAATAAACAGAGGTGGAAAAAAGAAAAAGGGCACAAAATTAGAATTTTTCCACACACCTAAACAGCAGTGCGTAGGATGACAGGTGACTATTTACAAAACACGCCTTTCTGTTCACACTGGCTGTGTGGGACAACAGATGAAGTGCAACATCACTCATCATGTGATCATCACTGTCTGCGCATCTCTTACTTCCGATTAAAAAAAAAAAGTGTCAAAGCAGATCTGATCCGAGTGATGTATCGAGATTCTTTACAGCAATTCATATATTGCCATGATTAATCCAAAACTGATTTTGTAAAAAAAAAAAAAAAAATTTTTATTTTAATGTTCTTGAATATTTGAGGTGGTAAAATGGTGCCGTTCCTTTATTCCATACATTGACAGGCGGTGGGTGCAGTAGGAGCAAATTATTTGTGAAGTTTATTTAAAATAGTAATAAATAAATAAATTCCCATAGACTTCTCTAGCGACCAGTCAACTACTTTAAAGGTTTACAGTCATCAGTAAGTATTTGGGTACAACAGCTAAACCTCCATCAATAACAACTGCCGCATGCATTTGTTTGCATTAAGTGCAGTAATTGGCGGAAGAACACAAGAAACATAATTTGTCTGATTTAAACGTCTGCCAAAACTAATCCATCACAATCTTTATACATAAACAAATCTTTATACATTACAATCAAACAAAAGGATCAACTTTCTAATTCGTCTTACCTGAACTAAAATCATGTTAAGTTTTCCTATGTACACCTTCTCCTTCTGCAACAAAACAACACAAAACATCACACATCACGCTGACTGTCAAATAACAGTAAAGCTTTGCACCCGAGTAAATTTAGATAGATATCACACATACATACCTCAACACTTGCTGCATCAGAAGACGTCTTGATGATAAGGCCCACAACATATTTTTTAATTCCTGAAGTCAAACAGAGGTGAGGGGAGAGAAAGAAGAAGAAGAAGAAAAAAAGAGTGTAAAAGTGTTTCAGGTCTAAAGAATAACAATTTACCAAAAGAACACCGTTCTATTGCCATGAAGCAAAATTATGCAACATTTATATTTGTTCTTTAGCTGGACAGCTCTTTCATTAACCAGCTCAAGGTCTTAAAACCTGACCTTAACACCGGCAATGGGTGCTGTGTTGAGTATTTCAGGACTAACTAGAGTCTGAGTCAACCCCGGTCTGGGAACGCAGTAGTGAGCTATAGAAAGCAATTGGGTTATAATGTGTCGTCCAACAGAACTGCAGTGTTTACATGCGCTCAATAACGTCTAGAGCTTTGAACTAGTTAAACATTAATGAATTTCTGCAGGGAGAAAAAAAAAAAAAGAAAAGAAAAAAGTACAAGGTCTCTACAGACTATAGTGTAGACTTTTCTTTAGCCTACATTTTCTGACTGATCAACAGGAAGACTTTGTCAGTAATAGTGCAGATTCTGACGTCACCGCAACACACAAAATGCGTTTGCTCTTTACTGCATCTGTCTTGTTGCTTCTGCAGATGCCAACTAGGTCTCTGTGTTTACCTTACATAATAAACCACATGGGCATGTCACTTTGCATTCCCCCTCATACCAATCACTTTGCATTAAACGTGTGGTTTTATTTTGCATGATTCAGTTTTATTTACTGAAAGACTGCGCATGGCAACCCTCTGAAGAATCTATGGAAATTAATCTGTTAAATATTCATGTATATATTTAAAGCAAAGCCTATTACAGTCATCTGCATCTTAAAATATCACTTATGGGCACTTAAAGAGAAACATGCAAACCAAACCAATAAAGGAAAAAAAAAAAAAAGAAGGCACATTAATGAGTGATTTTGGAAGTGCAAAATAAAACTGAAGCAACAAAATGCAGTAAATTTGTAAAACAGTAGGGGGAGACACGCAAAAGCAATTCTAGTTCACCTATGAGTAGTTAAAATACGAAAGGTGCATAAACTGTTTTGTTTTACATTAGAGATCAAAAAAGGATAATCAAAAAAAAAAATGCTAAAAGCATTTAACTTTATTCACCCTGTTTTTTTAATTATTATTATTATTATTATTATTATTATTATTTTACACTGGATACAAGAGAACCCAAATAACACGTTAGGGGTGTCTTAAGATGCCATGTGTTGAGAGTTACACTGCAATCCTGGCTCTTAAACTGGCAATACTAAATCTCAGTATTGAAAGCAAGCAAAAACAAATAAACAAATGAATTAATGAATGAGAGAGGGAGAGAGATACTGAGAGAAAAGGAGAGAGAGAGAGAGAGAGAGAAAGAGAGAGAGAGATATTTTAGTTTTAAAAGCGACCACAACTTGGAAACCACATGGCTGCTGCTGCTGCAAACAAATGTGGTTCTCACTGATTAATGCAGCTTGCAAGCCAAATCCGGGACTCATGAGGGAAAAAGCAAAACAAAAACAAAAACACCAGCTCTCCGCTTACAGCTGCAGTCTCCATGATTTAACCCTCATCCCTGCTAATTCTGTTAATGATTGATGCTAAAGATTTGTTATGAGATTCATTTTTGGAACGGCTGTGCGTGTGCATGGTTGAATGGCATTTTTGATTTCTTAGGATCCTCAAAGGATGTGATCTTGAGCTGCCAAACTCAGTCAGGTTTGTTGAAACGAGCATGCACACATGCATAAAAAGACCTCTGTGTGTGTGTGTGTGTGTGTGTGTGTGTGTGTGTGTGTGTGAAGCAGCCACATGCTATGCTCAGGATTTTGTGAATTCTGATGAAGTTCAGGTCCAATATCAGCAGACAAGAAATTAGGAACAAACAACCACAGACCCTGGGCCAGAGAAAGAAGCCAGCATCACACACTCTCTGTAACAAAAGGTGCCAAGGTGCACCAGAGTGGTACTTTCATTTCAGCTTTCCGTTGTGCCGCCTGAGCAGCTCTGACTCTTCGGGCCATGACTCGACAAGACCTCAGAGGGTGTGCTGTGGTGTCTCATAGCGGGATATTATCAGCGGATGTTTTGGGTGCTGTGGGTTGCCTTCAAGGATCAATCAGATTTGGAGGATGGACCAGCAACCTTAAACTCTCTGCCAAGCACCATATGCCCAGCAGGCTGTGATGGACTGGGTGGTCAGATACCTTTCTATCATGGCCAGCATTTACTTTTTACAGCAACGTGTACTACATTAGCCTTTCAGTGGGATCAGACCAGGCGGGTTGGCCTTCACGGTTATACAATCGATATTCAATGCTATTCAGTAAACCTGGTGGTTGTGCTAACAATGTGGTTGATCAGTGTAATAAATCTGCAAAAGAACTTAGTGAGTTTGGTACTCTTATTGTTTTATTTTCTAGGTGAGCTGGAAATAAAAGCTTACCTTCACACTGGTTTCTGGGCAGAATCTTCCATCTCGTTTTTATAACTGTTTCCAGAATCTGCAGAGCATAGTACTGGAATGCCAAGGGGGGAAAAAAAAGCAAACATTAAGCGCTTCAGCTTTAACTAGCCAGTTCTCCACATGAACTACTGTGAACTTTTTTTTATGACTCAAAACAAACAGAGACAGAAAATCATCACTGCCTGAAAGCATTTTAAAATCTCTCCTTTTTTTATAGCATACAATCAGACTAAGTGTAGCCTTTCATGCAGGTTCGAGTCACTTTGTTAATACATAGTTTTGCTGTAAACATTCTAGAGAATCAGGATTTTCTAGATTCTCGAAAGCTTGTACGAGTTTTGCTGTTTCTGCCAGTTTCACACCAGAAAGTGAAAAAACTGAAAGGAAAATAAATCATTATCGGATAACAGCAAGCTGCATCCGAGTGCGACCAGGCAGGAAGCCAGAGAACGCACAAAACTTATCAAAAGATATCGACGACACTTTAAGTACTCAAATATTAGAAACACGGTGAGAATAAACAACGAGCATCTCTTTCTTTAAGCGGTTTTTTTTTTTTTTTTACAATGGACAAACCCTTAAGTAAAAGCATCAGCATCTGCTGTTTTTTCATTTTCACCTTCAGCTGGTGTGCACCTCTGGGAACAGCAAAGCAAGCTACAAGTTTGGTTATATTTTTTGCCTACAGTGATTTTTATTTTACATTACAGAAGAAAAACCAGGTGAATTTGTTAGTGATTGTGTTACTGGTATTGTATCTGTGTCATTTAGGCTGAAAGTATTTCAGCTGTATGGATCATTCATTAAAGTATCAGAAGAAAGATAAATGAAGTGGGTGAAGCGAAGAGGAGCAGTGAGGGGGAAAAACGGCATGACAAAAGAGGCTTCACGAAGTGAAGGGACGTGATTAAAGGTGAAATCTGGAGACATAAACAATCCAGGCTCACATATATCCTCAAACACCTGGTCAGATCTTCACCTTTAATTCATAGGTGAGTTTAATTTAAATAACTAAACAAACATCCTCATTGCGCCACTGTGACATAAGGGAAAGAACAAGGGAAAGAAAGCCAAGAAAGAGGAAAATTAAATTCTAACCAAAAGAAAAAAAGAAGAAGAAGACAGAGACAGTGAAATGATCACACTGAAATGATCTCTACAGCTGGAATACCTACTCGCCCTTTACCTACACGCATAAACAAAAAAATATTAATAACACCTGCCTAGTACCACTGAGTAGTTATGAAATCTAAAAAGAGAGGAAGACTGCTGACCCAAGATCAGTTTCTCCTAACGAACATAACTACAGGAGAAGGAGGAGCTGCTCCTGGATCAGCATCTTGCTCGTTTTCACACTCAGTTCTCCCTCCTCCAGATGAGAAGAAGCAAATGCAATGAAAACGGATGCAGAGCAGAATTAAGTATAAGGGAATGAAAAGGTAGACCTTGTGGAGGCCTGCCGCCCAAAGCCTAGCTGTGTCAAGGTGCACAGGAAGACACACCCCTTTTCTTCCTATTACAAGCAATCAACATAATGGAACATTGGCATTAATGATCAAATATGAACAAATTCAGATAAGAAAAAAATTTTGTCTTGTGGTTTTGTGTTTTGTTCATTCTTTGTTTAATAAGAAACAGGGAGAAGCCAAATGAACACAGTGCTTTATCTGATGCACTTAAGATTTTTAAAGTAGGATTCTGAAAGGGTACTTCTGTATGTCAAGTTAAATAAGAGAGTTTTCTCTTTTCTTTTTGGGCAGCGTATTATGAAATTATTAATTCTGTTGACAAATCCACTCCAAATATTAGTAATAATGACCAAAAGGTTAAGAGCACACCTACAGCAAGCCCAAAACAAAATGAACGAATAAAGGCAAACTGTCACTGGTAGTTTAAGGAAGTCTGATACACACAATAGGGAAATAAACTCCATCCCAACAACTGCTGAGTAGAACAAAGCTCCAATTAGGATGAGCTAAACAGGAGCGGACAGCTGACTCAGGATTAGCTCGGAGTTTACAACCAGGTAAACATGCGCATGGACATGCTATATTACCAAACTGTGAGATTCAGAGGTTTATATTTGAGTAGCTTTAAAATATTTTCACACCATAACCAAATGAAAGTTGAGGAGAAGGTTTACTTCTCTGGTATAAAAGTCCAAGACCTATATTGAAGAAGACAAGTGTTTCCTTCTAACATGACAATTAATTTGTTCAGGTGGGGCAGGGAAGGTAACTGGGTTCACAGGTGTTGGGAGGAATGCAAAATGTTGAGTTCAACCATATCAATAAACTGAGATAATCTCAAAAATAATCTTTATCAACCAGCTCTCAGTTGTTGCTGCTCCCAAAAAAATATTTAAAGAGCTCTATTTTAAAACAGATCAAATGGAGTTCCCCTAAAATGTGTATCAATTAATTACATCATGTCAGAGCTTCCTCAAAGCAGGGAAGTCAGGGCCTGTGTTCGCAAAGCATCTCCGAGTAAGAGCGCTGATGTAGGACCTGCTGATCGCTACAATCAGAGAGAATGGGGGCGGGAAAAAAAAAAAAAAAAAAAAGGCTATATATTATAAAAAAATGTAAAAAAAAAAAATTCAGCATTGATTCTAATCAGCACTCATCCACCAAGATGGCTCATGAACATCAGGCTGGTTGACTCTAGCAGCTTGATTGAGAGTGGAGGCTTACTTTGGTGTTCATGTTCTGGGAGAATTCCAGGATGGTGTCCACTCGAGTCCACGCATCTGGGTGTTCCTTTAAATGTGTAAGAACCTCCTGGGCCATTCTTTGCTGGAATACAAATAAATAAATAAAAAATCAAATAAACATTGCATCCTGCACTTGACGAGACGCTGAATTCATGATCAAGTTGGCTCTTGTGGATATGTCACCACTGACGCTTTCATTTGTAGGTGTGCACCGATAACAAATGGTAACAGGATACACTTTACAGCCAAATCCAACAGAACACCTGACCATAACACACTTGAGCATACTAAACATCGTCCAGATTGAATCCCTGTATACTGTCACAATATCCTTTATTCTTCTCTGAGGTCTTTCCACTACTTTAGAGCATGGCTATGGGAATTTATGCTCCATTAGCAACGAGATCATTAGTGAGACCAGACATCTTAAAAGGTGCTCGAGGTCAGGGTCACACCAAACTTGCATATATAAACCATGTCTTCATGGAGCTGGCATTTTGTACAGGGATAAAAATAAAAAAAAAAAACACACACATAATGTGTATAGTATCCCTGTACAAAATTCCAGCTCCATGAAGACATGTAGGAAAGGACTTCGTCCTTTTGGCTCCAGTGTAGGGAGGCTTTGGAAAGAACCACATGTGGGTGTGGACGGTCAGGTGTGTACATATTTTTAGCCACATAGTATACTCAATCTATTTCTGATATTGAAAGCCTGAAAAAAAGACAAGCTTTTTATCCAATTTTGCAAACACTGCTGAACAGGAACTACCTGAAGGCATGAACTGATGCTGTTATCCATGTCAAATGAGTGATTTGCTGGGGGCATTTTATTTAAAATGTGTTGTTTGTCAAAAGTTTCATAAAATTGAGAACTTAAAGACATCGCCACCAGAACTGCAACTTTTGCATTAAAACAGAAAACCGCTTGCTGTTTTCAGGCAATTCTCAATTACAATGTTGCCATTTCTAAAGAATTCCTTTATAACAGAAAAATGGGGTAATAAAGTTTCAGGTGAGGAATAGTTTTTATTTTATTTTATCTACTTAAATAACACATTTTTTTTTTTTTTGATTTTTCCCCGATTTTTCTCCCTAATTTAGTCGTGTTCAATTCCTCCCCGGGGCAATAACACATTTTTAACAGACATCTGAGGTATAATTTAAAAATAATAATAAATAAATAAATAAAAAAGAACAACCTCTGATGATGTACATGATCATCAGATACTACTTCATATCAGGTCCTATGTGCTACTTCACATAGCAGGGTCTGTATTCTTACCTGCGGTCCCACGCCATGGTACAAGCAGTTAACGACATTATCCAGGAGATTAATGTCCAGTTTCTGGTTGAAGTCCAGCAGCTGTCTGGCTGCGTGGTCGGCTAACATTGTCATAACTGCTGGCATAGAGCTCTGTGGGGACAGGGGAGGGCTGATGAGGCCTTTTTAGGGACAGTAAATATCCAACAGAGCAAAAGTCATGTGAAATGAGCTTAACAATTCCATCATAAGCAAAGATTTGTACATACAAAACCCAAACTCTAAATGAAATCATAGAGGTAGGATGGGATGCTGGATGTGGAACAGAAATCTGACAGATAACTTTTCCCCTGAAACAAACACATCAATTCATAGGAAATTGTATGTTACCAAAAAGCCACGCAGCACAACTTTTAACACACTTTTTTTTTTTCATTAGATTTGTCAAGTGAAGAATAACATGGCAAGAAATTATGTGATAATCCTGAATTCACGACTGCACAATTTGATAAAAATATTATATCATATTCTGATTTTTTACATTTTTTTTACACATATTGTGATTTAAACTGCGACATATAACTACTAAATTTTCATTATGAAAATGTTTGGCAATATTTACTAATCAACTCAAACTTCATATACAAGATAAATGTTACAATTATTGACAGACCCTACATAAATTCCTCGATATGCATATAGAACCTGTAACAAATTCCAGTCTACTGTGATTAAATAATTGTACAGGTCCATGTTGCAAATAACAATTATGAGAATAACTGTACAACACAGCACTAGGGGTTTTTTGGTGTAAAAAGACTGTCAACACTTAAGTATTCTTTTCCCTCAAACATTAAATGATCTCCAAACTAAAACTTTAATACTGTTGTAAGAATTTGTATGCATGTTCAACATTGTAAAAATGAACGTATAAATGATGCTTTTAGAAAAAAATATTTTATTGTGTACAAAATGTTTACTGTGATTTGCATCATAATGAATCTTGATATGGTCAATGATGATGAATTGGGATGATATAAAATTAGTAAATTATGTGAAACTTAAAAGAATTTTGCTGTTATACAATATGGATTAGGCTAGGTGAAATTAGAAATTCTGATTATTTTAAAACATCATGAAAATATAAATGAAACAATTTAAAGAGTAGCGTGATATTTGACAAAAGTCCAGTCATTTTATCAGCCCTTTGTAAAAGATATAATGAAGAAATGTATCTCAGCAAAGTGCAGTGACATCACAGTATACATACATCATAGTAGCACCAAACCCTCCAAGAGGTTTTACGTTACACTAACATTTGTACTCCGATGTCTAACTTAATCTCATATTAAACAACCTCCATGTCAGAAACTATGTTATGAGCAACGGCTTGCTGATCTGGTTACAGCTCTCACACATGCGGATATAAAAAGCACCCCATTCTGTTCTAGACATGTGATACGCTTGTCAATAATTAAAAACAAGACACGTTTTGTACAACTGAAACAAAAGATCCTCAACATTGTGTTTCGATGTACATGGATGTCTAACAGCAGAGGATACTTCTATGAGTCTGACACCCCAAGGGAACTCTGATCTTTATTTTCTCAATGAGAACACGTGCGAACCGTGTCTTTTGGTCGACGCCTCACTGTTTACATCTGTCACGGACAGGCGTGGCCATGCGACTGAATCTGAAACCTTTCCTCGACATCTCGTCAAGTAAGGAATGACGCAATGACGCAGGGTTGCCAGTCGGCTGTCAAGCGCACAGAGACTGTTTCCACAAACCAGTTCTGTCATTATACTCGTTCAGTTTTTACAAGTCAAACTTGGGCAATGATGTTTGTTGCAAATAAATGCACATGCTGTCTGAAAATAAGCTTTTTGTCAATGATCTGCATTGGAAAAACTTTATTTGTTTGTCAGAAGGTAAAAATCTCCAAAGAAAGAAAGAAATGGTCTTATTCAGAACATAATGTTATGTTTGCTCAGTCTTCTTAATCCTGCTCATCTATGGATACACATTTATTTATATGGAAAAAAGGTCTTTAAGTTTAGAAGTGGTCTTACGCTTACTGCAAAAGGTAACAGTATAATCATCATTATTATAAAGCACACCAAAAAATTTACTTTCATTATTATAATCAACCTTTAAATCATCTTACAATATTAATGTAGTGTCTGGATTTAAAAAAAAAATCTTCCTATGCTGTATATGTTTCAAAGATTTTATTATTATTAACAACAATTCACACTACTCATACCACGATCAACACTGTAAGCTTGAAGAGGAAGTGTCCAATCCTGTACTTCTTTGCTTGGAAACATTGGTCAACCCCTCCCACCCAACACACACACATGGAAAGCAGGCATAAGAAGAAAAAAAAAAATCACTCCACCCAAGTATAGACCGACAGTCAGTTTTAGAGCAAAAAATATATAGTCAAAAACAACATTGTTGCTTACGAGGCAGTTTAACCTAAAAATTTAACTTGGTTTAAGATTAGCTACATGGCTAACAAGCAAGGCAGGTGACTAAACCTGCACCTGGATGGATTATCTGGTTTATTTTAAGGACATGCAACCTAGAAGTAATGCCTAAAAAGCGACAGAGCGCACACACATATAGACACACATTCAGTTAACTTGTTAAGTTAATTCATTTTCTCAACCCACACTTCACTGTATCATGTTACCTACCGATAGTCCAAGCCTTTGAAAGAAAGGTCTGCCAGAGTTGCTAAAAAATCCCCCTTATGTCACCTCACCTAGCTCCAGTAAGGTTAGCGCTGGATGAATGAGGAGTACGCTGACTAGCCCTGCCTTCTCCTGGGATGAGTAAACGCTAACAGCGTTATGCTAGCTTGCTTTCTGATAAGGACCACTGCAGCGCACTTACAATCACGGCAAAGCTTACGGTACCTCCACAACCCGAGTCATTGTACGACATAAACTTCACCTTAAATAACAAATCTTATCTTTTTTTTTTTTTTTTACTTATTTTTAAGTCTTTATAGAAGACAGAGACACTGAAAGAGAGAGACAGCGTGTGAGTCTGTGCCTTCTTCTGCTTCTTCTCCTCACAAGCAACAAACTCATAACCGGTTGAAACCGGTTCAGACTGGGAGATTCCATCTCGGTTTAGTTTTCAGCCGTCGGCACCGCGAAAAAGTTTGGATTAACGTCACGCCCTTTGCGCGGCGCCATTGGCTCGATGCACGGCGGTGGACGCGCGCGCTGTCGCCCCATAGGCTTAGGCGGCTGTCAATCAATGTTTAATCAACTGCTCCGCCCTCGTGAGGAGAAAAAGAGCAGGCGGACTGAGGCTGCAGAGCGGAGTGTTAATTAAATTCTAGTATTAAATGCAAAAAGTGGTTGTTCTTATTAAATAGTAACCATTAGTTAGATCAGTTACATTTGTTTTCAGATTTGTGTTAGAATTTGACGTCGCGGTGAATCCGAAGCGCTTAGATTGCCTGAAGCGGTAACTTATCTCGACCCGTAAGACATAAAAAAAAAACGCCCGTGAAAGCAGTGCTAGATTTGTTTAGATGAACTGTACACACGATCAGGGCTATCAATCCCTCTGTAGCGGATGTCAGAGCGTGTACTTGGGGCTGATCGTAAGCTGGTAATTTTCCACTCGCCACCGAGGGGGCGTGGCCGGCTGCTCCACAGACAGGCGCGTGCATGTGCGCGCGCTGGTCACAGGCAAGATTATACGCTTATAAACTCCGCGCACCATGGCGACGAAATAAAACCGCGTCACAACGTTATTCTGCTTTCTTACAGTAATAAAGCGTGTGACTGCTGTGACAAAGCCGGAATGACACAACCACGTGATGTTGTTTGTGTTTTCCCCCCCTTTTTTGTCAAGGCTGTGTGTGTGTGTGAATTGGCGCGCGCTGCCTCTAGCCCCCCACCACCACCACACTTTAGATGTCACGTGGTGAGACTCCGCTGCTGCTACGTCACGTGATGGAAAAATACAGGATTTTAGTGTAGGAAGAAAAAAAAACTATAGTGCATCAGCAGAACAAAGGATAAAAAGATAATAATGAAGCCTAAATGCTTTGTGATTTCTACGTTTTAAAGTGATTTTGTACATGCAATCCAGTGCACGTGTCACTCATGAACAGTAAAAATGAATAATGCACATGCAAACTTGCAATTTCAGTGTACTATACATTGAATGCATGCATGCTTGGGTTGGTTGGGTCAGGGTCCTGTTGCACCCCCCCCCCCCCCCCCCCCATCCCCTATCAGTTTCCCTTTGATTGAGAGCTCTTTATGAGCATGCAATAAAGCTGAAATAACAGATAAGCAAATGAGCATGTAATAGCTTGATCACAGCAATTTGGCCTAATGTTTATCTTTTCAGTAGGAAAAGTCAATGTCAAGAGCATCTGAAGCAATATGCAGTGCCAGAGGGCACTCTGCTTTCTAAGAACTGAAAAAGCTGTTCCTGAGAAAATGGGAATGGGTGTGGATTCTGCAAGGGTCTGGCACAGGGACTGGTTTTGGAAAAGCTTTAGACCTAGATGTAGTTTGCATTTATGTTTACACACTGTTAAATTTATTAAGACTAACATTTAAATTGGCATGTGCTATATTACTGACTTTTATATAGTGACTATGTACAGTACAGTATGTACCTGTATAATCTTGACATGTACAATAGGTTATTAGTACATATTATACTGTATAACAAGAAAAATCGTTGGGAATGTTTTTATTTATTTGTTTGTTTTGATTCCTCTCAGCGAGATTGCGCAAGAAGTCAAAAGAGCACTGACACAATTGAGCCATGTGTTAGTGCAGAGTGGGGAGAAAACAGTTTGATTTGTGACTCTTTATGGAGTTTTTTGTGGGTGTTCGGGCAAACCAAGCATGCTGTATTCCTTTCCAGGCAGTCATGCAAAGAGCATACGAAGTCAGGGGTTTTGGGGGCTCATGGTGATCTGGTACAACTACAATCTCAGAGGAAGATGTATTTAATGCCCTCCTCAAGAAGCACCCATTTTTGTGAAAAGTTTGTTGTGTTATGTAATGTGATTAAGAAGCAACATTGCCCGAAGTGACGTTTCTAGTTAATATTTCATGTTTATGCGTTTATAAACACGGTGGTTGGTGTTAAGCCTAATGAAAATTTAATCAGAGAAATCAATAAATTGTCTCTTGATACCTTCAATACTTGGTAGAACTGTAATCAGGTATTATTGTATTGCCTAAAATTTCTTTTTTTTTTAACTTGGTAAAAATGTCAAATGTACTAAACATAATAACATTAAAAGGTATATATTCAGCTTGTCATCCATTTACCTGTACTTTTAAAACCACAAAATTTATTTTGAAAATGAAAGAAACTCGCATGCATGCTATCAGGATAGTTTTGATTCTCTCTCTAGAATAACTGCTATTTACACTCCAGCATTGTTCAGCAGTGCCAGTAGTGATAGCTGTAACAGATTATCTATGAGAGGAAATGGAAAGTCAAGTCAAAATAGAAACTTAGTCAGAAAGTGAGGCAAGTACAAAAGAGATCTAAGCCTTCATTGGTCATGGAGAGAGAGTCACCTGAGTGAGTAAAGTTGTAAACAGGCAATGGTGCAACACGTGAGTGAGTGAGTGTGTGTGTGTGTGTGTGTGTGTGCGCGCATGCATGGTGTAAGGTAGAGCACCGCATTCAGGATTTGGCCAGCTTAAGCTTGTTCGGGCCGGTCCTGCCTGCCTATTTGCATACATTATCACGCCATCAGGTCAGCAGGCCGACTTTGGCTTAGCAAACCCGCTTTGGCTGAGCGTGTCTGCAAATGCTGGGCTCAAAATAAAGGATCTGTTTATAACATTTCTCTGTAAAGTGCAAGAAAACTACACTAATATTTGACTTTTTATATAATTTCTTTATCAAGTATGTCAGGTAATGTCTTGTGAACATGAAATAAACATATCCTATTAAAACCTGAGCATTATTCACACGCAGTACATGTGTGAAGTTTTATTTTAATTTTTTTTTTTGCCAAGAGACATGCATGGTGTCTGAGGTCTCTATAAAATAAATATTTAAAAAAAAACAAGCCATTCAAAACTGTTGCTGTGTCTATGTCTGTCAGCATCTATAAATAGTAGTGGCCTATCCCTCCGTAAGGTGAACTTGAAAACAATACAAACAATGAGGAGGAGTCAATTCTTTAGAGGAGCACTTTAGGAATAAACAGCTCCCTTTAGTGGCTATCTTTCAGCATGACAGGCATGACTTTTTGTTGCTGCTGCAATAATCACATCTCTAATGCATAAAAACAAAATTATTACTATTTATCTATCGATCCATCTATCCTGTAACAATCTAAATATGAAAAAAAAGAAAAATATGAATAAAAATGTCAATATTGAGGGATTTAAGGAAAAATATTAAAATGTAAAAGTTGTTATATTTTTCGACACAATACCGCAAAACGTAGAGAGATTAATTTGTCATTTTATATTTATTACACCCATAAGGCACAGATTTGTTTATCGCTCAAGAGAGAAGCTTTCATCCCCAGGCACAATGAACAAAGAGGCAGCGAATGATCCGGATATGACCTCTGACCTCCCTCACCAAGAATGCATCTACTGTCCATGTTTGCGCTTGTGCGTGTACACTGGTCTTTGTCTTATGACAAAAAAAAAACAAAAAGAAAAACACAGCCACTATTTTTTCCGTGCCCTGCCTCAGAAAAGTGTCGATTCACCACGCCTCCCGCAGGCTCATTTTAAAGTTAAAACCTACAAATATTTCCTGTAAATAGACATAAGCGAACGTGCTGGAGGCGTGGCTGTCGACTGTCTAGCAGATGAAGTTTCTAAATAGATTTGCAGGGGTTCTTGGACATTTTGCTGTTCACATGGCTCATTATTCTAAAATAAACCGTTTATGTTGTGGTTATATAGAGTTTCTGTTCCTCCAAAAGGCAATAAAGACTGTAGAAACAATCTGACATTATTTCCAGACTTGGTTGATTAGGACCTTTTAAGGTTTGGACTTAATCTATTCCATTAAAGTGACAGGTCAAATAGTGAGAGCTCAATAATAATCACTTAAAAAATGTGGATTGTGATGTATTTTTTAAAGATCACAAACCTTCTGACTGGCTGCAACCTTTTAGACTCCTAGTTTGAGAACTCCTACTATACAGAATGTGTTACAAGTTAATTTAATGTTAAAAGGGCATTGGTGGCTCAGTGGTAGGTTTCACATCTGTTATGCTAAAAGGTGGGTTCGATTCCCAGCCACTGTATGCAGGGCATCCTTAGTGCCGGTCCCAAAACCGGATAGAACAGGATGGATGCATCAGGAAAGGCATCTGGTGCAAAACCAGTGCCAAGTTGCATGTAGATCAGATAGTACACTGTGGTGACCACTTAATGGCTCAGCTGAAACAACAACAACAAAGTTCTGGCACAGAGAGCCAGGACGAACAAAGCTGTCCTCGCTTAACTGCCCCACCGCCTTCCATAACAGCAATATCCTCAGACCATAAGCAGGCAGTAACTACAGTAACTGGCCATCTGAGTCAGGTTTTAAGGCTAAGCGGGAAAAAAAAAAATTCCAAGGAAGGGGGTGAAAAGAGTACATTGTGACGCTTTGGCTAAAAATGCTTCAGTGTCCTGTAGCAATGATTTACTTTAACTATTAATCTTAAAAAAAAAAAGTTCTGAACGAAATTTAGCCATGAATCATGTGTGAGTCAAAAACATCAGCTCTTCAGCTGACTCACTGAAAAGATCTGGTATTCCCATCACTACTAGCCTACATTCTGCTTCTTCTAAGCTGTAGATTCCTCCTCTACATGAGAGAAGGAGAAACAGAGCACATATGAAAAAGTGTACAGAGAGTCTCGTAGTGATTCCTGTCATCACAGAGGATTTAAATTAAATTAAATTAAATTAATAATGGTGTGGTTAGTGCTTTGAGTTCCCAGGAGCCCCAGAGCTGGAATCTAACCAGTCTGAATCCAGCCAAGTACTAACCAGTCTGAGCTGTAGGTTGCCATGGAAAAAAAACAATGACTGTTACATCCAATAATGCCAGTCAATCAAAAGTTCAGCCAATTAGTGATTCCTTCTACAAACCTTCAGAGAAACAGACTTTCCCCCCCTTTGATATCAAAACATTTTAAAATCAAACTACCAGCAGTTTTGAATTATATTAAGTGCAAATAAAAATATAGTTGCAAGCAACGATGACGGGCCCAAGCACCCTGCGCCATTCCCACCCCGGGCGCACCACACAACCTGAGTCATTCGAGTGTATTAAGACCTTGAAAAAGCCATCGCCACTCGGTTGCACTTCACAACCTGCACACATCACACACTATACAGGGTTAATGTCAGTTTGGGCCCTAAATATTTGTTGAGTGCATTAGTGTGTGTGTGTGTGTGTGTGTGTGCGCATCGTGAGAGAGGGGTGTGTGTGTGCGTGAGTGTAAACATTTGTAATATGGGAGTATGTATGTGTGCATGTGTGTGATGTATGAGTGTGTTTGTGTGTGTGCATGCAGCATGCCTGCGTGTGTGTGTGTGTGCGCGCATTAGTGTGCAAGGGTTAGTGTGTGTGAGAGTGAGGGAGAGAGGTGTAGATGTGTCAGTCTGTGTGACACGAGTAAATGTGCTTGTGTTTGTGCTTGTTTGTGTGTATGGTTTGAGTCTGTGTGTATTAACATTAGTGATGTGTGTGTTAGTGTGTGAGATGTGTTTGTGTGTTAAAACAGGGCTAATGTCAGTTTGGGCCTTAAATATTTGTTGAGTGCATTAGTGTGTGTGTGTGTGTGCGTCGTGAGAGAGGGGTTTGTGTGTGTGTGTGTGTGTGTGTGATGTCACAGAAGGTGTCACTGAATATAATGTCACTCAATATAATGCCACACAGAAAGTTATTAATCATTTTTCGGCGTACGTTAAAGACATTATCACGGCTGACCCGTTTGAGATATCGAAAATCCCTCCGCAATTTTGCATCCTCAATGTCTTTAGATCTCTTTGGCCCAGTTTGGTAGCGATTGTATAATTTCCCTAGGAGGAGTATATCAAAAGCCATCGGGTGCATTTTTGCGAACAACCCAAAATAACCGGCCTCCTGTTGAGTTTAGCCCAGGACATGCAGCGCGAAAGTTGTTCGGCTCGATGAGCTCTAAATGTGTACCGAGTTTCGTGTGCCTACGTGAAAGTGTGTATGAGCTAGGCGGCAAAATCTCGTGTGGGGGCCCCGGGCCACGAGACTCTCAGGCATCCTGATGGCAGCAGATTCCAACCTGTCTGCCAAGTTTCATGAGTTTTTGAGCATGTTAAGACCCCCGAAAAGGGTGGAGAAAAAAAAATAATCCTAAGGAAAACAAGAGTGCCCTTCACACACTATGACGTCATAGGGCTTGGGCCCTAAATAGCAGGAAAGTGTCATAAGAATAAGTGAATATATATGATATATAATGTTTCTATGATACATGATACGACATTCATTTGTTAGACAAGAACTGTAGAATATCTACAGATTTGTGTGAAAAAAATGGTGTAGATAGGGATATATATATATATATATATATATATATATATATATATATGTTGCGGATAGAAGAAAAGTGTGATGTCGCCGCCAATGCGAGATGACGGGTAATAATCCCTGTATGACGCCTATGCTTTGCAGTCAGGCGAGACATTAAAAATGCAACTGTAAAATGCAACGAGAGAGATTTAATCACCTCAGGACATGCCATAACACACCAAAAAGTCATTGATTATTTTCCCATAACAGTACGCATCATTGGTTTTATTCTTACAGGAATACAATTTATAGAACTGGCATGTACAGTATTACTGTACCAGACTATCTTAACATGAAAAAAGATTCTGATGTAGTGGTCTGCGAAGAATGGATTATATATTATTATTATTATTATTATTATTAGCGTTATCACTCTATCACTGGAAAGCAACTGAAAAATTCAGCGTTGGTCATTCCGGACCTAATCCCATCACGGTCACCCTCAGAAGTGGCTTTTTTTCTAAAATATCACAGACACACATCACATCACAGATTTCAGCTTTTTATAATGGTTTAAGGAAAACAAGGAGAAGCGGGTGGGTCACATTAGAGATTTGTTTGCGCTTTTATTGTAGAGGATCTGGATCTGGTTGTCTTGTTTATGATAGTTTAAAGTGCAGGTTACAATAGCAATGTTGGAAGGGTTTGTTCACCTGAGATTAGAACATGAGGAACATGGGCGTTAGAACACTATAGTATACGAGAGGTTACACAATGAGACCGATCTAGACAGGAAATAAAAGATTATGGAGAAGGATGAAAAGATAGTCTTATGAAGCTAGCAGCACAGTATGAAAAGGAGAGGGCAAATTTGTTAAAAGCTTCTTTAATGCTATTAATATCCAGTGCATTTTAATCAGGTTCAGCTGCAGGAATGCATTTTCTGGCCTCTTTTATGATATTGCAGACCTCGCGGCTGTCTGAAAAGGGTTAGTTACAGTAGAAGGAAGGCTGTAGGCTGGGTAAGAGCGATGACTCAAAGGATGCATGTTTTTCTTTTTTTAAACACCTTTTCAAAAAGTCTCGTTCATTCATCAGCACGTCAGTCTCTCTTGTTTTTTCTTTCACATTGGTCTAGACTGTCCAGACCGTGTCTTCGCTCTAAAAAAATAACAAAGAGAAGTTAAAATTAGATCTGAGAGACAGAGAGGGAGAGAGAGAGAGAGAGAGAGAAAGGAAAGAATAAACAAACATCGCCAGTTTAGATAATCATCCCTGTGATGGATCATAAAGGTGAATGAAATCTTAAATGTGTCTTTGGCCTTACAGGAAGCAGTTCACGTAATTGAATAGACACCATTCCTGGACGTTTACAGACTAGGCTTCCAGACAAAATAAAAACATGTAAGAAAACCGAGCTGTTGGAGAAGTTGCATATTTAAGCATAGTGTGTCTTTAGTTAATATCACATGCTATATTTTATAGTACATGTATTTATCCCACACGCCGCTGAATTCATGGCTCTGATTGGTTAGATGGTGTTGATTCATTTTCCATAAAAGAGGATCTGAAACTAATCCCGACTGTAATTCATATCGTAAATTTATATTATTGTGTATGATCAAATGCAAATGCAAATATTGTTTCTATAGTAACAGCTTATAAAGGGACATTGAGATTTTAATTTAGCATTTTTTAAGTAGTCTCCAGTGTAACATACAGAGGGAAGCTATAACTCCTTTACATAGCAGTTTGCTCTTTGTTGTGTATTTTCCTCATTTTTTTTTTTGTCTGCTATACTGTAACATAAGTGATACCAGGAGCTAATGAGTTTCCTAAACGTTTCACAACATTAAATGTAACTATACGTTGAAATGATATTCTAGCAAGTGAAACTATCTTGAATATAGTTACATTTATCTGCACTTTCTTAAAATATGATGACAACAACCTAAATACAAGCTTATTAACTGTAATTCTACAAAAAAAAAAATGTAAATGTAAAAATTTAAATTCTAATTTACATCACTAATTTCAGCAAAAAATTCTTGTTCTATTGGCAGATAATTTTGCTAACTTTATGAATTTATTTCTTGAAACCAAGCTAAATTCTCTGCAAATTGGGGCCTCCGAGTGTCGGAGTGGTAAAAGCGCTCGCCCCATCACCCGGAGCTCGCCAGTTCGAATCCCGGGTGGTGCTGTAACCTCTCGCAGCCGGAGGTCTAGCTGAGGTCTAGCTGATTGGCCGAGCTCTCTCAGAGGGGAGGGATGAGAGGTACTTAGTGCTCCCACATTAATCACGGCTCTACAGCCAGTCAGGGGCGTCTGTGAGCTCGCGCAACGTAGGGAGCGGATAGCGCTGTCTTCCGAGTGTGTTACGCCGCCCCCAACGGTGTGCGAGCGAGCGGTTCGAAAAGATGCGGCCCTCCCGGCTGAGTGGTAGTAGTAGCCTTAATGTGGGAGCCCCCTAGTGACGGGGAGGAATTGGACGCGACTAAATTAGGGAGAAAATCGGGGAAAAAATAAAAATAAAAAATAATAAATTCTCTGCAACTAGAACAAGAAATCTTTGCTTACAGTATTAACATTTATACTTTACTTAATTATGTTATGTTTTTTGTAAACTTATTTTAAGAAGTTTGGCTAGAATAAAAAATATGAACTTGTTAAGGTTGTCATATTGTAAACACTAAAAATTATAACATCAACCTCCAATAAATAAAACTTTGTAGAGGAATGAACAATATTTAAAATACAGTCAAATCACTGATTATTAGCCAACTAGACTAGACTAGAACAAAAAAAAAAATTCTGTTCTGTACAAGCTACAGTATTCTGTATGCGTGTGCCATACCGGAGTGTTTTGTCTGAGGCGCTCTGTCTGTTACTCAGCTGAGTAGCGCTCTTGAATTGAGCTTCCAACCTGGAGTAGATGCCTCCTGCCAGCTAAGGACACACACACTTTAGTGAGATCTGTTCCTTCTCCTTCACCCTTTTAACCATGAACACAATGCTGCTTTACCTCCTTAGTGTCTTTTGACTTGCTCTGTTCCATGTCACCGAAGCGCATCTTAGTGAGGTGGTCAATAATCTCCACCATTCTCCTTTGATCTACATGGAGCCGGCGAGAGAGAGAGAGAGAGAGAGAGAGAAGGCATCACCATGACATTAGAAATTAAGACTTATAAAAAAATTTTTTTTTTTTAAATTCACCTGTCATTTTACTAGAATGAAAATCTCCAGCCACATTCGCTCTTTGTTAATAAGATCAATAATACATACAGTAATGTCAAACTCGGTCACCTTTATCCATCATCTATAGCATTGAACATCTTAATTTTGATGTTTCTAGTTATTACGTTCTAGCAGTACAGTACACTCATTTGAAACGTCTATCTGCTGAAGAACCTCTTCAGTACGATTTAAAAGTAGTCATTAGACACTTGTGTTCTCTTCAATCCTTTAACCACAGGAAAGTATGAAGATTAGTGATAATGATGGAAAACACGTCTTTCTGTGCAAGACTGAGCAGATTATAGGATAAATGTATAACAGAGAAGTGCGGAGACCTTCCTCCCTCTGGGCATCCTGGTTAAACCTCAAAGAGCGAGTGCTGTCCCATTTACTCTTCTGCATGCTCACTCTGGGGAAACGAGACGCAGGGAGAGAAGAAGATACACCGGTTTCTTGGCATTGCATGATTCAAATTACAAAAATAAACATATACACAGTGCACTAGAGATGGGAATCACCGGGGACCAGTCGATACGATGTTATCACGATACCAAGGTGCTGATTCAATTTTTAATATCCTGATTCAATACGCATATTTCTTTTCCTGATTTTTTTTTTTTACAATTCTTAACAAATAATTTGCTCCCATCACATGGAATGCTGTGCTGCCACCAAAGTATGAATAGTTTAGAGAGCACCACCTGGAGCATTATAGAGGAACTGCAATGTATTGTTGTCTCAAATGCATACAATACAATTTCAATTATATTTTAAAAAATTGATTGTGGAGTCAATGTGGCAATACAACTGCCACACAAACGGATCGTGATATATAACCGAATCCATTTCTTTCCCCCCCATCTCTAATACACACACGGAGCTGTCGGGGAGACTGATATGACATACGTGAACGGGGTCGAGTCCTTTGAAGCACCCTGAAGAAAAAAGATGAACAATGCAGTGAGTTAGAGAAAGCTGGAGGAATAAACGAAGCAACATGCTGCACACACACCTTGTCTCCTGCAGGTCGCTCTTTGTGCAGTATGCTTGGCGAGGACACTTGTCTTTTCAAAGGCTTGCCTGGTTTCCTAGGCTTTTTTACAGCTAATTAAAAAAAAACAACAACACTCAAATAAATATGAATGCTAGAACAGTGAACTAGTTCAAGTTGTTTAAACACACATGCCTGCAAACTTCTTGCATAAAAAATAATTCCTGCTTCTGAATTCCATATAAAATAAATTGTTACACCCCAGACCATATTTCTTGGATCTTCTCTTATTTAATTTAAGAGGCATTTCAGAAGAACTGTTGAGTAAACTAGGCAAAAGAAGGAATAATAAGATGAGATGAAAAGGATAAACTCTTGGTGGCGCTAGTGAACCAGTATCAGTGTGATCACAGTGTTCTTAATGTTCAGACAGTATGTTTTCAGCATTAGAATAGCTTTAAAAAAGGTTGAAACACTGTCCGCTAAGCCATATCAGCCAGAAAAAGCCACACTCACAAAAATGAGAAAAGCTTGATTTAAGTACAACCTTTCTTCTTTGATGCGTCATCCTCATCCCCTACTTCGTCCTCTGTGACCTCTGACCCCGTTGTGTAGTCCTCATCCTCAGAAAACAAGGACTGCTGCCGCTGTATGGAGTGAAAATTTTGTCATTTTTTTATTTTGAGGTGTGTGTGTGTGTGTGTGTGTGTGTGTGTGTGTGTGTGTGTGTGTGTGTGTGTGTGTGTGTGTGTGTGTGTGTGTGTAAAATCTGTGAGACCGGATACATAAAGAGAGAGTGTGCGTGTGTGTGTGTGTGTGTGTGTGTGTGTGTGTGTGTGTGTGTTTGAGCGCTTACTAGCTGGAGACTCAAGTTCTTCAAAAGGGAAAACTGAAACAGATTAGAGGAAGTGAGAAATGGTTCTAGCAAAGCCTGCACATTATAGCATTGTTGTTCGAGCTAACCTTGAGCCTGACTGTATAGCAGTGTTGCATTTCAGTCATCTCCAAGTTTGAGTTATCCCTAAATTTGAATATCAAGATTGTGTTATCCCTAAATTTGAGTTCTCTCCAATTCTGAGTTACCACTATGTTTGAGTTATGCTTGAGTTTGAGATACACCCAACTTTGAATATCAGGTTTGAGTGATTCCCAAGTTTGAGTTATCCCTAAATTTGAGTTATCTCCCATTTTGAATTACAGTATCACTAAGCTTCAGTTATATCCGAGTTCGCCCTAACATTAGTTAAACTAAGTTATAGCCAAGTTTTATTAATGCCAAAATTACAGTAATGTCCAAGTTTAAGTTAAGTTGGTATCTATCAAGTGCAAACTGATGATTGAGTCACCAAGCACTGAATGTTGTTTGGACATAGTTATGTAATTTATAATTAAGCTGCCTATAAAACTGGCTGATATTGGCTAACACCACACTAAATTTACATGCATGTAGTATATGTCTTTGTCTGGGCCTCTGATGTTCAGCAAATGGTCCAGCTAACAAGTTCTAGCTTCCTCTGAGCATGCCTGAGGTTTCGAGTTAAAGTCTACAACCTTTACAATTGTAAGGTTCTAGCTGGGCTTAAGCTGGCGTACACATTGGATTCGTATACATTGTTCTAGCTTACTCAGGTTTGGTGATGGTATAAGTATAGTTTCAAGTAAAACAAACAAACAAACACAAAAAAAACAGTCCTGAAACTCTTAATTCTGTGTTTCATCTGTGGGCAGAAACATAGATTTATTTCTGGAGGTGTTTATAAGCTGGTTGAACATCATGTATAGCAATAACATAATGTAAGTACCGTGTAAAAGTAGTGATTATGATCATAACAATAAAATAAAGCAAGAGACTCACAGCAGTGACTTCTCTGGCTCGTTGCACATTAATGGCTGCATGGTCCAATGTGACATCGCAGTCCTGCACTTGCTCGCTCGGTTTAGGCGACTCTGCAGAACTGCGACGCAAATGCGGTACAGTATAACATTTCATATAGAACATTTATCCTGTCCTCTGTCTTGGCTGTATCACACAAAATAGTTGCTAAGTCAGTAAAATGGCTCACAAAGTCAGTCTCTTCAAATTTAGTAATCTCTAACATGGAAGTGAACATGAACGCCGGACCTGTCTGTAGCTGTTGGGTAGCTTGTGCACACGACGTCTCTGTGGAGCAGCAGGTCATTCAGTATTCGAGTCTGCTTAGAGTTCGTGTTGCCTTCAGGGTCCCCAGGTTCTGCCACATGGTCCCTCATCTTACAACCCTAAGGCATACACACACACACACACACACACACACACACACACACACAAGAGAACTGCAGTGGTTGCAGAAATACTGAACAGTGTCTGGTACTTGTAGCTATACATCATCTAAACTGTATGATTTTAGGTTACCCAGATAATAACACAGTTTTAGTACGGTTCTCTAGTTCTAGCTAAACTGAAGGATATCTATACAGTGTTATCTTTAGTGTTTTATAAGTTGTCTCGTTCCAGCTAGGCAGTGCTATTAAAAATGGTCTTGTTTTAGCTAAACCAGGGTGTATGTTTCTAGCCATCCCCGGGTAAAGAAAAATAGTTTTATTAGAGATTTTTATTGGATGTTTTTATTTATATACTCATGGATGAAGTTAAAGAGTTTGCTTCTAGCTAGTGCTTTAACGGTTTAGCTAGCCCTAACGCTACACAGTTTTCATCAGAACTGTATGTTTTTAGCAAACCCAGGGCATAGCTAGCCCCTGGTTTTGCAGTATAACTGTACTGTATTAGTCTGTAAATGTCTGGTTCTAGCTAACTTGGTGTGTTACCCCAATCTGGATTTTATCTAATCCAGAGCACATAGTTGTAACTGACCTCAAGTATAGATATACCACTTTATCAGAGCGGTCAGATCTTATCACTCCATAAAAGTGAGTTCTACCTAGTAGCCATACACTTTTATGAAAACTACAAGTTTCTAGCTAATCCTAGGATTTGCAAAAGAATTTTATCAGAGATATCTGGTTCTAGTAACTCCTGAACACGAGTTTTAAGGTTCTGGTTAGACAGGTTGCTATTCAGATCTACGGCAGCTATCCGCGATTTTAATACATTTGTCCATTTCCAGCTCACTCACTCACCATCTATACCGCTTAATTCTGTATTCAGGGTCACGGGGGGCCTGGAGCCTATCCCAGGAGTCTTAGGGCACATGGCAGGGTACACCCTGGACAGGGTGCCAATCCATCGCAGGGCACAGACACACACACACATACACTCACTCATTCACACACTACGGGCAATTTGGGAACGCCAATTAGCCTAACCTACATGTCTTTGGACTGTGGGAGGAAACCGGAGTCCCGTGAGGAAACCCACCAACCACGGGGAGAACATGCAAACTCCATGCACACAGAGACGGGAATCGAGCCTGGCCAGGGCTCGAACCCGGACCCTGGCGGTGCAAAGCGACAGTGCTAACCACTACACCACCGTGCCGCCTCCATTTCAAGCTATTCCTGAAAAAAATTATGTAGAACATCCAAGAGATTTATTTGTCTCTTGTTAACCATAAGGATGACGCATGACCTAACATGAGTTGTCTTGTTGTAGCTAATCTAGACCTGAGTATTTCTATACATAATATATTTAATATTTGCTATATTTTAGCAGTGATTTCCTGCTTGCTAAGCGTGGATGACAGCGTTTTACGCTAATGACGGTTCTTAACATACAGTAACTATGCCGTTCTAGCTCATCCAGGATATGGTGGCAGTATTTTAGCTAACATTGTGTGTAGCTATTGAGTTCAAGCTTAATCCGGACAAGCTGGTTTGTTCTAGCAAACCTCGAGTTTGGTTACACATGTTCATCTGGTTGTACTGTAGCTCACCGTGGGCATGGCTGCCGGGTCAAAGCGTAATGATCTCTGCTTGCAGCAGGGGTAGATCCCCGCACCATGCTCACTGCGATCTGCGCCCACGCCTGGATAAACCACAGCCTCGGGGTGATACCTGCACTGAGCCAGGTCACAGCAGAGGAACACCTGCAGCAGAGAAACATCAACATGACCAAACTGACCAAAAAAAAGGATATTCATCATATATATTTAAGTAAGATTAGAAGTGACACTACAGCTTATTAATAAAGGCGTGTCCAGTAAGATATGTGGAAAATATTCTGCAATGGTTAAATGGGAGGAGTTAAAAAAAAAGTTTGATTGACTTTTTTACTTAATGTGACCATCCCTGTAGCCAAAGCTCGCCATAAAACTTAGTGATTCAACTAGCGTGAGCATGCTACCATTAGTGAGAACAGTCTTAACATTGCTGACAAGTGCACACTGCTTGAAAGCCATGTCACAACTTACTTGACAACTTGCTTCGTAATGATTTATGAGAATGTTCTAAGGTGTTTGGGGGGCGTGTCTATAAAATGACTGACAAGATCCCGTTCCAAATGCATACAAAAATCTATACAGTACCTACAGTACTATTCTTTGTTATACACACGTGGACAAAATTGTTGGTACCCTCCGTCAATGAAAGAAAAACTCACAATGGTTACAGAAATAACTTTAATCTGACAAAAGTAATAATAAATAAGAATTCTATGAATGTTAACCAATGAAAGTCAGACATTGCTTTTCAACCATGCTTCAACGGAATTATAAGAAAAAATGAACTCATGGAACAGGCCTGGACAAAAATGATGGTACCCCTAACTTAATAGTTTGTTGCACAACCTTTTGAGGCAATCACTGCAAACAAACGATTCCTGTAACTGTCAATGAGACTTCTGCACCTCCGTCCAGGTATTTTGGCCCACTCCTCATGAGCAAGCTGCTCCAGTTGTTTCCGGTTTGAAGGGTGCCTTTTCCAGACAGCATGTTTCAGCTCCTTCCAAAGATGCTCAATAGGATTGAGGTCAGGGCTCATAGAAGGCCACTTTAGAATAGTCCAATGTTTTCCTCTTAGCCATTCTTGGGTGTTTTTAGCCATGTGTTTTGGGTCATTATCCTGTTGCAAGACCCATGACCTGCGACTGAGACCCAGCTTTCTGACACCGGCCAGCACATTTCTCTCTAGAATCCCTTGATAGTCTTGAGATTTCATTGTACCCTGCACAGATTCAAGACACCCTGTGTAAGATGCAGCAAAGCAGCCCCAGAACATAACAGAGCCTCCTCCATGTTTCACAGTAGGGACAGTGTTCTTTTCTTGTTATGCTTCAAGTATAATTAGCAAAATTTGCCTTGGCAAAAAGTTCCATTTTTTTCTCATCTGTCCATAGGACATTCTCCCAGAAGCTTTGTGGCTTGTCAACATGTAGTTTGGCATATTCCAGTCTGGCTTTTTTATGATTTGTTTTCAACAATGGTGTCCTCCTTGGTCGTCTCCCATGTAGTCCACTTTGGCTCAAACAACGACGGATGGTGCGATCTGACACTGATGTTCCTTGAGCATGAAGTTCACCTTGGATCTCTTTAGAAGTCTTTCTGGGCTCTTTTGTTACCATTCGGATTATCCGTCTCTTTGATTTGTCATCAATTTTCCTCCTGCAGCCACGTCCAGGGAGGTTGGCTACAGTCCCATGGATCTTAAATTTCTGAATAATATGTGCAACTGTAGTCACAGGAACATCTAGCTGCTTGGAAATGGTCTTATAGCCTTTACCTTTAACATGCTTGTCTATAATTTTCTTTCGAATCTCCTGAGACAACTCTTTCCTTCGCTTCCTCTGGTCCATGTTGAGTGTGATACATACCATGTCACCAAACAACACAGTGACTACCTGGAGCCCTATATATAGGCCCACTGACTGATTACAAGATTGTAGGCACCTGTGATGCTAATTAGTGGACACACCTTGAATTAACATGTCCCTTTGGTCACATTATTTTCAGTATTTTCTAGGGGTACCATCATTTTTGTCCAGACCCGTTCCATGAGTTTATTTTTTTAAATAATTCTGTTGAAGCATGGTTGAAAAGCAATGTCTGACTTTCATTGGTTAACATTCATAGAATTTTTTTTAATTATTACTTTTGTCAGATTAAAGTTATTTCTGTGACCATTGTGAGTTTTTCTTTCATTGACCGAAGGGTACCAACAATTTTGTCCGCGTGTGTACATGTAAGTTATACATGATTTTCGATACATGATAATATGTGGAAAAAACAAGCATTCTCGTGGATAATAACTAATGCTAAAGCTAATATGTATTCTTATGAAACATTTTTAGGTGTCCGCAGGATAAATTTTTAATTTTGTTAAAAAAAAAAAAAAAGTTATATTTTACTTCAACTATCCCCCCTTGTTGCTATATTTTATTTTTTACTTTACTACTCATACCAAAGCTTATAAAACTATAAAACATCCAGTATTATTACGTAAGCTTGTTGCAACAGGCTGGAAATGTTGCACATTTATAGCAAGCGTAAGTATATTTACCTGTTTACAGCAGGAGCAGGTGAGATAATTAATGACACCCCAGATCCTCCAGTAAACCAACACCCAAGATTTCAGCTCTTCATATAAGCTGTTAAGATACTCATGGACGTCCCAGCCCTTTTGCCTGGAGGCAGAAACGAAACAAGCGCACAAACCAGCTCATGATGCTCAACGCGATACAAATGCAGAGATTTGGCCTTGCAATGTGTTGGGAAAGTTCCAGATCACACCATTCTTACTTAAGTAACGGTCAGAAATACTCAGACGAACGGCTGCTAACAACGTACGAACGATTTTCAAGCATAACCTACAGTCTTCTTAAGGCGGCTTTATCCAGTGTTTGTAGCCAGGCCGTAAGCTCGTGGCTAGGTCGATTGTCTTGTCCTAAATTTCCTCTGAATGCGGCAAGAAATCCATTCTTCGTAGAGCCACCTTAGGAGTGCCTTCGACAACAATGTCTTATGTTCGTGGATCATTTAGATTCAGAAGATATTTCCATAAGACAAGCTCATATTCATACAGTGGCACATTAAGATGTTCATATGAGTACCTTACGGCTTTCCTATGAACCCTGTAAGTAAGGTGTTCACAAGGCAGCAGTACGTCATTTGTCTTAAGGACATTCACCTTAAGACAAAGATTTTCATAAGATCCACTGTAGGAAGGTCCTAAGGCAACCTTAAGATGAATGTAAGAACTCTCTGGCCACCGTACTATAGAAAAACCAACTTTTTTCTCCAGAATGCCTTCAATTGTTCTAAAGAATTAAACAGCAGTACACACGTCCTAAGGAGGCAGTAGAAAACTATGACCCACGCCACTGATGTCTGAATTCGTAGAAACGGAGAGATTCGTACAAACCTGCCGTTCTTAGGAGTATTTGTGACTGTGTACTTATGGAAAGTGAAAAGACCTAATTAGTCATCTACACTGGTGGAAAAAAAACACCAAAAGAAACCTTACATTTGCACACTCTAATATTTCATTCAACTATCTTTAGCTTTGATTACAGCACACGATGTGGTGTGCAAATGTGTGAAAAAATGAAACCACTTTTTCACAACCTGAGTCCTGGAATATGAAAAACTCCATAGATGTGATACCCTGGTCATTCAGTACATTCAGGTCGTCAGCTGACTTCATTTTATTGCCACATAACGTTACTGATCATAAAATTTCCATTACGATTTCCAGACACTGCTATGCATGATGCACTATTAATTAAAATCT
The DNA here is from genome assembly GCA_030347435.1 of Clarias fuscus. NCBI lineage: Eukaryota > Metazoa > Chordata > Actinopteri > Siluriformes > Clariidae > Clarias > Clarias fuscus. The sequence continues at coordinate 28,032,869 of CM059216.1, forward strand.
GTTTTCTTCACTTAATGCAGACCAATGATGTCACCCTTCTGAAGCAGCCTGAAGCTTTTTTTTTTTTTAGCCACAAAGTGTACAGTATGAGCAAAAGTAGCAAACATGGCTCCAGAGAAACGTGTGTACTGTACCTGCTGTGGGTGTAGATGATGTCGCCTTGATTATTGATGTTAATTTTGCCAGGAATGCAGGAGATCATCCTTTCTGTGTCTTTGGTGAGAAGCTTAAGGCAAAGACCACACCTACCACAAAAAGGAAGAAAGAAGAAATTGATATATGCCACTCAAATGTATTAACCCTTATTCCACAGCACTGCATTAGTAATGCATTATTCTGCTATTTTACTCATTTTGCACAGAATATTAAAGTGGGTAATGTGCCCTATGAGGACTAAAGGGAAGGTCCAATTTGCCCATTTCTGTCTTACCTGTACAGTGTAGCAGCGTTTCCTGGAGAGTCTTGATTTTCAAAACCTGGATCAAACAGCTTTTCGATCTTATTCTGGAACAACTTGCTGAAAGATGAATATCAGAAGCTTTTTTTTTGTTTTCTGGTTTAGCAACATAATGTTTTTGGAAAAAAAAAAAAAAAAAAAAAAAAAAACAGGTTTACCTTTTAAACTTGTCCTTCTTGTCCTTGATGTCATCTGCCTGGTTGTGTGTGAACAGCAGGGCAACGCGTGAGGCGAGGTTGCTGTTGATGCAGCTCATGTTGCATGGAGTAGCGACGATGGCGCTCATGTGTTCATGACAGTACTGAATACATTCCTCCACCTGCAGACACAGTAATTGAACTTTACCTAATGGGCAAAACTAGTCAGCTATCAACTAGTCAACTATCATCAATCCATGTCTGATATGAAGTCAGAGATGTACGGAAAGCTTCTCGTTAATCCTCCTTTCAGACAATGATCAGAAATCATATTTTGTCAGACCACGACATCTAACAAGCAAGGCTGGAAAACTGTATCTACATAAGTACTATAAACCTTAATATTCAAAATTGTGGAACAGACAGGAAGGTTTTTTTTGTTTGTTTAAAAAAAATTTTTTTTTACAAGGGGCGTTCGAGTCAAACTGGGACATAAAAAAAAATAATTTTCTTGTTAATGAAGGAGTAACACTGATGGACATTTACAGTAGACCTCATGCACAGTACAAGATGACAATCTTAGCCAGTAAGCATCTGAACTGTGCAAATGTTTTAAAGACGTCTGTAAGACCGTGATCGACGATCCCAGACAAGGTGGCTCAGAGCCCACTTGAAAATCGATAACTGTCCGTGGAATCTGTACACACATTCATTCACCGACACCACTTGCACATTACAAGAACTCGGCTGGGAGTTATTGCCACATCCCCCGTACAGTCCTGACCTGGCTCAAAGCCACATGTTCCACATATCTGGGTCATTAAAGGGGTTCCTGGGAGGCCGATGTTTCAGACGTGAAGGTGACAGTCCGATTATGGCTACTGAGAAATGGCTACTGAGAAAAGTTTCTATCTTCATGGTACGTGCATTAGTGCAGCAGGGGATTATGTATAGAAATAAAGGCAGATTTTACCCTCATAACTGGTGGTGGCTCAGTTTGTTAAAGCTGAGTTACTTATGGGAAGGTTTAAGGTTGGTGCTTAACCCTGTCTGCTCCAGGGGTGCTGTACTGTACAATGACTGACCCTGTGCTCTGACCCCAGGGTAACAACAAAGTCGGGATATGCGAAGAATAAAGAATTTCACGGTGCGGTAATGTATATGTGATGAATAAAGGCTGAATTTAACTTCATTTGAACAATCAAATGTCCTAGTTTGTCTCAAACGCGATAATAAAATACATTCATTATACTGACAAAATTGAACCTCTTGAAGATGATTGATTATTTTTTTTATTTTTTTTTTAGAACTACCAAATACTTAATCATGTACCGGAGAGCACATGGATTGTTGAAACAGACCAAGCGTTGCATTTTGCCTGATATGATTCAATAAAATATCCCAGGTCATGCAGCATGCTCAACATAACACAGACAACCAGCTCTACACTGAAAAAGTGAATTATTCAACCTTACTAAAGCATCCAGACTTACACACTGTCAATAAAGTATTGACTCTTAAAACCTCAAACAGGAACTGCTTCTTGTGTGAATAATTATGTTCCTAAATACCAAAGTAATATTAGGTATTATAAGGTATTGAAAGTAATTTGAGGCCATTCAAATAAAATAGATACTACTAATGGCTTTTAAATGTCTCTACATTTTTATCCTCTATAGCAACAAGGCACCACAGTGTCTCGATGCGATTACAAAATGCCACTAAGCCGTACTGGGTCGATGTGACTCGTATAAACCCCAGACTGACGCACTAGTCTGAAGAGACGTCTGTTCACTAACGATCTCAAATCATTTCTATATCCGAGAGGTGATTTGTACTTCAATTTGTAGTCGCTGATGTTGTTCCATGCAAGTCGGGAAATATAGTGTGGGTAAATGCTAGTACAGAGCTAGCCAGCATGTTATCTGCTAGTAAACTAACTTGCATTTGTAAGCACCATATGAACGAGTTTTCATTTCAGGATCTTGATTTGATCTGTTCTATCTGTAGCCAAACAGGGGCGGATCTACCGGGGTGGCTTGGGGTGGCAGTTGCCACCCAAAGAAAAAGCCTTGCCACCCCATTTGCCACCCCAGCACTAGTGTCCTAGTGTTCTTTTAATTTGTAAGTGTTTTTTTATTTATTTATCTGACATTCTACTCCAGATATCAGGTTCAAGTCAATCACACATCAGCCTTTATGTCATTTTTATAGGACAATGTAAAAATGTGCACCCTAGTGTATACACCGAATAAGAATAGCGTTCCTTGAATCCACAAAAACCAAGCAAGGATGATTGCTTCACCCCTCATAATTTTAATGCCACCCCCTTGCCACCCCATGAATATTTTTTTTAGATTCGCCCCTGTAGCCAAATCAACAACAATAACAACAAAAATATTAACTAAAATGGCTGTATTCCACTTTCTGTTTTTAAGTGAAGCTTGCTAAGGTCGAGGTCAGCCAAATTAGCTAAGGTGCAACTTTAAGGGGCAAAAAAAAATTGAAATACATAGAGAGACAGATAGATAGATACTTTATTGATCCAGAAACAAATTTGAAATATCGTTCTGTTAATAATTTAAATCATTGACGTCATAGGTTTTTGCTCTCGAGTCTGTGTTGTTAAAAGTATATTCAGAAAATATAACTAAAAAAATCTTTAAAAATGAGACCCAAATACCAATCTAGAAAATCAGGATCGTAAAGTAGTTAACTAGTTGAGTGGAATTTCTTTTTGAGTGCAGGGGTACTGTAATCACTCTTATTGTAGCAGAAGACGTACTGTATTGTGAGTACAATGTTAGCTTACATTTCAGCAGTCTGTAATTGATGCTTCAAGAATCAATTGCTACAAACACACACACGCAGGCTTACCCAAGTAACCACACTTACTAAAGTATCCATCTTCAAGAACTCGGATGAGATCAGGATTGAGATGACATTGCTGGGCTCTGAAACCAAACACCAAACACGACACAACATGACCAAACGAGCACGTCACGACCAGACACACACACCGACCTGTCCACCACACACCAATGAAAAGCTCATCGTTCAGTAAACAAACACCAAACACTCACAGTACTGTGGGGTCTCTACCTTCATACATCAAACATGACCTCTGTTATAACACTCGGTCTGCCTCACCCAGAGTCGGCTTGTCGAAGTGTTTCCCGGGTTCATCTTCCGCAGAGTTTCTTTTCACGTAGTTCATGAGCCAGTCGAAGATCTGGATGTCGCAGTGCACCGAGATGTCCACCTCCTCCCAGCGCTGGGCGTCCATGGAGAGGTACTCGGCGAAGTAGCGCATTTCTCTGACCAGCAGGTCACGTGGACACTCGAAATCCTGCTTCAGGTTCTTGGCTTCGTCACACACATGGATCACCATGATGGGGCTGAGGGGGACAAAACAATTCCAAGGAATTTAATAATGGTATAATTTACATCGTCATCACTCAATTTCTTTTTTAGGACTGGAGAGGCAGCACTTCTTAGCTGAGCCAGAGATAGCACAGGATCACATTTGGTCTGTTACTGATAATAATAAAGCAATCTTGAGCATCAGTTGATGAGGAACTACACATTAAAAAAAGTTCAGCCATTAGCTCTCGTAAAGAAGAGACCCCCATTCTTGCTGTTGGTTATCTAGACACCTTAGGAAAGGGTCGGTGCGATCTATTGCAGTTTAGATATTAAATGCTTTTTGGTTTTCTTGTTCTTTTCCTTATGCGAAAATACATATACACAAATACAAAAATCACTTATTTTGCTTAAGTATAGTGAATGTAAAAAAAAAAAAAAAAAAAGGATGAGGTGTGTTCAAGTCAATCCGGGACATTTGATTGTGCAGAGAGTTAAACCTTTATTTCTCCATATAATCTGCTAAACCTGCTACACTAATGCACTTATCCCAGAGTTTCACTAGTGTGTGGATATCATCGAGGTAGAAAATCTCCTCAGTACGCCGGAACCATGATTACGTTGCCTGCTTCACCTCTGAAATACTGGCCATCCAGGAAGTGGAAATGGCTTGGAGCGAGGTCAGGACTGTATGTGGGATGTGGCGATAACTTCCAGCCGAGCTCCTGTAATGTGCAAATAGTGGTGATGTGTGTACAGTTCGCGCGGACAGAAGCTTCCCTTCCGCAAGATGGTGAAAAGCTATCCGTCGATTTCCAAGAATCAGGTGCTCAACTCGCTGAACGTTCACGGGAACGACTGCAGTGGGCTCTGAGGATCCTCGGCCGGGATCGTCATTCATGGAACTACAGCCTTCTTTAAAACGTTTGCACAGTTCAAACCTGTTACTGCGGCTAAGAGTCTCATCACCGCACTGTGCTCGATGTCTCCTTTAAATGTCAGTTGGTTTAACACCATTATTTGCATGGAATTTCATCACAAGTCCTGGTTTGACTTGAATGCCCCTCGGAAGAATATAATAAAAAATCTAAATCAAAACTATAAACAATGTGTTTAATATTTGTCAAATATATGATAATATTTGAAAACTCTTGAAAGAAACTTGAGTTCTTCATTAGTTACAGGATCAGATCAAATTCAGGCTTATTTCCCTTATTTCCCGGTATCCCATCCACCTGCTTTATATTTTTTTCCTAAAAATCACCCCGCTACAGATCCTGACTGTTAGATCAATGGCATTTCTTCTTCTCCTTTTCCACCATTCGCCCCTTCAGCTGGAACAAGTACAGGCCTTAATCATTGACCAAATCTTGTACTCTAAAGGAGCACTGTTTAGTGCCATCTGCTGTGTGAGAGTTGAACTGCAATATCCAACTATTTCTGTTCTTAAAGGAAAATTTTAAGCCGGAGGAGGTTTAGATCAGACCAGGTCAGAGCTTGAATATCCTGAGAAACAGTCATGGCATTATAGCACTGTACATTGTATACAAATCAGCAGAGTGTATATTCCATAATAATAGAGTTATACTTTAGCTTTAATCACAATTTTACCTAATATTCATAGTTGACACCGAAGGCAGGGAATGAACAAGCACCTTCAGTATGTCTAATTAGTTTAGCTGTACCTCTTCCCTCTGTCTTCCTTCTCTTCATCCTCAGTTTTCACAATGTTCTCATTCTCAGCATTGGCTCCTCGAACAACAGGAGTCACGCTTAGTCCTGAGAAAGAACAACGTCACACGTTCAAACCTCTCAGACATGTTACTGATCATTACCTGGCACAGTTGGCAGTTCTGCATGTGTATACTGTACAAAATGTTAGCACATAGTTAGCTAGTTGACTAGCTATATTGAGTAATAATGTACATAATCAAATTCCAATTGATTTATATATTATTATAGCCAAATTTATTTAAGTATATCGGAAACAAACAAATCTGTTACCTCAGTAGCACTGTTTACAGTATGTACACTCTCAAAAATGTTTCACTTTCTAACCTCATCTTCAACATTTTATATTTTTAGGATCAATATCAAATTCAGGTTACAGCCATTTCCTGTCCAAACCCTGCTCCTTTGACTCACCCGACACTGAGAGGGCGCTCTGGTTGGTCCCCGTCTCCCCCGTCTCCCCACAGAGGTCTAATAAAGTGGATCGGATGTAAGCGGAGAGCGGTTCAGATGGAGAGCTGCTGGCCCCAGACAGCGCGTTACACTGCTCGTCTACTAGGGGGAAATTCCCTGTGCTCTTCAGCTCATCGAACCTTTGTGCACACTAAACACACACAAGAACAACAACAGATCAAAAAGAGAGATGAACTTCAATGAACACTATCCAAGCTGGTGACTCCAGTTGTAATAGAAAATCACACACACACACACACACACACACACACACACACACACACACACACACACACACACACACACACACACACACACACACACACACACACACGATTCTGGTGTCAAAACGTGGTAGAGGGTTCCTTCTTTCTTACTACATCACCGAATATTCGTTTAAATATATATTTTTAAATATAATTTTGACAATTTTTTTTTATGGCGTGAACAAATTTGCACTGTCCATATCTTAGTAACCAGACACGATACAGTAATAAACTTGGCAGCACTATTGTACCAGGAATCCTAAAATATACATAACTCAAATCACCCCCCCCAAAAATAGCTTAATAACTAATTTGAGATGATGTGTAACAGTTTGGTCTCACGGTATCTGGTTTCAAACTGCTAGCTGAAGATGAAGATTGGAAGCCAGCTTTTGGTGTCATATACTGTATTATCACAAGTTCAGAGTAGTAAAACTGTTTCTTATTGTCATTACAAATTGTTGAAAAACTATAACAACCTTCTGATCCACAACCATTGAGACACCACCGCAAAATTACAGAAGATTTCAAATCAAATAATGCATTTAATAACAGCCACTAAGATTAAGATTCAGTTATTTTGTCAAATATACTTTACAGCACACTGACGTTATGTATTTATTTTTTTGGGGTATCTCAGTTAAGAAGCTTGGGTTTGCCAAAATACAGCGCCCTTATAGCAAATAGGGTTAAGAGGCTTGTTTAAGGGCTCAACAGTGGCAACTTGGAGGTTCCGGGGCCTCAAATCCTGACCTTCGGATGAGAGACCAAAAGCCTTAACGTTTGAGCCACCACTGCCCCATAGCGGCTAAATCAATACAATTACCCATTTATCAAGTGCTCACCATTATTGAGTTTACAAATACATACACTGACAATTAAATTGACTTATTATTTTGGTTTCTATTGGACTGATATAAGCTCATTTTACCTTGATTCACTAGTTATTCAGGGTGACTCCACTGAATTATTACTGCCCCTAGGGGTCAAAATGAGAACTGCAACTAATACTAATAGAGATCCATTGGAGTGTCAATCACACCGCCCCACTGCTCCACCGTAAACTGCTAAACTTTCTCCTGTTGGTTGTCCACTTGCAATTGTCCATTATGGGGTATTACCGTATTCTAGTGGTCCATAATTTACGTGCTTCAACTTGTTTTTCAGTTAAAATGATTTGAGGCTTTGTGGTTATTAATGTAATCCCACCCCATCAATATCCACAGTCTGCTATAACTGCGCTGCTTTCTTGGACATACGTCTAGGCTCTCATAGACACCATGATGTCTTATAAGCCTTTAATATCTATGAATACACCTCTAAATTACTTTGAAAGCCCATTATGCAAAATACGAGTGACCACTACAGGCACAACTACACTACTTTACCATATACTTTATTATTTCTTCCCATCAGCTCCAACATGCTCAAAAGATTTCATAACATAATTGGTTCATGTTAATGTTACACGAATTAACCATGTTCACACGACATGAATCAACCTAGAGATTTGAAAATAGTTTAAAGTACACTTTAATCAGAAATATTTTGATTCATATTTTCATATTTCCAGCCCCATTACACACTTGTCACTGCTGATTCAAGGTCGGTGACTACTTCTTAATTACCTCTTTGGGAGTGAAACCAGGAACTAGGCGGGCTACGCTCTCCCAGTTGATTGGCTGTGTGGTTCCCCATAGCGACCGCAGAACCATATCCAACACCAGGAGACTGTTATCATACGGGAAATTATTGTTCACGTTACAAAGGCGATTCATGTTCTGAAAAAAAAAAAAAAAAAAAAGACAGTGAATGACCAATATTAATAATATTACAAGTCAATTAAGCACAGATGAAGTTGCATTATAATAAACACAGTCATTCAGGATTTTCATTCCGACCAAATTTATTCCATGAAGTTGATGGTTCAGCGCTGTCGTTTCATGTTTTAATGGAGTGTCTTAGAGTTCTAAATACAATTCCATTTGTTTTCTTTGCTTGGTGCAGGATTAATAATAATATGACCTTTCTAAAATGGTGACTCTTTACTGGCCAGCATATTGATTAGCTCACTGTCACTCTATTACCAAAACACTTTATTATTCCATGTCAATCTGTCTTATCTACTGATGTACAGATAAGTGTGTCTCGTTGGCATTTGCCGTCTGCAATGTCACGTGTAATGTCTGTAATTTTCTGCTGCCGTGATAAATTAAGTTCCCTCAGATGGATAAAATGCTCTCTCTCTCTCGCTCTCTCTCTCTCGATCAAAATAACAAAACAAAGCACAACACAGCACTCCTGGGAAATAGAAGAAGAGACATTTGAACAATTTATTTCTGTTTATCAAATATTTTGCAATAAACAAACTACAGTGATTATTTGTATTTTAATAATGAATTAAAATCAAACAACCTACAATAATATTTATAAAATAAAAAAAAACAGAAGCAGACATCTAAAAAAATATATAAATAAATAAATACATCTATTCTACCTGGTCGATAATTTTTTTTAAGTACCTAACATATAGTATCTAGTTTTCAATTTCTCATTTGTCTCATTTGATTCTTCATCCTTGGGTTTGTCTTTAAATGTTTTTTTTTGTTTGTTTGTTTGTTTTAGTTACTTGCTTTCATATGTATTAAAAGACATTTCATTTCCGTTTTAAACTGCTTTGTGTTATGGCACAGAACTTTGGCTGACACTCATGGTCTTTTATATACTATTTAAAAAACGGTAATTTGACTTATTTTACAGTTGTACATACCATACATAAAGGCAACGTGAGGTAAGAAAATGAGAATTTAAAAAGTATGAGACAAAAATATCATCTTCAAAACAGCAAGTAAGGACAAAACATAATGAAGAGCTCTGCACTAATACTGACTCATAGGCATGTGTTTTACATGCGAGTTACTAGATAGGTTTTGGTAGTATGTATAAGCTTCTATCTGGATTAAAAATGATGAGGAGATTAACATTATATTACTAAGATCACTCATACTCATTCTCCATAGCGCTTACTGTATCTTGTCCAGTGTTGTGGGAAGCCTGGAACCGGGTGACTTGGGGCACAAGGCAGGATGAACAGGGTGCCACCAATGCATTCAAGGGCAATCAAGCACATACACTCACTTGAACACTACAAGCAATTTAGGAACACCAATTAGCCTAATGTGCATGTCTTGGACTATAGGAGGAAACCAGTAAGTACATGGACAAAACTCACCAAGCACAGGGAGAACATGCAAACTCCATGCACACAGACCCCGAGGCGGGAATCGAACCCTCGACCCTGGAGGGGCGGGGCAACGGTGCTAATCGCTATGCCTGGTAAAATGTTCATTCATGACAGAGAGGGTTTTTAAAGTTCTTTACAGTTGAACATATCTCGCTATTGTTAGTGATGTTAGAATTAATGTTAGGAGTTGTCAGGGTACTTGAAGCAATGATACATCACTGACTATCATGATGGAGCGGCCAACCAGAAGGGCAGATACAGTAAATGGACCAGAAATAAAAAATAAAAATAAATAAATCTGCGGAACATAGACCCTATTTGCAATGACAATTTGTCCTAATGGCTAAAGAAATCATATGACAAGCATATGTTTATGTTTGGTGGAATGCAAGTTGTGTACAATATTACTGTATACTCTAATCAGTCAGGACACAGAGACAATATTAACAATCTTAATGTACAATCTTATCTTAAAAAATATTCTAGATAGAAGCATTAATATCGTTGCATTATATTCTTTCATTAATAATAAATGTGGCGTGGAGCCTATCCCAGGAAACTTTGGCCATGAGTTGGGGTACCCAGGACAGGGTCCTAATCCATCGCAGGACACACATGTACACAGACATTCGTTCACAAACTATGGGCAATTTGGCAACGCCAATTAGCATGTCTTTGGACTGTGGGAGGAATCCGGAGTACCTGAAGGACCCGAAGGAAACCCACTAAGCACGGGGAGAACATGCAAACTCCATGCACACAGACCCTGAGACGGGAATCAAACCTTCGAAACCTGGAGGTGCAAGGCAACAGTGCTAACCACTGTGCTACCATAGATCAATTAATCACTCACTCACTCATCATCTATACCGCTTAATCCTGTATTTAGGGTCACGGCGGGCCTAGAGCCTATTCCAGGAGACTTAGGGCACAAGGCGGGGTACACCCTGGACAGGGTGCCAATCCATCGCAGGGCACACACACATACACACACTCATTCATACACTACGACCAATTTGGGAACGCCAATTAACCTCACCTACATGTCTTTGGACTGTGGGAGGAAACCGGAGTACGGCAAGGAAACCCACCAAGCACGGGGAGAACATGCAGACTCTGTGAACAAAGAGACGGGAATCGAACCCGGACCCTGGAGGTGCAAGACGACAGTGCTAACCACCACGCCACTGTGCTACCATAGACCATTTAATACTATAATAAAATATAAACACCAATAAAACGTATTTTGTACCAAAAATAAGTTTTGTATTTATAATATACAGTACACTATATTGACAAAAGTATTTGGTGCAAACCTATAAATGATTGAATTCAGGTGTTTTAATCAGACCCCTGATCCCCAGTGAAGGGCAATCTTAATGCTTCACCATTCCAAGACATCTTGTACAATTCTATCCTTCTATGCAACTTTGTACTGTAGCAACAGTTTAGGGAAGACCCTTTTCGATTCCAACATGAACGTGCCCCAGTGTTCAGAGTAAAGACTATAAAGTCTGATAAAGGTTTGATGAGGAAGAACTTAACCGGCCAAAACACAGAGCCCTGACCTCAAGCCTTCCAGCACCTTTGGGATGAACTGGAATGGAGATTGTGATCCAGGCCTTCTCATCATCATCAACGTCTCATCTCAATGGCTACCAACATAAATTCTCTACAGCATGAATAGGCGCACGGAATTCACATACAGTAGAAACACTCCAACATCTTGTGGACGGCCTTCCAAGAAAAGTGGAAGCTGCGAAAGCAGGGACAAACTCTATATCGAAGGGGATGGATAAAAACGTCATTGCAGGTTTGGCCAAATACGTTTGTCCATATAGTGTATAATGTTTTGTTTATGTTGTAAATTAAGATCAGATTTTTTGTTTTTTTTATTAGGAAGAGTGCCATGTTTTCATTCCATGATAAGATGTCGACTAATGACTTGACTAATGTTTTGTCTGACAGATGAACTATAAACCGACTGAAACAAACGAAAGCTACAACTTATGCGGTAGTATTGTACATTACTGTACTAAAAACAGTAAATATGTTTAGTTTGGTTTTTGCTCACCTCTCTCCACAGTTACTGTTCTCTTACAGCCGGGCCTGAGAGCTCTAAACACATGTCCATGCGGAATCACACCGGGTATACGCTGTAAAATATAAACAGCTTCATCTCGCTATACATGCGTGTGTTAATAACAATAATAATAATAATAATAATAATAATATAATTAAAGCTCGTGTGATGGTGACGGCTGTTGCGTTAATGCGCTCGCGCTGTTACAAGATTAACGGCGTCTCTCGTCAGTGGATTTAATGCGCAGTGGCAGAAAAGAATATATATATATATTTATACGTTTTTCCAGATTTACCCGCTGTAACGTGTTCTCTCTCTCTCTCTCTCTCTCTCTCTTTCTTTCTTCTCTAAGCCGGTCAGCCGCTCCTGTTCCTGTGTGCGCGCGCGCTTCCGGTGCCGCAGTGCAGCAGGTGCGCGAGGGCATCCCCGTTGCCATGGTGACCATCCGCGTCCTTCCGGTCATTAAAAAAAAAAATATATATATATATAGGTTTTAGGCAGTTTGAATAAAATGACCGTTTCCCTGATATTATATCACCATAATCACATTTGTATTTGTATAATGTTAGAACAACAGAAAAAAAAATATATAAATATATATATATATATATAAACTGGATAATATGTTCTGAAATCTGATTGACTGAGCAGCGCTCGAACTCCGCACGCGCAGCTGATTGAGTTTTATAGTTTATATAATACTAACTATAAACTATCAAACTAATTAATAATAATAATAATAATAATAATAGTAATAAAAAACAAAAAGTTTAAATGATTTCAATTTTTTTTTTATTATTTGATCACATGGATCAATGGATTAGGGTGGCATTTGCGTTTCGCTGACATTACATCACATACACAAAAATAAAAATTTAAAATGTAAATTCATTTTCAGTAATATTGTCATGTCGGCTGACAAGATAATTTTTGGAACGATAGCTGTTATAAATACACAGAGATTACATAAATTATACACTGTCTGGCCAAAACAGCCTCCTTCAGCTTTGATTACACACTCACTGTGGTGTCCAGTTCATGTGTGAAAACAAGAACAACTCTGTCACAATCTGAGTCCTGGATTATAACCCGTGCCATCATGGGGAAAAAAACTCCACAGATGTGATGTCATTCAGTACATTCAGGTCGTCAGCTGACTTCATGGCAACCCCAGATCATAACACTACCTACAGAGGCTTGTACTGTGGACACAAGTCATGATGGGTGCATCGCTTCATGTGCTGCCCTTCTTACTCTGATTCGCCCATCGCTCTGGAATAGGCTCAATCTGAACTCTTCAGATCACATGACCTTTTTCCATTGCTCCAATGTCAAATATTTAAGCCTCCTGATAAACTGAAGTTATTATTATTTTTTTTTTATGAGTCTCACTAACAAGTGGATTTCTTATGGCCAAACAGCTGTTTAGTCCCAATCCTGTGAGTTCTCATCACATTATGTGTGTGTGAAAATGCTTTTATTTTAACTATTAAACATAGCTCTAACATCTGCAGTAATTTTTTTTCAGGGCAAATCTACCAGTGCATGATTTTTTTTTTTCTGATCCCATTTCCTCCATGAAGCACTAGCTTTCCAGGTTTAATAATACGCTGGCGATGACACAACGAAGAAAAATTTACTTGTCCTCATCTGGGTTCCTGGGCCCATATTCACAAAGCTTCTTAGAATTCTCTGAGAGAGCTCCTATCTTAACTTAAAAAATTCCTAGACTAAAAGTGATTAGGAAAGTACAAAAACCTTTATCTTAGTGAGGAGGTGGTGTTAAGATATTTCGGGAATCATTTTTATCCGTACTAAGATTTTGTCCTAAATTTAAGGGGAAATTCTAAGAAAATGTTGTATTTAAGTTGCACTTTTGGATGGTATGTAGCCAACAATCCTAGAGAGATGGAAGGAAGTAAAACAAGAAAAAAAAAAATTGGACAGAAGAGCAGTGTTTACTTTTAGCTTTATGTTCAGTGTTTGAAGAATATTTCTTCTTTCCAACATTTTGTCCTCTGCTATAGAAACTCTTAAGCCTCTTAAAAGTCCTCCTCTCTACTTTTGGAGCTGTTTTTAGGTCTAAGATATTTTGTGAATCATTTTAATCTTTACTAAGACTTTGTCCTAAATTTAAGGGGGGATTTTAAGAAAAGTCATAAGAATTTTTTTTTTAATTTAATCACTAGGAGGAACTTTTAGGCTTACAAAGCTTTGTGAATACGGGCACTGGATTCCAGAGGAACCTTCCTGAACCCTAAGAGTCTACTACCAGACTTGACAGATGTCCAAATAGATGTCATGTAAGAACACACAAAGCATCACAAGATCAATCCGCTACATAAGTTGGGTATTATTTTCCCATGTGTACTTCATTAGCAGCTCTCTTCAGAGCCCAATACTGGATTAACTCGCAATATGACAACAGATAATCGTCTGAAAATATTTTACTGAAAATATTTTTATTTACACAACTGTATGTGTTAATGATCTTTTAATGACAGTACACACAAAAAAACAAACAAACACACGGAAAGAAGAAACAACAAACCCTTACAGATTGCTAAAGCATCCACATCGTATCTTTTTTTTTTTTGACAAACGTGATGCTGCGTAACGTTCCTGCAAGCCACTGAAACATTCATCTTAACAAAATATCCCAGACACATTCTCAATAATCTGATAATTCTAGCAATTAATTAAAATCTAGAAATAAACAGTAAATCCACTGATTTTATCCTAATATTTTTTAAAGTCTACAAGGTGCAATAAATTATGTAGTATTCCAGAAACATATATTATACAATATTATCTCCTTATCAAAACTGCTTAGACATAAAAAATGTCTCTGACCGTAAGAATTTTCAGCTATTTATCCTTTTGAAGAAAAACATTTATAAGAGGACTGACACAGCACTTTGTCCACACTTAACAAAACAAACAAGAGAGTATTGTGATGATACCTGCTTATCCAACATACAGAGGTTTAAAGCGAGTTTTGCAGATTTTCCATAATATTTTAAACCATCTAACTTGGGGACAAACAGAAAGATGGCCACTGCAAATGCATTTCACTTTACAACCAGTAGAGGGCTCTAAGTATTACAGACAGCTGCTTTAAATCCTCCCTATGACTTTAATTCAGTAGTGAGTGGTTTTACTTCCCTAGTAAATTGTAATTTTCTCTACAAACCATGAACCAAGTATGTGTAACAGGGATGATCAGGATGTGAAAACATCCTGATTATACCTTTAATCCTGTGCCAAGTTCTTTGCAGAGAAGAACCACCACCTCCTCCGCCCAAAGTGTCCTCCATTTAATCAAGTTTATTCTGCTTTCAGCTAAATGTTTAGCAAAATGTAAGCTAATTTCTGAAATTCAAACTAAAAATAAAACAAAACAGATCCAGTTCTCTTTTTAACCGTTACAACCAGAGTTGCTGTATCAGCCATTTCGATCAAAATTCCATATGCTTAAATTTCAAATATGCATAAAAAGCGTATGGATGGAAATTCCACTTTGGACAAATCATATCAATCCAGAAGATCTTTCAGTTACATATTCGCCATCACCCCTCAAGTCTCTCTCCCCACACACTCAAACAAGCACTCACAAATCAAGTTTCTCAGTATTTCCTACAGCAGTGTTTGTGCTGCCGTTGTTCACAGTGACGGCTGGGCTTGTGTAAGACGCTGGAGTTTCTCTGTACATGCTCTCCAGCAGCTCCTCGGGGCCCGGCTGACCGACTGAGGCTGGCATGGTCACTGTAACCTGACTTGGTGCTGATGGTGTGCCCTGCTGCTCCTGCTGGAGCTGTGCCAACCTTTCCAGCTCAGCTTGCCTCCTGCCCCTCCTCTTACCCAGGATCTTGACATAGTTGGCAGGAACGAGACCCGCGCTCTGGCCATCCACGCTGGCCAGCAGCCACCCGCGCACCCTGGGCTGTTGCTCTGGAGGTGCAGAAGAGTTAAGATCATGAATGTGCATGTATTAATTATAATGTCTGCACATGGAGTGACGTCGTAAGAATGAGGCACAATTCTAACGTAGTAGGATAAGTATTTGGTACACACTTTGTTTCCAAAATCATTTATTTAATGTATTCAATAAAGTGCTTATTAAAGGACAGGACTTCACCAAGCACTTTAAAATGCTAAATTTATTTCACCACAATACTGTGATTATAAAAGAATCTTTAGTACAAAGACTTTCCTAAAGTTGCATAGATCAAAATATCTTTATTCCATTGTGCTGTATGATTGATTCTGATTGGTCAAAGGGTAGACTTGTTTTCGGTAACAGCAGCTATCATCATTTAAAAAAAAAAAAAAAGAAAAAAAAAATCATAGGTTTGTATTAATGCGCTCATTTTAATACATTAGCACTGTATTAGACTTGTATGGAAGATGCTTCATGTAAATGGATTTAGTCATCAGTTATGGAAGGAGTCTCCAGTCCCATTAACAGTAACGCAGTAACAGAAAAAGGTAAAGCTATAACTGAGTTTTCTAACATCGGGAAATCTTCAGGAAAGATTCTTCTCTCGGGCAAAGAAACAAATGTTTCATCTGTCATAGCATAAGTGATAACAGGGACTGACGTTTCACAGCTTAAAAAATGTTAACATTGGCAAATTACAGTGGCGAACGAAGAAGAAAACACCTCAGAACATGATACTGGAAAATATTCAGGATCAAGGTGGCTAAAGATTTTGCTTCGCGTCAGGAGACAGTGATACTGTGTTACCATCAGCCCTGTGTCATGCCAACATTAAAGCATCCTGATACCATTCATGTGTTGAGTTGCTTCTCAGCCAAGGGGAGACGGCTTACTCTCAATCTTTCCTAAGATCACAACCATTAAGAGTAAATAAAAAAGGTATAAAAAACATCCTCCGAGACCAACTTCTCCCAAAAATCCAAGAACAGTTTGGTGTCACACAATGCCTTTGAAACACCTTGTCATGAGGAAAAAGTTACAACTGAGTGGTTTGGGGAACAAAACATTGAAATTTTGGGTCCATGGCCAGGAAACTCCCCAGACCTTAATGACATTGAGAACTTATGGTCAATCCTCAAGAGGCAGGTGGAGGAAAAAAAGAAAAAAAAAACTCTGACAAACCCCAAGCATTGATTATGCAAATATTGGCTGAGCCATCAGTCAGGATGTGGACCAGAAGTTGATGGACAGCATGCTGGGGCGAACTGCAAAGGTCTTGAAAAAATCAGGGTCAACACTGCAAATATTTACTTTTTGCATGAACTCAATGCAATTGTCAATAAAAGCCTTTGACATTTATGAAATGCTTGTAATTATACTTCAGTATATCGCAGTAACATCTGACACAAAGATCTAAAAACACTGAAGCGGCGGACATTGTGAAAATTAATATTTGTGTCACTTTTGGCCCCAGCTGTATAAAGAAGCGAGTAGTAAAAAAAAAAGAGCTTTGCAACTAATCTTACATACATGATGAACAACATCAGGCATAAAAATAGCAGAGCTGTTGTTATAGTGGATGAGTGATAAGCAAGCTGCTTTGGTTATAACGCGAAAGTGTTTGTGGTCATACTGCATTCGCGTCTGTTCCTCATGTCACTCGACACAATACTCACTTGTGGTTATACTTGTCAAAGATGTGAGATTTATAAGAAGCAGAAATCCCCAATACTGAGCCATTATAACATTGTTTAACTTCCTGTAATAAGTGTCTGTTTTTTTTTTTTTTTTTACCCTTTGGAGCCAGGTTAAGCATATCTCCAGCCTGCATGGAGATCTCTTCTTCAGAAGCCGCCGTGAAGTCGTACTCAGCTCGGGCTACCACATGATCATCTTCACCGCTTGCCCAGTTAGTGCCTAAACACCAAAAACAGGAAAATGCATAAAATAACACCTGAGATGAGTATCACGGATAAGGAATGTTGGGAGAGAGAGAGATAGAGAGAGAAAGATGTTGCATAAAGACAAAGCCTCACCACGCTCCTCTGTGCCCTCCTCAGTTCTCAGAAGTTTCCAGATCAGGTACGGCCCGCCGAAAACCACTGCGAGAAACAGAAATATGGGCCAAGACTTGACCGTGCCGTCCCTGGAATCGCCAACGCCAGCTCCCCTGCCACCTGGCACCACGGCGTTTGCTGCACTGTCATCCCAAAGTTCTTCCACCTCAGCGTCCGTCCTCATACCCAGGATCCTCTGCAGGCGCCGGTACAGGTAGCGCAGCGTCCGCACCAGCGCGAAGGCGGACAGCACTTTGGTGAAGTGGATGCGCAGGCGGGAGAAGTGATTGGCTACGTCTAGCACGGCGCGGAAGCTGTTGTAGACGGCCGAGAAGGTGGCGTCCAGCATCATGCTGACGGAGGAGAAAGCGTGCACGATGCTCTCGACAGACTGAAACGCACCCCGGCTGCTCTCCTCCGCCTGCTGCACGAAGCGGCTCGGGGGCACGTCCTCCGGGGGGAAGCGGCTGTAGCCCAAACCGCTGTAGCCCAAACCGCCGTAGCTGTAAGGGCTGTAGCCTCCATATGGAGAGCTGCTAAAGGGGCTGTAGGAGGAAGGGAAAGAGCTGTAGGCCGGACGGTAGTTCTGCTGGATCGGGCGAGGGGGGATCGGAGGTGCTACGCGTGTCAAGGTGGAGGGAACCGATGATATTAGACCGTTTCCTGATGCAAAATCTGTGGAGCTGAGGAGACAAGAAATGTCTGATATTAATGTCATTTTATTCACATCATGAAGTGAAACACATTTAAATTAAATAAACAAAACTTAGTTAGATCACTAACATTTTGTGTGGGTTTTTTATTTTCATTTACACAAGAGAAATTATTATATTTATTATATACATATTATATTTTATATTATTATACTCATGTTACAATCTTTCCTGAAGGCACAAACTTTCATGGATAATGCGGTCTTATGTAATATAATAGAAGGACTAAATCTAACTTATGAAGATTAAGACTCTATTTAGGCCAGGTTATTAGAAAATTATACTCTTGCACATTTCATGCATCTTGGCTGTTTTATGATCTCTTTTCCTGCTTTATTTGATTTTTTTTTATTGGTCAGTGTGTGCATGTGTTTAGCTATTTTAGGATTGCACAGCACTTTGACGAGTGCTGTGACTTTGACTTTGACGAGTAATTAGTTTGGTGCAAATCCATCAATTATAGTCCATCAATCTAGCTATATTTGTTTCCTCACGATTCTTTTTCGCAGAAATTTTTCTGGACATCCCATTGTATGTCTCTCTTGATCTCCATCTTAACATCTTAACCCAGCTCTCCCTGCCTCGCCACCTTTCCATCAAAACTTTCTATACATTTGTATTGTCTTTCAATATATTTCAAAAACTTTCAGTAAATTTCGGTTTAAGTTGCACCCCTTTCTCTCTACCCCTTGCACTCAAATTTTATTTGTCACGTACATAACCGTACACAGGAAAGGAATAAAAGAAAGGAAACTTGCACTAAAAGAATATGATTAAACTAAAGAAATTAGAATTTCTAATTAAAAAAATACAAGAATAATAAAAATTTAAAAAGTTACAAAAGCTACAAACGGAATTAAAATAAAGATATCTAAAAATACATAATTTACATAGAATGTTCAGTGCCATTGTAATATATAAACATGCAGGATATCTGTCTCTGTGTCCACCTGGAAAGAGGAAGCTAAGTATACAAATACAGAATGCAACACAAACACACACACACACACACACACACACACACACACACTCACTTTGTTAGCTAAACGTTTGGTAGCTACTACTCGCAAGGTACTATTTCCTATATTGCTTGAAGCAAAAGCTATAAAAACCGGGCCTTCTCTCAAATCACCCCACTACAGACTTATAGAAAACACAGCAACGTATACATGCAGCCTATTTCTGCCCTATGTAGTGCACTGATCCAGGGCGCGACCACCCAATCCGGATGTAGCCATGGCCTGTCATCGTTTCGGCTAGCTGGAGAGCTAAGCTGATGGCTAAAGCTTTATTTAGCACACTGACATGAATGAAAGCCTCATTTTACCAACCGATAGTTTAGTGGAGCTCCTACAGCTCCGGGAATTCGCCTTTCCCATGGTTTTGGTGGCGGTTGAGACATTGTTTTGGAGCTGAACGCGAACAGCAGACACTCGGCCCCGCTGTGCTCACTCACTCACTCACTAACCCCAGCAGCGCAGGCAAGACCAAAGCAATCGACTCCATACCGTATCGATGAGACACATCATTTTATCAGCATATTGTATTCGCCGGAATTATCAACAGAAAACTTTATGAATGCTACGATTTAATGGTATTAAAATGTATCTATTCGAATTACATTTCAGCCGCAATCATAAAAATCTAATTATTATAATCGATTGAGAAGCTGATATGTAGCTCGATTAATCATGCCTTTAAAATAGCGTCAGACTTTGCACTTTGAGTTGTCCTGGTACACTGTGTACACTTTAAAAAAAATCATTTTCAGCGTGTTTTCATTTATTTCGCGCAGTTGTAATCAGTGTTCATGTAGCTCTTCATCGTAATTCAATCAAATCGATCATGTTTGGCGAAATAAGATGTAAGAAAGAATATTACTGTATACTTGTTTACACCACTAGATGGCGTTGTTGGGTAAGATGTTTTATTGACGAAGGGTAAGACGCATTGCTGATGCACATCATTCTTGATTGATTGATAGATTTCATCCTCTGCACCTTCTAACCTGTACTGGGTCGCAGGGGCCTGGATGCTTCCGGCAAAAGGCAGGGTATGGCACCGTCTCAGGGCACGCACGTGCACATGCATTAAGGGCAATCTGGGAACTGTGGGAGGAAACCCACCAAAGCACGGGGAGAACATGAAAACTCCACACATCCAGACATGAGGCCATGAGGCCACAGTGCTAACCATTAACTCCACTTAACCATGAAGACGGTCTTGGACTTGGCAGAAGCAGACAGCTGTTCCCTGGTGGCCTGTGACTGCAGTCGCTCTATAGTTTAGGACTGAAATTTCCACAAACAATTTTGAACCTGAGCCTCCAATTATGAATTCCATATTAACTTCAACAATCTTCTGTTATACTGAACTTCTTCCTATTGCCATCTCGGGGAGTTTTCCCCTCAGCACCGCCACCCTCGGATGGCTCGTCAGGGACAATCTGATGATCATTTTGATTTATACGTATTTCTTTTCCCCCACACATTTCATAGCAATTTCCATAATATTGGTTCTATGATTTGATAATATCCCACATCCTGTTCCATTTCTTGTTAATTGTATCATTATTATTTTTTGCCTTGTTTCGTTTTGTCTGGTTTCTTGTTGTGTGCGTTGTCATCTCTGGAAGCTTCTGTCACCAAAACAAATTTGTTGTATGTGCAAATGTACTTGGCAATAAAGCTCTTTCTGATTCTGATTCAAGCTGCTTTGTGACAATGACCATTGTTAAAAGCACTATATAAATAGGATTGAATTGAATATTTATTACTGCTTCATCCTGTATATAAAGGGTTACGGGGGGCTGGAGAATTAGAATCCCAGGAGACTTAGGGGACGAGCCAGAGTACACCCTGAACGGGGATCCAATCCATTGCAGGGAACACACACACTCATTCACACACTCTGGGCAATTTGGGGAATGCTAATTAGTCTAATTTGCATGTCTTTGGTCTGTGGGAGGAAACTCACCAAGCACGGGTCGAACATGCAAACTCCATGCACACAGAAGCGGTAATCGAACCCTCGACCCTGGAGGTGCAAGGCGACAGTGGTAACCACTAAGCCGCAGTGCTGCCTTATTCAATAATATTGAAATATTTATTTTTTTGTTGATTTTTTTCTTAAACTAAACTTAAGTATTAACTAAATACCAATCTCTATCATGCTATCAAACGAGGCAGATCATTTTGTTTTATTTGTGGAAAAAGCCATACCAATGCTTGTCAAAGATATGATCATTAACAACAGTGAGACATTCTACAATAATTAGTACGCACAGTGCACAATTTACATTTATGATGTTTCACCACGTTATATCTTTCACAAAGCTTCTTTCCCAAGTAACAAACCCTATATTGCCAAAGGTATGTGGACACTTGACCTATTACATGCACATGATTTTTGGACATTACATTGCAGATTTAGTCCCATTTAGATCATTCAAGTAAAAGAACATGAGGTCAGGCACTGATGTTGGGTAAGAAAGTCTGGGCTGCAGTCAGCATTCTAGTTCATTTCTAATGTGTACATTAGGCTTGAGGGCGTGTCTATGTTCTGGACAAGCAGGTTTTTCTGCTTCAAAATGGTGCAGGTTTGCAGTAAAGAGGAATTAGAAAACTGTATGTTTCAAACAACAGTGTGCACCATTAATGCGTGTGATGGTGGTGTGAACATAATTTTGGACTTTAAATGCATTCCCAAAGGCTTTCAATGGGCATGTGATGAAATAATCTTATACTAACTTTTGCAAATGATCAATGCATAACATGTTGTTATTGGATAATGCATATAAAAATAAGAAAAAGTAAGTAAGTAAACTTTCATTCTGCCTGAGTCTTTAGTTTAGATCTAAGACTTACTACACCGCTATTGTCACAGTATTTGATTCTGATTTGTGTTAGGTGTATAATACTGAAAACAGGTCTTTCCAGATGTTTTAGTACAGGGATGGGCTGTTCATGTTCTGGCATCTCATGCCCTCTACATGCAATCCAATTCATGTCACTCAAGTTAATTCAACTTGCAACAAGCCTTTGTGTTCCTACAAAGTGCTCCTACAGTATAAAGCATGTGGTCCTGTTCTACTGACAAACTGGTGAGAGGAGGTCTGAAAAAAACTAACCATGGAATCAGACATCTACGAAATGCATCTGTATGGTTGCTCTGCTTTAAAAAAACAACAACAAAAAAACGGCTGATGAGTGTAGATACCACATAGGTATGATCATGGTTTTCATTAGATCTACATTGGATCAACCAGTTTGTTTTATGTGATCGTATAACGGTTTGTTCTGACACATTTTTATCACAACCAGCATTAACCTTTTCCTCAGGTTTATTTGGAGGAATCAGAAGTTCTATTGGATCGGCTTTCGCTCCCCACTTTTGGTATGTCCTGACCAGTGCAAACCCAGAACATCCCACAAGAGCTGCAATTTTGGAGTTGCTCTGACCCAGTCCTCTAGCCATCACAATTTGGCCCTCACAGTCTCACAGATTCTGATGGCTAGAGGACTGGGTCAGAACAACTTCAAAACTGCACCTCTTGTGGGATGTTCCCAGGCTGCAATGATCAGGACATGCAGAAAGTGTTCCAACAAGGGAAAACCGGTGACCTGGTGACAGGGTCATGGGTGGCCAAGGCTCACTGATGCACATGGAGAGTGCAGGCTGGCGTGTAGCCCGATCCAATAGAAGAGCTACTGTACATCAATTTGATGAGAAAGTTAATGCTGGTTTCCAAGCATGTGAACTAACACGGGCGTCAGAACACACAGGTCATTACTGTTTTGGTGGCAATGGGGGGGGACCTACACGTACCCACAAGTGAACAGCCAGTTCTCAGAGTTGATGCGCTGGAAGCAGGTCAAATGGGCAAGCATAAGGATCTGGGTAACTTTAACACAGACCTTGATGGCCAAGTAGAGCCACCTCCATCACTACTGTGTCGTTCGGAAGTTTCCAAAATCGCATTGTTTTCTAGCCGTCCTGATGAATCATAGAGCTGCAGCTACAGGAAGTACAGACAAGGTCAACAATTGTGATGAAGGCTTCAAGCTGTTTATTGCTCTAGGAATAGTGCAATGAATAATGTAAGACCTATTCAGAGCTTTTGCATAAACCAACAGGGATATAATGTGGAAAACCCAGAGCCAGCAAATCATTTCCTTGTCTTTTCAAGTGGTAAAGAAGGAATGCGACAAACCACCTGACAAGGATGGGTCAGTGTATACTGTGTATACTTTCCAAGCATATGAACTAAAATTTGAGTGGGAGGATAGAAAACATCCTGCTGAGTAAAAAACATGCACTAATGAGAACAAAAATAAAAATCTGGATCATAAGGGGACAAAAAGTCACAAATCGACTAACAATTCTTAGTGTGTGTTAGAGTGGATTACTGGACTGGCTAATCAGTGATGGATTAAGGTTGGATGTTATAATCTGTGTAGCGGTTAGTAATTAAAAGACAGAGGGCAATGTGGTTGTGTGTATGGAGAAAGCAATAAAGGCCTTCAGGTAAAAGTTAAATGTTACAGGTGACCTTGGGTAATTTCCCAGATAGCAAACTGAAGTTGCTCCAATGTAGGTCCAACATCTGCCATGAAGTTTAGTGCCAACGTTGGCCCAATGTGATTTTTGAGCCATCAAGCCAGATCAACTTTCAGCCACCTTTTAATCCACAAGCGGTGGGTTGAAATCAACTATTCTCCTGTGCCAACATCGGTTAAGAAAAATGCTCCTTTGCCATTGTTGGCCCAAAGCACAGCCACCCAAAATAGAGGGTTGACCAATAGCATTTTGGTACCAGAAAAAAATAAACGACTTATGTGAACTACCTAATACCAATTGTGTCTGTTAGCTTTTTAATACAATATATTATATAGTACCTAATATAATATTAATGTTAATATTAATAAGGCTCATTCATTTTTTACTAGCTGTAATGGCTTAATAATTGATACAGTTAGCTAGTAATGTCATTACTATATTTAGACCTACAGCACATCACAGTCCTGCTGAAGTAGTATCTCACTGACTAAAGCCTTTACGGCGTAATTGTCATCTCGGGGCCTTAACTCCGAAACACATGGTGGATCTCGGCAATGGTGAAAAAAGACAGTGCTCCGAAATTAAGC
Organism: Clarias fuscus; assembly: GCA_030347435.1. NCBI lineage: Eukaryota > Metazoa > Chordata > Actinopteri > Siluriformes > Clariidae > Clarias > Clarias fuscus. Next base: position 28,057,459 of record CM059216.1, read on the forward strand.
ACACAATTTAAATCACATGACTGTGTATGGCTGGTGAAAGATGCTGTATTTTAGTATAAGCGTATTATGTAGTACAGAGTTCAGAAAACATGCACATGTGCAATTTTATACTGGACTGGACACTATGCAGTGGACAATCGGATATTTTAAAATCAGGATTTGAGCTTAAAGAAGCTTGTAAGGAGAGAATATGCGCACATGGTTTTATGGTAAAATGTAAAAATGCATTGCCGTTAATATGAGTACTATTTGTTTCCTTTTTATCAGACTGGAATTTACCCATCTTTAGACCTACCGAGAAGTAACAGTGCTAAAGAAAAGTCTGAAGGTGAAATGTTCCAGACACAAATACTGTAGCTAGGAATCTTAAAATAGCCCTTTCTACCTTCAGCAGAAGTATAATTCAATTCAAGTTTAAGGGTAAAACATCCATGGAGTTGAGATCCGGCCTTTCTGAAAGATCCATCCATCCATCCATCCATCCATCCATCCATCCACCCACCCACCCACCCATCCATCCATCCATCCATCCATCCATCCATCCATCCAGAAACCTCTGTAATCCAACTAGGGATGATGGAGGCCAATGGTGACCATTGTATTTATTCCCATTTATATGACGGTGGTAGGATCTCTGGTCAATATTCACACGCGCTTTCACACACTACAGGGAATTTGGGAACGCCAATTAGCCTAATCTACATGCCTTTGGACTGTGTGAGGAAACCGGAGTATCCAGAAGAAACTCACCAAGCACGGGGAGACCATGCAAACCTCACGCACACAGACCCAACGCAGGAATCGAACCAGGGTCCTGGAGATGCGAGGAGACAGTGCTAACCACAAAGCCACTGTGCCGTTATTATGAAACGAGGGGCGTCTATTGGGTGACTGTTGACTTCTTGAATGTCTGTATTTCTCCATTCCTTCTCATTTTCACAACGTTTCGCCTGTAGAATTGACAGTGGCCCACAGAGCTCCTATAGAGAACAGGCAACGACATTAGAGCTAGATTGCACTCTAGGTAGTGGTCACCATGTTTTAGTAGATGATTCTTAAAAACAAATCAACATTGGAGAAAAAAATCAAGAGGGCACAGATATGTGTGTGTGTGATGTTATTTGAATTATATATATATATAATATATTATTATTTAAAATATAATTTTATTATATTTTTCTTTTCTTTTTACTATATTACACTTTGGGGTATTCTTGTTGTTAAAGTGCTAGACGAGTAAAAATGAGTTGAGTCGAGAGTTGAGTTAATCTCAGTTTCCATTACCCGAAGGTTACACTGCTACTTTGCTTCCTTTACGCTCCTGTTTGTTTGACAAACTTTACTCACCACGAATCAATATTCTTTATTTTAAGTTAAGCAAATTTAGAGCTGAAATGGTTTTCAAAACCTCATACCTCATACGCTGGCATGCATCTTATAAATAACACTATTAATGCAGCATGTAGTGCATCCATCTCTGATCTCTTGCCAGACTTCAGGTTGCAGGTACAGTGTTGTTCCCTCTGAGAGCTTGTTTTCTCTGTCCTCTGGTTAAACCGCTTGCTGCTTTGACTTGACGTCAGGATGACGCACTTGCATTTAACAGGCTGATTTGCCTAAAACCAGACAGAATGACTGATTTAGTTATGCATCTATGCAACCAACTAGTCATGCATAGCTGAGCAGCAGCAAACCTACAGATGACGATGTAACAGTTAAATATGTTTAGATTGTTATGACTTTTTTTTTTATTTTTATTTTGCAACCAGAGTTCCACTCTCTTACTTTATAGCTGGAAAATCACACTTCAAATGTGATACGTCTTCCCTGATTGTGAAATGGTTATGACAGTTGACAATTCATTAGGAGCAGAGGTGGCTCAAATGTTAAGGCTCTGGGATACTGCTCAGGTGGTTGGGGGTTCAAGCCCCAGCATTTACACTTTTAGGCATTTTGTAAAGATGCTATTATTCAGAGCGACTTACAAAAGTGGTTTGAAGTTTCTTCAAACTTTCTGGTGGGGGGTTAAAGAGGTGGGAATTAACGTGAATATTTAAGAAACAGATAGGTCTTTAAGGTCTTTAGTCATTGATAAAGATTGCCAGTGATTCGGCTGTACGCACATCACATCCAGAGGTTAATTCCACCACCTAGGTGCCAGAACAGAAAACAGTCTATATGCATGCCCTCCTCAACCCCTGAGAGATAGTGGGACCCAACACTGCCAAAGCTGACCTGTTGAGCCCTTGAGCTTTATTTGTGTTCTGACCCCGGTTTCCTAACTGGGATATGCGAAAGAAATCAATTCAGTGTGCCATACGGTACATGCGAGAAATGATTTAATTGAATCTTGAAAGACCTGAAAGGGTTACTACACTGCAATGTCTACCTCCACTACTACTTATATTCAGTCTCTACTATGGCTTGTGTCCTTTTTTTTTCTTCCAGATTTTTTTTATTGCATTAACTTGAAACCATACAAAATAAATAAAAAGAAAAAGAAACATTGATTATAGTATAAAAAAAAACACACACGAATTGCAGTCAAGGAAAATAGTGACGATAATGTATTAATAAAACAAGAGTACAGAATGAAGGAAAAACACAGGAGATTAAATCCAGTCAAGGAAAAACAAAGGACGATACAGTATTAATAATACCAGAGAGAATAGTTATGAGATATAAACAGTGGGAGCGATATTAATTACCAAGAGACACATTTTCTTCAGTTAAAAACAATGTTAAAGAAATGTAAAATAGCTTCTGGTTCAAGAGTCCCTTGCATTCTGACGTCACTACCCTGACAGGAAGTCCAATCTAAACGTAACCAGGCCTTCCTGACCAGAAATCGGTTTTCTCCAATGAGTTTCCTCATCCACTTAATATATATATATATATATATATATATATATATATATATATATATATATATATATATATATATAATAATATTATAATAATGTTTCGAGTTAACAGGTTAGACTTTTATTCATATCATGTCCTAAATATATTTCTTTTTTTTTTTTAAATCACCTTTAAATAATAATAATAATAATAAAACAAATAACTAAGCACGAAAGGCGCTATCTCGGACGTACCCACGTCTTGACGTCATGTCGATGACGCGATGTCCGTCTGTCCAATCAGCGCTGGCCCGAGGAGTCCAAAGGCTCAGTTTCGTATCGAGTGCTGCTCCCTACACCAGGGCACTTGTGCACGTGTGTGGAACAGCACTTCGTAGCGCCCTAGGTGTGCTTCAGAGGGTGATTTGTTCTCGGGCGCAGGGAAGAGGCAGGCGGATGATATGGCAGCTTTATGAGCGACCAGGTGGAACTCGCTTTGTGTTGAATTCGAATCGACATGACGTCAGTTTAACAAGCGGAGAAAATAACAACAACAACAACAGTACTAATTAACAGATCGAGTTGAAATAAAATGATTTATTTGATCCTGATCTCGGCGTTCGCGGGGGCGGTGGTGACGCTGCTCCTGCAGCTCGCGGTGCTGTACCGGAGGAGCCCGGAGCCCGTGGCGCGGACCGTGCAGTACGTCAAAGCGGTGCCTGATCCGGCACTCAGGGATTACTTTACAAATCCGCAGCAGACGGACGCCTCCAAGCAGCAGACCGACGGTGCGTGTCCGGGGCCTCTTCCTCCTTCTTCCCCTTCTCCTCCTCTTCTTTCTTCTTCTTCTTCTTCATCTTCTGGACAGTCTGAACCGGAGACGTGCGGCTTCCTAAACGCGATCTTCCTGTTCCTGTTCCGCGAGCTGCGCGACACGCCGCTGGTGCGCCACTGGATCACCAAGAAGATCCGCGTGGAGTTCGAGGAGCTGCTGCAGACCAAGACGGCGGGCCGCCTGCTGGAGGGGCTGAGCCTGCGCGACGTGTCGCTCGGGGACTCCGTGCCCGTGTTCAAGACGGCGCGCCTGGTGCGACCCGTGCGCCTGGACGACGGCGGCATGCCCGACGAGCTCAGCTACGAGGTGGACCTGGAGTACGCCGGCGGCTTCCACCTGGCCGTGGACGTCGACCTCGTGTTCGGCAAGTCCGCCTACCTGTTCGTGAAGATGCGGCGCGTGGCCGGGCGCCTGCGCCTGCGCTTCAGCCGGCTGCCCTTCACGCACTGGTCGTTCGCCTTCGTCGACGACCCGCTGGTCGACTTCGAGGTCAAGTCGCAGTTCGAGGGCCGGCCGCTGCCTCAGCTCACCTCCATCATCGTCAACCAGCTCAAGAGGGTCATCAAGAAGAAGCACACGCTGCCCAACTACAAGATCAGGTCCTTTAACATGCTCATAAAAAAAAAAAAAAAACTCTTTTACCCTCAGCACTATAAAGATAACGTCAGGTTTACAATGTATCCAAGTGACGGGTACATCATAAAGACAAGAACGCTTACAGTATAGCACTTGTGTGTGTGTGTGTGTGTGTGTGTGTGTGTGTGTGTGTGTGTAACTACATGATGATATCATCATCATCATCATCATCATCTATACCGCTTTATCCTGTGTACAGGGCTGCAAGAGGCCTGGTGAGTTAGGGCACAAGGTGGGGTACACCCCGGGCAGGATGCAAATCCATCACAGGACACGCACGGACTCATTCATTCATTCACTACGAGCAATATGGGGACACCAGTTAGCCTAATCTGCATGTCTTTGTAGTGTGGGAGGAAACCGGAGTACCCGGAGGAAACCCGCCAAGCATGGGGAGAGCATGCAAACTCCAGGCACACGGATCCCAAGGCGGGAACTGAACCCGAACTGGAGGTGCAAGGCGACAGTGCTAACTAACCACTAAGCCACCATGCTGCAATATAACATAGTATAGTTTAGTATAGTATAATATAGCATAATGTTGTTAGTCTTTCAGCTTCTCCTGTTGGGGGTTCGCCATAGCAGACCAACTGATCTGCACAACAACTTGGGACAGGTTTTATGTCGGATGCCCTTCCTGATGCAACCCGGGGTTAGTTTAGTATAATATACAGTAGTATATTATAGTGTAAGTTAATATAATATAGTATTGTTTAGTATGCTACAATATAGTGTAGTCTAATGTAATATATAATATAGTATCGTTTGATAGCATTTAGTATAATATAATATAATATAATATAATATATAATAGCATCGTTTAATAGCATTTAGCATAATGTAGTACAGTGCGGTATAATATAGTATAATACCATATAGTGTAATATGCGATAATACCATATAGAATTTTATTTTTTAATAACATCAATATCATAGGTCCATATTTCCATGTGAAAGATGCACATTAACGCTGCAAAAGCCAAGGAAAATGCTTAAAATTTTGAAAGCCTGTACATTCACATAGGCATACCACAACTTCCTTATTACATAACACGTAACTTACAAACTGCTACACAGAAGTGGAAAAAAAAAAAAAAACAATATAGTTCTAGGTGCAATCCTAATTCTTATACACTCACTTGTTAGAACACTCGTTAGGATTAAAATTACACAAATGTTGTTTAGGCCTCCTTTTCCTCTCCTTTCGTTATGGCACGGATTCAGGAAGATGTTGGAAAGATTCTTGAGTGCCTGGAAGGGCCACTGAAAAAGGATGAACTCGCTGTCATGTTCATGAATCAGTTTGAGGCGACATTTGCTTTGTGACACAGTGTGTTATTTTGCCTGAAGTAGCAATTAGAAAATAGGAAATTGTAGCTATGAAGGATGCAACAGTATTCAAATAGACTGTGGCATTCAAGCACATCTGTGTGCTTCAGTAGGAATCAAAGTTGGGAAACTTCATCTAGTTTGATCTGACCTCTCCAGCATCAGCACTCTTGGGTACCACACTCTATAGGGTGGTGTGACCTTTACCTGGGAAAGTGCATGTCGGGTGTAGCTTTAATCAGCACCTTAATTGATTGATTAAATTAAAGAATAAAGATAAACCAAAGTGCTTTTTATGGTACCAACCCATTGACAAAGAAAATGCAGAAAATGTTCAAGGTTTTTATTTATTTATTTATTTATTTTTTCTCACTAGAAATGAACACTACAATCCGAAAACAAATAGTTCCTGGAAGTTATGTCAGGGGTTCTTTGGAAAGTCTGCCTGGCAGTCCTCCATGTTCTTGACACACAAGTGTTTATTGAAAGTGCTTATTGTTTGAATAAGAACCTAGCGAAACCTTTACTTTCATAATGTTGCTTTCAAACTGGGTTTTGCTTCCCGTGACTGGGTTTTATATATAGAACATGCGAGTTATAGAGTTAGTATTTAGTGTTCCAGCTTCCTAAATAGTCTCTACATTGAGCCCTGTCTAAAAGGGAAACCTCTTCCCGGATGAGTTCAAGAATAAATTAAAAAAAAAAAACACTTCTTAGAAAAGCAAGATGGTCCTTCACACACTATGGTATAAGCAATATTAGACGTCCACGCCATCATGACGATGACGTAATAGCCATGACGTCATAGTGCTTGGGCCCTAATAAAGATTGCTATATGTAAACGTTATGGATGTGCCACCCTCATGCTCTTGAGAACCTAGTGGAGATAGATTTATGACAGAAGACTGCTTTAGGGTTAGTGGTTCTAAGTGGACCTGTTCATATAAAGTTTATTTATTTTTTTGTCTGTGGAACCCCTGTTAGGGCCTGTGTGGCTTCACTTTGAATGAATCATTGCAGCATTCTTCTCGAGACACAAATTCTCATGTAATGCAGTGCCGGAAATCATTCAGTGACACGCCCTTGGGTTATTCTGCAAAAAAAAAGCATTAGCATGAAAGTCATTCTATTATAATATCTCATCAGTGCATCAACTCTATATGAAACGTTTCAAAGTCAAATAACTTTAAATGTCCTATAAACTGTTTTATTTATGATTAGTCAGGTGTTTTGGAGCCTTAGGACTGCTGATTAACAACTTTTCAAAGTTTCCCCGTGTTTTAGCTGAGGATGAGATCTTTTGAGACCTGCCGTCTGTTTCAGAGCCGGTCACTCCAGATCTTATTAAGCGTCCGAGAAGTTACTTTTTAGCTGAGGTTTTAAAATATAAAAAAAAAAAAAAAGTTTCTGTTGAGAATCTGGTTCTAGTCGGAACAGCGTTCAAGCTGTACATGTCGTCTGGACGTTGTAATGCCTCAGGGTTCGTTTCCCCTCTCAGAGGCCTGCTGTCACACCTCGTCAGGAGAGTGTTAGTGTGGGTTACGGAAATTGTGAAAATGAGGTTATTATAGGTCGCGGGATTTCTGATGGTTCACACAACGTTTCTTACTCAGTTCCTTTCACTGTTATGACTGATACCAACACATCGTGAAGTGTTTTACTTCTTACGTTTTCCAATTTTTATTTATGAGGAGTGTTCAAGCCGAACCAGGACTTTTGACTGTGTGTAAAAAAACTCCCTTTATTTCTCTGTATAATCAATCTCGTGCTACACTGATGCACTTGCATCCTTGCTTGGATTTTCTGAACGTTTTCTCGGAACACCGGCGCCATGATCGCCATGTCTGGCTGCTCCATGTCTGAAATACCGGAACTCAAAATATGTGGAAACGGCTTGGTGGGGACTGTACGTGAGATGTGGCAATAACTCCCACCCGCGTTCCTGGAATGTGTGAATGATCGTGCGTACAGTTCCCACAGACAGATGTGTGTCTCCCGCAAGTCGGCAGGTGATGAGTTATCCGTCGATTTTTAAGCATCAGTCATTCCACTCGCTGAATGTTCACGGGAACAACTGCTAGAGGGATGCGAGCCATATGGTCATTCACAGACGTACTGTACGGCTGTCTTTAAAAAGTTTGCATTATTTAGATGTATTACTGCGGCGGAGAGTCTCCTCTCCGTCTTCAGTACGTGTCGGATGAGAAATTTCATCACAAGTCCCGGTTTGACTTGAACGCCCCTTGTTAAAGCAATGCTGTCTGGTCTACGGTCTAAAATATTAAGATTTAAAATAATCGACGCCATTTCCTGACCTCGCTTTGTGGGATAACAGAAAGATCGACACGTCATACTTTGTATCCGTTTGAATTATGCAAATATTGTGGCGTGTCCATGAAGCAGGTTATATCCGTACCAGTATTCATTCAACGATGCATCTTTAACTTTTAAAGGCATTAAAAAAAAAAAACTGTTTAAAGGCACCGACACTGGAGTCTCCTTCCTGGAGTCTGATGTAGAATTAACATCTCCTTGCACACTTTGTAACTATATATACAGTATATATACACTATATGGTTAGATGTTTTCTTTGTTGGATAAAAGCACATTTTAAAATATAAAGTGCATTGTTAAAAAAAAAAAAAAAAAACCCTATAACCTATTAGGTCCATTATTACAGATGTGCATTATTGTAGATAAGTACAGTCAGAGCTGCTGTTATAGAAATTGAAGAGCTCCTGGTCTAAAAGTAAACAGTGTCCCGGTATAAATATGAATCAACAACGTAGCGACGATGTGTTCATCACGTAATTGATATTTTTTTTTTTTTTTTTTTTTTTTGGTCCTGGCTGTCTACAGTGTTTGGACTGATTTTCTGCTGCATTTTCTGTCATTAATGCAGGAGTTACACCTCATACGGCAGACATAAATCGCCTTCAAGCTTAAACCATGCCATCACATCCGAGTTCTGCATAAGTCTGCGGCTTTTCATCTGAAAGTCAGCGCTGATATCGGTATTGTAATGAAGTGGTTGAAATGGGATCATCAGGATAGAGGTGTATTGTCATCTTGATTCCTTTGCAGATGTTCACTATAAATAACCTTCATACACACACACACACACACACACATGCCTATACATGCATATATACAGTACAGTGCATTCCATATAAACATGGAAGCTACAGGAATGTCAAGGAAAATAGGCCTTGTTAGAGATGCATAGCTGGACTCGGTCAATTTGCTCAATCGTCCCCCCCCCACACACACACACACACACACACACAGGCTAGGACGCATTCCAAACAGCTGTGCGTGTCCTACTGTAAGATGCATTGTCATTTTTCATCTTATGAAATGTTAAGGACATTTATCACCCTGATGGAAGAAGACCAAATATGTCCAGCCTCACTGCTTTCAGTGTCAGCATACGCTTTCTCTTATTGTAGCCAACTGGGATATTTTTGTGTTTGCCCTTTGCGATAGAGAGACCACAGTCTAGCGGAGACTAGGCAGTTTGAAAAAATGCGGTCGGCTGGCGTTCGGTTCGGAGGAGACGCGTGATGGCCTTCGACCCTCCCTGGCTGACCGGTCGGTGGTAGCAGCCTTAATGTCGGAGACCCCCAGTGAGGGGGAGGAAATTGGGGAGAAAATCTAAATTAGGTGGTACATTTTTTAATTATTTCAAAAAAATTAAATGATGACAAGACCGTAAGAATAATTTATTCAACCTGTGAATCTTTTGGTTGATCCCGTTGAGAGGTCGCCATCCAATCGCACAACAACTTGGCACAGGTTCTATATCGGATGCCCTTCCCGACGCAACCCTAGCATTTAATCCGGGCCTGGGACCGGCACTGCATCCAGTGGCTGGGGTTTGGGCATTGGGTGGGACTCGAACCCGGGTCTTTGGTTCTGAAAACAACAAAAAAAAAAAATGCCCTTTTTTTTTTCCTGGATGTGTTTTCAGTTTTTGTTATTGTTTCCGGGTTTAATTTTTTTCCAGATTTTTCTTCTCGGCCGCTGTTGAAAACCCTTCTGCTGAGCCCAAAATAATCAATATTCAGTATGAAGTCCGTTTATTCTTCAAAACCTGCTGGATCCGGCTGGACATGGGGTCAAAAACATATCTGCAGAACTTGATTGCTTCCTGAAGATCATGTACAGAAGATGGATTTCTTGATTGCTACTGCGTGCGTTCTTCACCCTTGTTCAACAGTATTCTACTGGTCTTAGATCAGCAGATGACACAGGCTACGGGCCCAGAAGCTGAATAGCATTTGTCTCATAGCCAGTTTTCCACTAGATTTCTGTGTTTTATTTATTTATTTATTTATTTATTTTTGTCCCTCTGGGTCAGTGGATCCTAGGAACACTGGGTGCGTGGCAGAAGAGGTGATCACAAGCCATCATACAAGCACTCCCTCATATTCAGAAGCAGTTTAGTATCAAGAATCCGCCTCCCTGCGTGGTTTCGGGATGTGGGAGGAAACTGTAGGAAGCCCACAAAGACACTCGATGTGGACGGTGTCTAGTTCAGTGTCGAACCCAAAACCATGGAGCTGGGAGAGTGAAAACGAAACTTCTCTATCGCCAAGGTGGAGTTATTGTTCCAGTAAATTCCACAAGCTCATTTATAGAAATATTGAACTGCGATAGAGAAATATCCACCCTGGGGACATGTTTGGTATTCTATCTCCTTCCTCTCTCCGTTCGCCTCCGTATTGACTTTGCTTGAGTGTTAAGGGCATCAGCAGGGCACTAGGACAGTACTTTTCCACCGACACGGTGCCGGTGCTGGACAGGGACACAGGGGTCCAGATAACCTCAAAATCTTTGTAGGAAGCCATGTTTTATTATTATAATTTTTTTTTGGTGGTAATGATTATTTAAAAAAAAAAACAAGAACAAAAAAAAAACCCCAACAAGTTGAACAGGTTCTGACTTTGAGGATATACAGTATTTTACTATTCAATATTTAATTATTCTGTACAAATCAGTGACGTCATACTATACTGTAGTTAGTGCACGCAATATCATAGATACAGTACGTTTCTCATTTGAAGTGTTGAAGTATGGATTGCTGAGTCACATTTGTGATATTTCATATAAACATGATTTCATGCAGAATTTTGGCGAAAACTCATTTAGCTTTGATGTGTGGTGTCCTGTGTGCAAGATGATTCTTTATACAGTTTGAGTCCTGGATTATAACCCGTGCCATGAGGTTAGAAAAGCTCCATAGGTGTGATAACCCGGTCGTTCAGTACATTCAGGTGGTCAGCTGACTTCATTTTATCGCCACGTAACGTTGCTGAGTCTCGACCTGAGCGACTGAAGCGACCCCTGATCATAACACCGTCTCCAGAGGCTTGTACAGTGGACTCTATGCATGATGGGTGCATCGCTTCATGCGCTTCCCTTCTTACCCTGACACGCCCATCACTCTGGAACAGGGTCAGTCTGGACTCATCAGGTCACATGACCTTTACAACACTAACGAGTTGTTTTCTTATGCAGACGCAGCTGTTTAGTCCCAATCCCATCAGTTGTTCTTAATTACATTATTAAACATGGCTTCGACTTCAACTGTCCAGTTGATCTCCGTGCTCCTTCATGATTTATTTATTTATTTTTTTCTGCCCACCTTTCTTCTTGTGAACAGCTTATTGATGGTTCAGCGTTATCCTTCCATGTTTTAGTAATGCACTTTTCTTTTTATTATGCTTCATGCAAGCCAATAATTTGACCTTTCTGAAAACAAAATCAGACGGGGATATTTCGAGAGATTTTCATAAGTGAACTGCGCGGGTACATTGCCAAATCTGTTTGGTGGGGCACTAAGCCTCTGTGATGCAAGAAAACATCTTCAGTTCAATAAAGATCTTTTCTTGCGTCACGGCGGCTTGGTGGTTAGCGCTTTCGCCTCGCAGATCTAGGGTCCGGGTTAGATTCCCGCCCAGGGTCTTTGTGCATAGAGTTTGCATGTTTTCCCCGTGCACGGTGGGTTTCCACATCAGGCTAATGGACATTTTTCAGATTTCTCAAAAGTGTGTAAATGTGTGAGGGTGTGTGTGTGTGTGTGTGCCCTTGGATGGATTGGCGCCTCGTCCAACCCAGCGCCCTCGTGCCCAAAGTCTCCAATGTCAGGGTGGTAAGAGAACCACCAAGCTTTTGTTCATTTCTTGAACAGTATTTTTGAATGCTAAAAAACTCAAGCTGCTCAGGTTATCGTCACGGTAACGAGATGAACACTGCCACCCCAGCTCCTGACTCCGCCCCCAAAGTATTAGTTCATTGCTATTTCTTGCATGTCGCATGGAAAATCGAAGCTCTTCATCACGGTCAGCCTCTTCAGAGAGTCTATTATTAGTGCTGCGGGAGCTTGAAGAGGTCTTTAACAGGAATGACCTTTGCTAATGGTTATCTATGTGGCCAGACTGCAGACTGCACCAGAGTCTAGTAAAACCAGAGGGACAGAAAGTGGCAGTTTTATATCGGAGGTCTTGATGCCTTCATGCATTGTGTGTGGGATTTAAAATTTTTTTAAATTTTTTTAATGGTCTGGTAATTTCACTTCTTCTCTGATCACGTGAACATGGGGGGGGGGGTCACCTGCCGTCTCAAAGCATTTGACTTCCGTCATTTTATAGACGGGGAAAGACTCGAGTAAACATATACAGTAGGTTTGTAGTGAGGTGTGGCCATGTACAGGTTAAACAGTGTAACAGGACAAGAAAGTCGTTACACCAGAAATGCACTGCTACACCAGTTTAACAGACTTGACACCATTTAAAAAAACAGGATTTTTCCTTCCAGGATTTGTCCTAAAGATCACTTATTCTCAACTTTTTTTTTCCCATGTTTTTTCCCATGTTCCCATGTACTTGGGACATGGGACATTAATGTGCTCCCACATTAATCACGATTCTACAGCCAATCAGGGGCGTCTGTGAGCTCACGTAAGCGGGAGCGGAGGGAGCGGACAGCGCTGTCCTCATAGTGTTACTCCGCCCCCAACGGTGCGCGAGCGAGCAGTTCGAAAAGATGCGGTCGGCTGGTGTCACGTGGTTCGGAGGAAACTCGTGATAGTCTTCGGCCCTCCCGGCTGAGTGGTAGTAGTAGCCTTAATGTGGAGCCCCCTAGTGACGGGGAGGAATTGGACATGACTAAAATCGGGGTTATGAGAGGGGTTATGAGAGTAAAAAATCCCTTTATTTCTCTATATAATCCCCATCTATCCCAGTGTTTCACTAGTGCTTGGATACCATGAAGGTAGAAAGTTTTCTCAGTACACCAGAGCCGTGATCTGACCGTCTGCTTCACGTCTGAATCTCTGGCCTCCCAGGAACTCTGACAAATAAACTGATCTAACTGACAAATTGCTGTGACATATGAAGATAAATTGAATAATCAGCTTCACGGTGCTTTGGGCCTGATCACAGCCTTCAATCATTGACTCATTTCCTCAGCATGGAAGCCGTTCATGCATCTTTATACATGGAAGTGTTTTAGTTCTTACCCAAGACGCCACCATATACATTTGGCTGATCGTTTTATCCAAAGCGACTTACATTAGAGAAGGAATTTTAGTAAAGGGAGCCAGACAGAGCTGCTATTTGAGCTGATCTGTGATCACACGAACACATGAGGTTTAACCACTGAGCCGCCACTTCCCTCAGCTTTAATAGGACTTTCTCTCGTGACTTATTTGAACAACACGTCAGTGTGTTATAGCTGTAGTTACAAAGCTCATTTTTACATAGTTTCATAGGTTACATATTTTTCTTGGGTATTTATTTGTCTCTTTCTGCTCTTCAAGTTCTGCTTTACAACTAGTATTAGAAACCAGTGTGGAGAAAACAAGCGGTTAATTTCTCAGAACAAGGAAACGTGTTGAAATCTTGTGATCACATGCATGCTTTAGATGTAAAGGTTGAAAATACAGTCATGTTCTAACACATGTCATTAAATTCCTGTGCCTGCGTCTGCGTGCCTGCCTGCGTCTGCGTGCCTGCGTCTGCGTGCCTGCGTCTGCGTGCCTGCGTCTGCGTGCGTGTCTGCGTGCGTGCCTGCGTGCGTCTGTCTGTCTGTCTGCGTGCCTGCGTCTGCGTGCCTGCGTCTGCGTGCCTGCGTCTGCGTGCCTGCGTCTGCGTGCCTGCGTCTGCGTGCCTGCGTCTGCGTGCCTGCCTGCGTCCGTCTGTCTGTCTGTCTGCGTGCGTGTCTGCGTGCCTGCCTGCGTCTGCGTGCCTGCCTGCGTCTGCGTGCCTGCCTGCGTCTGCGTGCGTGCCTGTGTCTGCGTGCGTCTGTCTGTCTCTGTGTCCGTGCGTGCGTCTGTGTTCGATAATTTCCATGAAAGAAATATATGTCCAGTATTACATCAATGTTCACCATGTACAGTATCTTGTTAAGAAGCGAGCACAGCATTGACCATGTATCTGTGTCGGTTCTCCCCATCACGACAGCATCACGTTTTCTTTCTGTGCGCCGCTTTATTCAACCCTCGACTTTCCATGTGCATTTCCATTTAGTTTTCTTTCTCTCTCTCTCTGACCTTGCGTATGAGATCAGCGTTAGCTCCAGATATAATATAAGCTTAGTGGATTGTAGTGTAGCCGCAGCCTCCTCCAATCTCTGATAACACACACACACACACACACACACACACTGATTCAGCATTTAACTTCTGCCTTCAATTATACAGAACACTGACCTAATGCCGCTTGAGAGTTTTAGAGGACATGCGGACACACACACACACACACACACACACACACACATACACAGTTTTGCAGCCATCAACTCACTGACGCTGCAGAGATTTATCAACTTGTCATAAGATCAGTTTCACTGCTACGATCCTCTTTGAGCTTTAACATAGACACACACACAGAACACACTCGTGATCATCAAAGCCGAGTAGCACAGTCGCATTGATTTATTTATTTTTTTTTGATTAACACTTTTTTAAGAAACGTTTTTTAGTAAACCCTGAAACAGCTTGCGATCTCTTCAATGTGAAGCCACTGAAGATTCTTGAACAGCAGTTACTTCGGCAGTCTGGAGCAGAAAACAACACACACACACACACACACACACACACACACACACACACACACACACACACACACACACACACACAATCAGCAACGAGGGGAGCTCAGGCTTGCGACTGAGTGCCTTAAGACAACAGACTTTTCTCAGAGTGTGTTTGGCAGAACTCGTAATGACTGGAGCGTCTCTAGTGAGTTAATTAATTACAGCGAGGCAGGAAGGCGTTTTGTGTTCTGTGATAAACCCGGTATTTTAAAAAATGCTGTCAGTGTGCAAGTTTATACTAGTGTCTTAATTATACACACTTGGGGGGGAAAGAAAGGTTATTTTTTTTCATCCTCAGAGTGTGTGTGAGTGTGATTCTCTGCAGGAAACCCAAAGCCTCTTTCATACCTTTTAGTCCTGTTGCCAAGTCCAAATCAAGTCAATTCAATTTGATTTCTATAGCGCTTTTAACAACGGTCCTTGTCTCCAAAGCAGCTTCACAGAACCGAAAAAGAAAACTTATGTGTAAGAAAAATGTGTCTAGATAATGAGATTGTCCTTGATGAGCAAGCCAAGTGTGACGGCGACAGTGGCAAGGAAAAACTCCCTGAGAAACCTTGAGAGGAACCAGACTCAACAGGGAACCCATCCTCATCTGGGTGATAACGGATAGCAGAGACATCATGTGTGTTGTGCAGCTGCAAGTTTAGTAGAACAGAAGTTATTGAAATTAACATGATCACTGGGAGCTCGGGAGGAGCACGTGCAGCTCCAAACCATCATGAAGCAAAATCCAGCTGGAGCCGGTCCTTCACTGGATGCCGCAGGAACCTCGCAGGGTTGGCCTCTGTCTACTGAAACTGGCACAATTTCCAGATTTTTACACTTATGGGATTTGGCAGACGGCCTCATCCAGAGCGACGTACGTTTTTACATCTGAGCAGTTGAGAGTTAAGGGCCTTGGTGGGATTTGAACCTGATCAGCAGTCTAACACCTTAACCACCGAGCTTTTATGACCCAATCTTGTTTATCTTGTAATCTATGACTGCTTAAAGGTGGCACGATGGCGTAGTGGTTCGCATCGTCGCTTTGCACCACCAGGTTCCAGGTTCGCTTCCTGCCTCGGGGTCTGTGTGCATGGAGTTTGCATTTTCTCCTCTGTGCTTGGTGGGTTTCCTTCCTTTTTGCAGTAACATTTAAGGGTGCGTTCACACTAGACGCTCAGACGTGGATCAGAGTCCAGTTCATAGTAGTGTAGTGTGAACACTCCGTATTAGAGTTTCACCACAGATCGGTGTACCGCGCATGCGTCCACCTGAAAAGCTGGTCTCCTGCATATTTCATCTCGCTCATGGCATGATTCGAATTCGTTTTCCGGAACGAAAGCCCACTATAACAAAATACAGAAGTGGACCGCTGTATCATGAAGGCCACCTGCCTCCTCTGGAATCTGCATCAGCATGCAACACACGCCGAGCTTATCCTCTGACCTGCAGAGTCATAGCTGATGAAGTGAGAAGGCATGCAGGCACAACGTTAATGTGAAACCTGGCAAGAGATGCTTTAAAAAAAAAAAAACATTTAAATATTTTTTATAAAACCATACAGCATTTTATGTGGTCAGGTAGCACCTGTCTGTTTCTGTTCATTTTTCCGAAGGACTTTTTTAGAAGGCAACAACATGGTGTTTATCCATGACCCAGCTGTGTCTATATAATGACCCAAAACATGCAGTGAAAGCTACCCAAGACAAATATAGGATATTCTTTACAGGCCAAGTCAGTCATCTGCTCTCAACCCAATAGAGCATGTTTTTCAGCTGAGAGCAGCTTCAGTAAAGGCTTGACAAAGCATCATTTGGGAAGAAACTCAGCGTATGGTCATGGCCATGGGTACCAGACTTCCAAAAAGGGTTTTCATCCAAGTAATTAAGGCAATTTTTACGTTTGTACTCATAACTACGAGCATAACGCACATCCGTGATTTCAGCGTCGGCGCAAACGGTGTCGCCGTCATTTGCCTTCCTGATTCCAGGCAATGCATTAAAGCGCCAGCTCCAGTTCACTTTTGGATGGACCGAAGACTTATAATCATGGGTTCCTCTTGTCCCGTCCAGTTAGATCTCATATTTATGACGGTACCAAGAAAAATAAAGCATGCATGGAGTTATTTGAGATGATCGATACCTCTGAGATGGCTTTGCTAATCCTATGCTAATAGTCATTTTCTGAGTAGAGCTGAGAATAAATACATGTTCATAACCAAGGTATTGATGGTTCTTGATTTGATTTGATTTGCCGTGCCATATTTTGCGGGCTTGTAGGAAACCTGGTCCTCTGGCGGCCGTTGGATTAGATCTCGTTGCACTGAGCGCTTCCTCAATTACTGCAAATCGTCCCAGTCCGTGCCCACACCCTAGCTTCAAACGTTCATCTCCTTATCTTACATATGCAGGTTTTTATTCTTCCCGATTATTTCCTACCTAATTTCTTTAGGCGTCTTCTACTGCATAAAAGTGTGCTGCATGAATGAAATCCATTTATTAAATAATACGTGCAAGTTTTCGAGTCCGGGCCGTCACAACGGGGAGGAAATGTAGAAGAGGCCCGCAGTTTCGTTTTCCGATCAGATAACGCGCTTATGCTGTAAGGAAACACAGACGTGCAAACAAAACAAGACACCAAGATAAGATAAGAGGAACGGCAGATGGATGCAGGCGTAACCGTTCGTTTGTTTCGAGGCCTGGCTTTCATCCTCGCTCCGGGGGCACGAGCATCGTTTCTTTGTTTCTGCAGCTAAATTAGTAGATAATAACAGAACACTACACTGGACATTAATAAATAATTAAAGCGATGAGGTGTGCGAGGGAGATAAAAGCTGGTTCTCACTAGGAGGGTGGAGCAGCTCGGTTTCCAGTTGATGAGGTCATGTCTGGTGTGTGTGTGTGTGTGTGCGCGCGCAAGTGTACTGTATATGCGAGAGAGAGAGAGACACGGTTTAAAGAACACGGTGATGAAGTGTCATTAATGTAAAGGAAGCTAAGGCAGCTTAAACCAACAAGATCATGGTGTCAGATTTATCGACCCGAGTGCTTTTGTTCCTTTTTTTTCCTTTTTTTCTTTCTTTCGCCCAATTCTGGTCTTGTGTGTCCTACTTCTGAACACAAGCGCAAATGTGCTTTTAAGTGTTTTTCTGCTCAGATATGGGTTTCCCTGTGATTTCTGAGCCTGGGGAAAGGATGGTGTAATATCCAGATCATCCACGCAGGCTCGATAAGCCGTTCCACTGGTTTAAAATGTGATCTTTGTCCTATTAGCTGAGCCTTAATACTTTTCCTGGAACCTGAAGGTTCACTTCATGCTTCCAGTATTGCAGTATAAAGGTTTGTAGCATGGCCTCTCTGGTTTCCTCCCAGACGTTGAGAGGGCCGATGGGCGTGTCCGAATTGCCCGTAGTGAGCTGATCATATTTTGTAAACAAGTTTTTTGGTTCCCTCTTATGGGCATGATTGTGTGCATCATCAACACCACTGTACCGGTGTTCATCACCAGACCTTGCATCGGTTGCGCCCCATAGTCACCATTTTTATACCTCTGTGCCCAGTGCGTTTCTACATTCCTCTGTACGCGTACAGTGCCTTGCAAAAGTATTCATACCCCCTAGAACTTTGCCATATTTTGTCACATTTCAACCACAAATGTAAATGTACTTTTTGATTTTTTGATTTTATTTGATAGACCAACACAAAGTGGCACATAATTGTGAAGTGGAAAGAAAATGATCAATCAATCAACATTTATTTGTGTAGCACCTTACAGCAACCCAAGTTGAACCAAGTGCTTCACAGCATTAAAACAAAATAAAACACAAAATGATAATAAAATAAATAAAATAAAAAAACACATGAAATATATAAATGTTTTCCCAAATTCTTCCAATTTTAAAAATTCCCACTTTAAAGTCAAAGCCCACTTTACTGTGATGCCCCTAACTAAAATCCAGTGGAAGCAACTGCCTTCAGAAGTCACCTAATTAGTGAAAAGAATCCACCTGTGTGTAATTTAATCTGGGTATAAATCCAGCTGTTCTGTGAAGCCCTCAGAGGTGAACAAGCAGCATCATGTAGCCTAAGGAACACACCAGACAGGTCAGGGATGAAGTTGTGGGGAAGTTTAAAGTAGGTTAAAGTTATTTAAAAAATATATATATATACCCCAAGCTTTAAACATCTCACGAAGCTGCAGAGATCCACGTCTCAGGTGGGAGAATCCGTTCCCAGGACAACTATTATTTGTGCACTCCACAAATCTGGTCAAGAGGAAATCCGTTTCAAATCTGTTGAAAGAAAACCATAAGAAGTTCCGTTTGCAGTTTGCGACGAGCCATGTGGAACAAGGTGTTCTGGTCAGGCGAGACCAAAATGTAACTTTTTTGGCCTAAATGCAAAACACTGTGTGTGGCCGAAAAATAACACTGCACATCACCCTAAAAACACCAACCCCGTCGTGAAACATGGTGGTGGCAGCATCATCATGTTATGAGGATGCGTTTTTTCAGCAGTGACCGGGGAAGCTGGTCAGAATTGATGGGAAGATGGATGGAGCCAAATACAGGGCAATCGTAGAAGAAAACCTGTTAGCGTCTGCAGAAGTCTTGAGACTTAGATGAATCTCCACCCTCCAGCAGGACAATGACCCTACACACATAGCCAGAGCTACAATGGAATGGTTTAGATCAAAGTCCATGCCTAAATCCAGTTGAGAATCTTTGGCAAGACTTGAGAATTGCTGTTCATAAATGTTCTTGATCCAATCTGACTGAGCTCGAGCTATTTTGAAGAAGAAGAATAGGCAAAAATTTCACTCTCTAGATGTCATGACTGTGGTGGAGGGAGTTTATCAGAGAGGAGTGTAAAAGAAAGATGACGTGGGTGAAAGTGGATGGTTGTGGGAGTATTGGTGTGGTGTTGGTGTGTGAGTGTGTGGGTGGGTGGTTGTTAGCAAGTGGGCCAGCAGGCTTGGGATGGCAGTTTAATGCTCTTCAGCTTCTATTAGAATTGTAATTTCTTTGTAGATATGTGAGTGCTTTAGGATTCAAACGTGTTGCAGTGTAGAGGAGTGTGTAATAATGCAGGACCTGTAAATATCACATGGACCATGTAGCTGTATCACACTAGATCATTTCTGTATTCAATATCTCGCACTCTTTTTCACTCACTCACTCTCTCACACACACACACGCACACACACTCTGGCAGTTGGGGTGGTGGTGGCTCTGAGTTACTGACTGGAAGGTTGGCGGGTTGAGCCCCAGCTCCGTCTGGTTTCTGCTGTTGAGCCCTTGAGCAAGGCCCTTAACCCTGACTGCTCCAGGGGCGCGGTATAATAGCTGACCCTGTGCTTAATCCTCAGCTTACTAACATGAAGCTGGGATATGCGCAGAATAAATGATTTCACTGTGCAGTGAAATATATGTGACAAATAAAGGCTGAACTTAAAACACACCGTTTAAATTTTTTATATATATATATATATATATATATATATATATATATATATATACACAGTGGAACCCTGGATTACGAGCATAATTCGTTCCGGAAGTGGCTCGTATTTCGAAACACTCATAAACCAAATTGAATATTTCTTTGAATTTTTTTTAAGAAATAATGAAAATTCAAATAATCCGTTCCACCCCTCCAAAAAAAAAAAACATAAAAATAATTAATACAATATATAAAGTAAAAATAAAACAAATTAACCTGCACTTTACCTTTAAAAAAAGTAAAAATAAATCCTTACGGATAAATGTTTCCGTTTGTGCACGCAGGTGCCGTGTATTTGTGTGTGTGTGTGTGTGTGTGTGTGTGTGTGTGTGTGTGTGTGTGTGTGTGTGTGTATGTATGTGTGTGTGTGTGTGTGTGTGTGTGTGTGTAATTAGCCCCTTCCCTCGCCTCGTCTCACACAGTAAAACTCCTCCTCCCTCCCTCCACCTCGCTTTTTAATTTTCACAACAAACACACACAACGGAAACACTGTTTTAATGGAAAAAAAAAAGAAATCCCCCTAATGACACTCGCATGAGCGCATACTATCAGAATCACTGCTGTAAAGTAAAAAAAAAAATTAACCAGCACTTTACCTTTGAAAAGAATCGCGACAGAGCAGTGTTTCTGTGTAGAGCAGAGTGTGTCTGTATGTGTTTGAAGCCGGGGAGCGGGGTGTAAAGGCGTGTGTGTGTGTCAAATTACATGTACACACAAGGGACAAACGCTGAAACAGAGAGGGAGATATTGGTTATACCAGTAAGAGAAGAGCACTAAGACCCAGCAGGGGAGACAATTACCCACAATTCCGCAGCGCAAGATGGAGAAAAATCATTGGCTCTGTTGTGATCACGTGACGCTTGGTGTCAAAGCAAGAAGTCCATGCCTTATCCATGATACTCAGCACTCGTAAACCAAGACTTGCTCGTTTTTCAAGTAAAAATTTATGAAAAATCGTTGCTCGTCTTGCGCAACACTGGTAAACCTCAGTACTCGCAATCCGAGGTTCCTCTGTATAATGTGTACTGCATATTTCTTTCTTTTTTCTGTTTTCTTTCTTTAATTCTATTTTTCATGCTGTTGCTGTATTTTTTTTGTTGCCGTTTCTTTATTTCTGAGTGATTCAACAGTGTATTCTTTCTTTTTTTTTTTTCTTTCTTTGTTTCTTTTTTCTTTTTCTTTGCTTCTGTTCCTGTTTTGCTTTCTGTTCCTGTTTTTCTTTCTCTGTGCTCATTCTCTCTTTCTCCTTTCATTTTCATTCACTATTGCATTCTCTTCTTTGGTTTGTAATCTTTTTGTCTACATAATGCCCACAGATGGATAGATACAGTATGTTTCCTTTTCCTTTTGAAAAGGTGTTTTTTTTTTTTTTTTTTTTTTCCATTTTCATTTTCCTCTTCTTGTCAAAGCAGTGAGAGACACACATACGCACACACACAAACCAGCTGCTTGGCTTTACTGGTTCCCATAACAGTGGGATTAGATCTAATGGCTCAGTGTTGAATAGACCGACACAGAGGCTGATAGCGATACCCTTAGCATAGGGAGGGCAAGATCAGGTCAGAGTTCTCTTACACTCCCTCTCTGTCTTTGTGAGTTCTGTAAGGATATGTCTGCAACTGTTCGTTTCTTATGATTTATTCACCAAAGCGGTTATGTGGCTGAATCTCAGGAAGATGATGAATGTATAAGTTATTCATTAGTAGAAATAATGTTGCGGTGATCACGGATATTTCAATCATGCGTAGGAGGTTCCTGTCATACACAATAGGGATTGACCGTATTATAGTATAAAAATGAATCCTGATTAGTTATTCTATTTATTCATATTAAAATCTATATCTAACATATCATAATATCCAATAGTATAAAAATATCATAATATAATAAACATAATAGATCTATATTTTTAAATATAAAAAAAAAAGTTTTGTAAAGCTACAAATTGATAAACAGATTTTCATCACAGTTTAAAAACATGGATGATATTTGAGGTAAGTGTATTGTAGTGTAACTGATAATAAATATACTGAACAGCTGTAATAAATAGAGATAATTAAGCAGCATCAATGAGAGGGAGTGCTGTTGTACTGAATATCGGCACGTGCCATGCTCGTATTCAGCACAACAGCACTACCTCGAGCGTGACGATGCTTTTATTCAACAGTTCCTTTAACACAATGCATCATCAACAGATAACATTGTAATTAAGAATTGTTGTTCAGATCTGCTTTGGGTTGAATCACAAATAGTGTTAAACGGAAAGCTGGTGTTTCATACACTAAGTAGTGCATTTGATTAGGGGTTAGATAGGGATTAGGGATTCAGCTATGCTTTTGAAGCTCGACAGCGGTTCCCCTTGTGTTAGTCATGATCAGACCAACACGGATGGTTCAGAGGCGATTCGGAACGACACAGAAGTAGAGGGCGAGTTGTTTAAGGTGACACAAGATATGTGTTCTTGTTGTGCATGTGGGTTTTGGCAGGCAGCTTCTCTCTCCTCAGTACTGCAGACCGTACAGGCGTACTTTCACCCCTGCTGTGACCGACAGTTAGCATAATTAACGTTTGGTGGAACATCTTGGCTGCTGAGTGTTGCGGAGAGTTTAAATGTCCCAGCGCAGTTACCGTGCGTCATCTACAATCGTCTCGTCAGGTTACATTGTCGGAACTAAATGTTGTATCATTACAGTATATATTGTCTCTCTCTGTCTAAAGCAGAGGAGCTAAATGGAGTTCTTGAACTTTCCAACGATCTCGAACGGGAACTTGGCGTAATATGATATTAAGTCATGCAATACCCGAATGTTGAGAGGAAGACTGCATTTAAAACTACCGCTATGACTTCACACACTGCTTTCAGGGAATTAAGCGAACCTTCCTCCAAGATCCTCCAGCCCAAGATTTCATGCTGTCATGCTGTCATGCCCTGGCTCTTCTCATCGTGTTGTGTTTTAAAATGCTCTGCGGCGTCCATATGTCCGTGTCCATCATCTCTCTCCCGTGTGCTGATCTGGGGTCAGGGTCCAGAGTTGTGTGAGATGTTCTAGAGAGAGGTAGATACTAGTGACTATGCAGGATGCAAGCTGATCTCTGTGTCTGGATCGAATATCCGTGTATTCGCTTGCATGGGACGCCTGTAATTCGATTGCATCAAATAGGTGCTGCTATTGTGGCTGCTGTTCTGATGAGAAGCACAAGCAGACAAAAGGTCCACAGAATGATTCATGCCCTCATTAAATCAAACCTGAATACATTTTGCATGTCCTTTTCTAGGCTTTATCTTTATCTCGTTTTCAGATAAGCAAATTGTACAAAAAACTGTACGCTCAAAGGAAACACTATCTTTCTACAGAGAAGTACCAGGAAGTACCAGGAGCTCCTTACAGGCAGGTATCAAGGATCTGAACTGGCTGATCTGAGGTCAGGTCATCATCTCCAGACCTCAGGGGTTTGCTCTGCTGTGTTGATGTGGAGCATGTGCTAATCTGAGGTCAGACCTTGGGCTAGGGAAGATCTGCTGCATGCTAATGTGGAGGTCCTGTGGGATAGACCTGTTGTGTTGAGGTAGACTTGTGGTTTGGATGGATGTCAAGTGAGGGAGAATGTAAGCACGCTGGCCATGAGGCTATTCCCCGTGTCCTACAATACTGTATGATCCAGATGGAGTTTATTTCTTAATACCGTAAGAGCAGATTATACTGAGGTTTGGAACAACATGAAGCTAAATAAATAGAGGTGTGAAAAAAATATATAAGTATTATATTTGTTTCTGTTTTTATTAGCTGCTCTTTCTTTTTTTTTTTCTTGATTTCTTTCAAACTTCTGTTCTAAAATCTTTTTTTTTTTGCTGATCTTTCTTACTTTCTTTCTTTTTCCTTTTTTTCTATCTTAAAAAGCGAGGTGGGGGGAGAGACGAGGAGTTTTACTGTGTAAGACGAGGCGAGGGAACGGGCTAATTCCACACACGCACACGCACACGCGCGCGCACACACACACACACACACACACACACACGGCGCCTGCCTGCACAAACGGAAACACTTATCTGTCGGGATTTATTTAGATTTTTTTTAAAGGTAAAGTGCAGGTTAATTTGTTTCATTTTTACTTTATATATTGTATCAATTATTTTTATGTATTTATTTTCTTGGGCTGTGGAACGAATTATTTGAGTTTTTATTATTTGTTATGGGAAAATTAGATTTGGTTTACAAGTGTTTTGGAATATGAGCCCGCTTCCGGAACGAACTATGCTCGTAATCCAAGGTTCCACTGTACTTTTTTGTCAGATGTTCGTTCTTTCTTTCTTTCTCTAGATGCCCACTTGAACATTACAGATTTCAATACAGAATCAAGATCTTTCTTTCTGTATAGCTTTTACTTGTTGATATAATATCCAGTGATCTTTGTTATTAAGAATTATTATTCATCATTGTTATTAAGAATTTAAATTGCTATAAATGGATTAACCAATAATATTTGAATTATGGGGTTTTGCCTAATATTTCTCTGTAGCTCGTGTATCTATTAACTGGTACACCACAAGAGGTGCCGTTGCTGTTCAGGTGATGTGCAGTACCAGACAGTACCCATGAGAGCGGTATTTTTGACAGGCTTGTTAGATTTTTCTTTTATTCTTTTTGTTTTTTTTTGTATGTGCTTCATCGATTTGTTTTTTGCGTAATTAATATGTTAGCGTTTGTGCTGCTAGAATAGTTTGAACAAAACTTAAACTGAGGAAAAAAAATTAGGGGTTGTTGTGATTAAAAATGAATGATAAATCGATTAACGAGTTCAGCCCGGACGCCGACACAACGTCGCCTCACTTACGACTTTAAAAAACGTCGAGGCACAAACCCCGTTCTTGTGTCGCCCGTACCCCCTGCATCTCTGTCCTGAATGCGTTATGATTTAACACTAGTCCCTCACTTCTGATTTTTAAGTAGACTGTAACGAGCACCAAGGACATCGTCTCTAGGCAACATGGGACACTCCGTACCCAATTACGAGTCTTTCTGCAAATCTGCAAACGTGGCTTGTGTCATAATAATGTCTTAATGAAGAATGAAAGAAATTCCTTTTTTAAAGCCTTGGGGAGAGACTGAAAAAGTTGCAGTGATTTTTCTTTCAAAATGAAGAACTGCAGTGTAGATTTCTGCTTTCTGTTTTACCCAAGTGAATTTTACTCCTGGAGCTTTTTAAACCACTTTATGTAACGTGACCTGTGAACGCCTGCACTTAACAGGACACACACACACACACACACACACACTACTGTACATCCTTATACACTATATCTTTATATTTAGTTTGCTTAACCTTGCATTATAGAGTGACTGCCTGCCTGCCTGCCTGCCTGCGAGCGAGAGTGACGGTCTCTCATCTCTCACCCAGTGTCTCAAAGCTCTCCCCTGCCCAAATGACATCCCTCTCTTACTCCCTAATCAAGACTCATGCGTCTGCCCTGCTGCCGTACTCTGGAAGACGTGCAGCTAGAGTAGACTTCACCCCGGTCGGTACACTCGTTTGAATCGCAGGCATGCCGTGTAGCAGACGCGGTTAGGCGTTGCTCTGGGCGATTAGTCACTGTGGTGTGAGAAGCCTGAGACGCGTACATGCTGCATGTACTAGGAGGAGGAGTACAGTGTGCGTCTGAGGTTCTAGACATCAATTTCGCGGTGGATGATGCGACAGAAATCTATCATTTCCAGCTGAGAATCCGGTTAGCTCATTGAACTCGGTGTGTTTAGAATTTTGATGAGCTGAATTAGTGATTTGTTAAGTGGTGTGTACAGGAAAGTTAACCCTTTAAAGGTGTGTGTGTTGTTCGTGTGGGCTCGGGGTTGTGTGTGTGTGGTGGCATGGATGTACAGTATGCCCAGTTATCCATCCATCCATCTTTTTGTCTGTGTCTCTCTCTTTCAGTCCGTCTGTCTTTTTGTCTCTCTCTTTCAGTCCGTCTGTCTTTTTGTCTCTTTCTCTCTTTCAGTCCGTCTGTCTTTTTGTCTCTCTCTCTCTTTCAGTCCGTCTGTCTTTTTGTCTCTTTCAGTCCGTCTGTCTTTTTGTCTCTTTTGTCAGTTTAAGTCTCTGTCTCGCTCTTTCAGTCCATCTGTCTTTTTGTCTCTGTCTCGCTCTTTCAGTCCGTCTGTCTTTTTGTCTCTGTCTCGCTCTTTCAGTCCGTCTGTCTTTTTGTCTCTGTCTCGCTCTTTCAGTCCGTCTGTCTTTTTGTCTCTGTCTCTCTTTCAGTCCGTCTGTCTTTTTGTCTCCGTCTCTCTTTCAGTCCGTCTGTCTTTTTGTCTCTTTTGTCAGTTTCTCTTTTTGTCTCTTTTGTCAGTTTAAGTCTCTGTCTCGCTCTTTCAGTCCGTCTGTCTTTTTGTCTCTGTCTCGCTCTTTCAGTCCGTCTGTCTTTTTGTCTCTGTCTCGCTCTTTCAGTCCGTCTGTCTTTTTGTCTCTGTCTCGCTCTTTCAGTCCGTCTGTCTTTTTGTCTCTGTCTCGCTCTTTCAGTCCGTCTGTCTTTTTGTCTCTTTTGTCAGTTTCTCTTTGTCTCTTTTGTCAGTTTAAGTCTCTGTCTCGCTCTTTCAGTCCGTCTGTCTTTTTGTCTCTGTCTCGCTCTTTCAGTCCGTCTGTCTTTTTGTCTCTGTCTCTCTTTCAGTCCGTCTGTCTTTTTGTCTCCGTCTCTCTTTCAGTCCGTCTGTCTTTTTGTCTCTTTTGTCAGTTTCTCTTTTTGTCTCTTTTGTCAGTTTAAGTCTCTGTCTCGCTCTTTCAGTCCGTCTGTCTTTTTGTCTCTGTCTCTCTTTCAGTCCGTCTGTCTTTTTGTCTCTGTCTCGCTCTTTCAGTCCGTCTGTCTTTTTGTCTCTGTCTCTCTCTTTCAGTCTGTCTGTCTTTTTGTCTCCGTCTCTTTTAGTCCATCTGTCTTTTTGTCTCTTTTGTCAGTTTCTCTTTTTGTCTCTTTTCAGTTTAAGTCTCTGTCTCGCTCTTTCAGTCCATCTGTCTTTTTGTCTCTGTCTTTTTGTCTCTGTCTTTCTTTCAGTCCGTCTGTCTTTTTGTCTCTGTCTCTCTCTTTCAGTTCATCTGTCTTTTTGTCTCCGTCTCTCTCTTTTAGTCCATCTGTCTTTTTATCTGTGTCTCTCGTTCTTGCTTTTTTTCAGGCTGTCTCTGTTATTCTCCTTCTTCGTCTGTGTCAAAGACTCTATCTGTCTGTCTCTGTTTTTCTATTTTTTTGTTTCTCTGTTTCTATCCAATACGTTCTGTCTATCTCATTTCAGACATCTCATTCTTGCTCTCTTCCAGTCTCTCTCTCTCTCTCTCTCTCTCTCTCTCTCTCTCTCTGGAGCATATTGTATGTACACCGTGTGAACCCTCACGATCTGGGTTTCTAAATGTCTTTTTTTTCTTAACATAGCCAGTGTCTTTTCATCTGAAATCGCAGATGTCCAAGTGTGACTCACTCAGCTCCCATAATCCTTTGAGAGCAGAGAGTCTCCGGGTTTCACACGGTAAAACCCCAGGGATGAGCCGAAGCAGACAAAAATACAAAAAGCTCTCAAACAGAGTGCGACCGTAACGCAAACCGTATTCGACTGTAAAATCAGATCAAATTATGCTCCGAATACATTCATATAATTTGATTCAATACATTTTGTGGGAAAAAAAAGAAAGAAGGATCAACCAGAACATGTAAATTTCTGTCTGCAGACGTAATAAAATATAATCATAAGTTAAACACGACAATAAATGCATATTCTGGAGTATACATAAAGGATCTGTTGATATTAAGTTCGAGGAAAATTTCAGCAGAAGTGCGTTTTATGCAGTATTGCACAATCAATAATACAAGCGCTGTATAATAAAAGCTGTCTGTTCCCGCACTGTCGCAATATCCTCAAAAGACTCCGTGTCTCGTCTCTGAAGAGAAACGGGTACTCTGGTGTTTAAAAGTGACAGCTTTGATTGACAGAACAATACACACTGGAATGAGGCATTCTGGGTGTGACTTTAAGGTTGTCAGAGAGAAGTTGTGTATTTCAAGGGATGGTTATTTTAGAGTGAAGCTGGGTTGGCACCCGTGGGGATGGCACGGGGATCGGAAGTGTGCAGCGATGCCGAAACACTGAGCCAAACCTGGCAGAGTGCAAAGTATGCAAAAAGAGGTCTATTCTTCATTTATAGCACGGAAAGAAGGATGGACACTTCATCAGACTGTCCTTTTAACTATATCTGTGTTTAAATATGGACTAGATCAGGGTTGGCCAACTCTTGTCCTCACAGCCCTGCATGTTCTTCCAGTTATCGCTGCACTGCTCACTGCTGGTTAGCACCTGGATCAGGTGTGTTCAGTCAATCAGTCTATACTGCTTCATCATGTACAGGGTTGCAGGGAGCCTGGAGTCTATCTCAGGGGACTACAGGCACAAGGCGGGGTAAACCCTGCATACACACTCATCCACATGAACCTAATCTGCCTTTCTTTGGACTGCGGGAAGAAACCAGGGAGAAAACCCACCAAGAGAACGGGGAGAACATGCAATCTTAATGCACACAGCCCCCGAGGCGGGAATCGAACCCGGACCCTGGAGGTGCAGGACCACAGTTCTAACCACTAAGCCGCTATTATACGTCTTATTAGCTTTTGCACTCGTGCAAATTCTTTTGTAGATGCGTTAATTGTGCTTTTGGTCTCTCGAACACACTCTACGCTGGCCACTGTGTGTTCGCCAGGGTTGCCAGATGGCGCAGACAAAATCCTACTTTGCAGTGCTAAAACTTCCTCCAGTCTGATAAAACTGAGGCCAAATATCTGTATTAGAACTCATGATGTATCTCGATTATATAGGAAAATTCTGTTTTGATGATGCGATGATTATTATTATTATTGAGTCATGTATTATTATTATTTTTATTATTATTATATGAACTATTTTTCAAAGGAAGATAAATTTTTTTCTGAATAATTGTGAATAAAATGTATTGTGTTTAAAAAAAATATATAATAATAATAATAATAATAAAGCATGCTATTTATTACGTTATTATCATCAAACAATATTTGTTAATCATAACTTTAACAAGTACTAAATATATTTGTAAAGGATTTAAACACTGGACATCTTGAATGTTGTTCAGTGGTCAAGAGTTCCTCACTTGTTCTTGTATTGTTCAAGTTCTATAAATAATACATCAAAAGCAATATTAATTGTTTTAATTAATCTTTTTTTCTCCCTGATCTGAACAATGATCGCCCGGCGCACCGAGCTAGCTGCAGGATGGAGGATGATTGTTATAACATTTAGTAGTGAATGAACTCTAGTTTAACATGTATAATGAAAATAATTGGTATTTTGAGCAGTGAAGTATTTCTCATCATTATGAATCATATCGCGTGAAAGAAATGACTTTGATTTGTGATTCTGTTTACTTAACAGGTACAAGCCGTTCTTTCCGTTCCAAGTGCAGCCGATGCCTGAGCCAGACTTCTCAGTCCAAGACGAGCGGTTGGTGGAGGGACGCCTCCGTGTGACACTTGTTGAATGTAGCAGGTAAGTGTGTTTGTGTGTGTGTGTGGGGTCAGGGGGGTGTGTTCACACTGGATCATGCATGGACACTGAGATCAGCCTGGAGCATGCTCATTACAGTCCATTTATGATGTCGTCTGGGCGTTCAAGTCAAACCGGGACTTTTAGCAGAATAACATGGTTGATGTTATTCCTCTCTATAATCCCCTGCTACGCTAATGCACTAACTGATCACGATAACAGGACGTGCGTTTGTGGCTCTTGTTCTGAAACCACAATGATGATGCAGGAAGCACACAAAGCTTCTGAAGAGTGCTAACCAGCTTTATCACGCACCACTCAGTCCAGAAGAACCAGCGTGAGATCAGTGAGTCAGTCATGACGAGGCTTGTTCGAGTGTGCAGGGTAGTTATTTCACCACAGTCCTGAGTATAGAGAAAAACAAACACTTAGGGGCCTGGTGTTAAAAGAAATGCCAATGAAACATTAGTCAGACTTTATATTCATGTATAACCAGAGTTTATGTCCATAGTTCTGTTTGTTTCCGGCTTCACTATTTTTCCTTTCTCATGTGAGAGAGAGAGAGAGAGCGCTTGTTATTTTGCTGGAGAAACTAGGAAATCCTGTCTTGGAAGTTTTTCCCATGGTGGAGGAGAGCTGACCTTGGTCACTCCTTACAAACATAACAGAAAATCCTGTTCCTTTTGATGTACTTCTATACCTGTTTTTTTTTTTTTTTTTTTTTGGCAAACTTATATTTTATCCTTTAATTATCCTTTAATCTTAGTCTTCAGTAATATTTTTATCTAGTGAAATTTGTACATAAATGCAAATCTCTATCTCAGAAAAGCTGATTTCATTAGGTTTTCTTAGGTTAAACTTAAACACAGTCAGGATTCCCAGGATGAACTAAACCGATCGCTCCTGAGTGGTGCAACAGAAACGCGTTTGCCGTACCGTCCTGAAATACGACCCGCGAGTTCTGTTCCCGGGTGATGCCACGCCCATCCATACCCGATTGGCCGTTTCTCTCTCTCTCTCTCTCAGTGATGCCTGCACTTCCACAACAATCATAGTGACACTAGGCAACTGTGAGCTCACGCAGGCAGAAGGAGCGGATAGCGCTTTACGCAAAAAAATTCCAACAATTAATTAAAATGTTAATACAGTGGAACCTCGGATTGCGAGTAATGTGGTTTACGAGTGTTCCGCAAACCGAGCAAAGATTTTTAATAATTTTTTATTCGGAAACCGAGCAAGTATTAGTTTACGAGCGCCGAGTATCATGCTTCACACATGTGACTCTTATTTTGACTCCGAGCGTCACTCTCTCACCAGTGTTTCCGTGTTTGTGTGTGTCCGTTTGTTGTAAAACTTAAGTGATTCCTTTAGTATGCGCTCATGCCAGTCTCGCTTTTTTCCGTTAAAACGGTGTTTCCGCTGTGTTTATGCGCTTGTTGTGAAACTTAAAAAGTGAGTCTGTTAATATACGCTCATGCCAGTCTCAGAGAGATTTCTTTTTTTTCCTGTTAAAACGGTGTTTCGGTTGTGTGTGTGTGTGTGTGTTGTGAATCTTAAAAAGTGAGGTGGGGAGAGGGAGGAGGAGTGTTACTGTGTAAAACAAGGCGAGGGAAGGGGCTAATTCCTCACACACACACGGCGCCTGCGCGCACCAACGGAAACACTTATCTGTCAGGATTTATTTGTACTTTTTTTTTAAAGGTAAAGTGCAGATTAATTTGTTTTAGTTTCATTTTATAGATTGTATTAATTATTTTTATGTATTTATTTTTTGGGACTGTGGAACGAATAATTTGAGTTTTAATTATTTCTTATGGGAAATGATGATTTGGTTTACGAGTGTTTTGGAATACGAGCCCACTTCCGGAACGAATTATGCTCGTAATCCAAGGTTCCACTGTATATATATATTTGTTTAAATTTGATATCATATTCCAATATTAAATAATTCTGAGTAAGGTGACGTGTGCATGATTAACCCATCCGAAGCTCTGTAAAATCCAGCTCTGTAAAATAACACACTCAGTTCCTACCGACAAAAATATTTAGATTTGACAGACTTTAAAGCAACAAAAGTTACATAAAAATGGTCACTTTTTGCATATTAAGATAGTGAAGCGAAATGATATAAATGCAAAATGTTTCTGTGTCATGTTCTAAATATTCTTAAAAATGTATATGTTCACCTCAATAAAACCTCGTTCAGACTCCTACAGGCCTGAGCCAAACATTTACACTTATGTTCATCGGTGTAAAAAAAAAAAAAAAATGTAGAAGAAGGGTGCATTATTGTAGTAATTTATCCTGTAATTTAAAACCTGTGGTCCGTGGGCAAAACACAAAACCTCTTTGTTCCCCAGTCCTGATTCTCAGAGCAGCTCGTTTCACCTGGACATCCGGGGCTCTGTGCCTCGTTTCTGTTTCATTACTGAGTGCCACACCTGGGCTTTCTAAGTTCATTTAGCATCGGACGCCCAGTCTCCCTGGCACGCACGCACGCGCACACACGCACGCACGCACCACTCGCTGTGTCTGGTGTATGTAATTGGTCATTTATAGACCTGCTTGTGATTAATGCAGTTAGTTCAGCTGTCTGATACACACGCTGTGTGCGTGTGCGTTTGTTCTGTTTGTGAGTTTCTGTGTGTTTGTGTTTCTGTATGTGTGTTTGTGCTCTTTTTGTGTGTGTTAAGAAAGCGAGTTAGATGGATCATAGTGCATTTACGAGCATACACGAGTCAAATAATTAAAAAACAATATTTGAATTATCTGGTGCAATAATAAAAAAATGTTTAACAATATCAATATAAACTACCATTAATATTAATTTAGATTTATGTTAACCTATTTGACAATGACGGCGGCACTGGGGTTTCCTCCGTGTACGCCGGTTTCCCCCCACAGTCCAAACAGTGTGTGCGAGTGTGCCCTGCGATGGATTGGCACCCTGTGCAGGGTGTGTGCCCCGCCTTGTGCGCCAAGTCTTCAGGGGTAGATTCCAGGCCACCCGTGGTGACCCTGAATACAGGATAAAGCGATATAGACGACGAGAGAATTTGACAATGAAATCTGTGCTGAGGTGTTTTTTTTTTTCCACTAGAGGGCGCCAGCTGCCCAACAATCTCCTTTTGTGAGCCGTCACTGCTGATTAAAAAAAAAAAAAAAAAACACAAGACGTTTAAACACCAACAAGGCAGTCGTTTTCATTTGTGCCCTTCCTGCGTGAAAGGAGGAAAAGTGCTTCTTAGAGCGCCTTTATAAAATTGTAGACTCGCCACAAATCTGATTTAAATCCCACACGTCAGGCTTTCAGACTTCGCTCCAGTCCTCTGTAGTTTATTCACTCATTTGTCTTGGAGATTTATTCACATTTAGATCAGTGGCGTTGTGTTCGCTCTTAAAGACATTTGCTTAATAGATGTTTAATCACGTTGTGCTTTCTCGTTCTGTCTCCTCAGGCTCTTTATTTTGGGCTCGTACGAGCGCGAGACCTACGTCCACTGCACTGTTGAGCTCAGCGGCCACGAGTGGCAGGAAAAACCTCGCAGCTCCATCAAAAGGGTATGCATCTGACTTCCTGTTTTATAAACCCACACACACATTTTGCCATTCACGCGTTCTCTCATTGGTTTAATATGGCGTTATATTCATGCCACAATCCTGAGCGCAGTATGCATGCAGTATCTCCCCTGCGCGCGCCGCAGGCTGGTTCTGCGCGTGCAGCGTCTCCCCTGCGCGCTCAACGCGTTTTCCGCGCGCGTGCACAACGTATTTTTTTTAAATATATATATATATATATGTGTGCGCGCTCGCCTCTCTGTACGCGCGCTCAACTCTGTCCAGAGTTACAAAACTGCCACAAAACTAACCAATCACAGACTTCCACACATTACTTCTGTTTCTTCTCTATCATATTTTTATACTGTATGTATGGGGTGCTGTGAAAAAAGTATTTGCCCCTTTCTCCTTTTTTTTCTTTTGCATATGTATCACACTTAAATTATTCAGATAATAAAACAAATTTGAAATATTTCACACAGATGTAGATAACCAGAGTACATAAGAAATACCGTTTTTAAATGATGGTTTCATTTATTGAGGGGGGGGGGGGGAAGCTGTCCAAACCTGCCCGGCCCTATGTGAAAAAGTAATCGCACCCTAAACCTAATAACTGCGTCGATCAAGCGTTTGTGATGACTAGCAATGAGTCTTTCACATCGCTGTGGAGCAATTTTTGGCCCATTTTTCTGCAGAATCGTTTTAATTCACCCACATTCGAAGGTTTTCAGGCATGAACAGCATGTTGAAGGTCATCTCAGTCGGATTTATGTCCGGACGTCGACTAGACCACTCCAAAACTTTCACATTTTTGAGTCGTTCAGAGGTGGACTTGCTGGTGTGTTTTGGATCCTTGTGCTGCTGAATAATCCCTTAATAAGTTAAATCATCATTTAAAAACTGCATTTTATATTTACTCCGATGATCTTTGCGTAATGATAAAATGAGTTTCATCGGAATCATTTAAGTGTGACAAATATGCAAACAAACAAAAATCAGCAAGGTGTGTGTGTGTGTGTGTGTGTGTATGTATATACTGTACAGTACATGTACTGTATGTGTATATCTATTCCATAACACATTTCATATATTTATTCATCACATGCACAACCATACACAGTATGATGTAAAGGGAAATGCTTACACGACCCTAAAAAAAAAAAGAAAAAAAGAAGAAGAAATGCAAGAGAAAAGAATTGAAAATATAAAATCTACAATATGTACAAATTTGTTACAATGAAATCAAGTCAAGTTTAAAGTAGAAATGTTGAAAAATGTAAAAAAGTATGAAGTGCATAAATAAACAGTATAACGTATATGGCGTGTGCAACATATCTGTAGGCCAGAACAATAGCAGCATGTTATGTACTGTACTGTACTATGCATGTTAGTGTGTGTATGATTATGTATAGTGTGAAAAACCTTGCGAGTTTTCCCAGAGTTCCAGAGTTTCCCCAAAGTCGGCCAGATGGCTACGACACGCACAATATCTTGTCCTAAACGTCTTTAGAAATCTTTTTTCAGAATATGATGACTTGAATACTGTACACGAGCTGCAGGATTCTGTCGTGTCTGGTGATGATAAAAGAAAGATGCTGTGATTTAGTGAAAGAGGTGATGTCATCATATGGTCTTTTTAAAATGTATTTATTTATCATCAGTCCAGCTCTAGAACTAAAGCCAATACAGAGCGAGGGATCTCAAAGGTTTGTACCCGAGTAAGTTTGATTGCAGTTACAACTCGGCTGTTCACTGCCAAACAGCAAATCAATAGGCTGGTGTTTTACAGCGCTCTCTTCAGGGACTTTTTATTTTATTTATTTATTTGAATTTTATTTTATAGCTTAAAGAACAGCGGGGAACCTTTTACTAATTACTGCAATTTAGAGGAATTAACTTTCCTTCTCTTTCTCTCAGCAAATATGCTTTTGAGAATTAAAATGTCATCTTTAATGGCTTAATTTTTCCAGCCATTTCTTTAGCCTTTGTTAAATGAGCCTTACTTATTAAAGAAATTAAATATCAATAATCATTGATCAAACACTTTATTTATTCATTTATTTTTGTCTCAACCACCTGCTTCTGCTTCTTCTTCTTCTTCTTCTTTTTTTTTTTTAAACGCAAACAATTTTCAAGTTTCCGATTGACTAAAGTTTCTCAAACTTAGTTATGACGTGATGTAAACGGATTCTGTAACGGATATCTGAATATCAGTGTTGTGGCCGATATATTAAGCACAGGGCCTAGTGAGTGTGTACCGTGCTCTGATTTACTTCTGCTTGATGTGCGGCAGGCTTGAGATGTCGGTCAAGTGTGCTTAGTAAAATATTTGTATTTATTTTAATATTTGTATTTATTTAATATTTATTTTAATAAATATATTTTATATGATTTAGGATTCTTACAGGATTGTTGTCGAATCTTTCTCCTTGCATGGTGCTTTTTTAAATTTAAGTTGTAAAAATGGTGTGTTCCTGCCTCTTCTCTCACTGACACAAATGTAGATTACTCTTAATGGCTCGAGCTGTAATATACTTTTACAGCAACAAGTATTTTCAACCACTTGTTGCACAGAGATTGTCTGCGTCCATGTGCCTACAGAACCTTTTCTGTCCACCAGGGGGCAGCAGCATTACTGAAATGTGTGGTGGAAGTTGTCCTGTGTGTGTATACAGTATAATGAGATGAGATGTTTAGGTTAGAATGTGAAAGAACACACACACACACACACACACACACACACACACACACACACACACACACACACACACACACACAAAACCAGCTGCTTAATTAAAACCATCACAATGGGTTTTGTGTATATTAGAGATCGTGTGTGTGTTTCCATGGGCTCTTCAGGTAACAACGAGATCACTGGAACATAATAGGCCAGTGTGATCACTCTGACGTTGAGGTGTGTGTGATGTGTGAGACATCAGTGTATAGCTGCACATCAAACATGGAGTCGACTGATCCAGAGTCATAGCATGGCATGTACGTGTGAATGCAGGTGGGGGTTTTTTCGGGTGTGTAAAAGCTGCGACACGTAGATGCATACAGTGTGTGTGTGTTTGTGTGCGTTTTATCGCACTCCTATAGAGTGGAGAAATCAGACTCCTCAGCAGGGCCTCAAACACAGGATTACAATACGCACCATCTGGAAAAGGTCACTCTCTCTCTCTCTCTCTCTCTCTTCTGTCTTTACATCTCATCTGCATTTATTCCTTCCTTCTGTCTCCCCTTTATCTTTCTCTGTCTTTAGACCCTTCTGCATTCATTCTCTCTCTCTCTCTTTTCCTCTCACACTCCCTATTTTACTCATGTTTTGATCTTTCTCTCTCTTGTATCTCTTTTCTTCCTCTCCATCTCACAGTTCCTTCCTGTCTGTCCATATCTATTTTTTTCTTCTTTTAGATGGTTTCTCTTTTTCCCCGCCTCCCAAAATAAATCGTTTTTGGTCAATTCTTTATAAGCAACTTGTGCAGTGCCCTAAAGTTAATCTCTCTCTCTCTCTCTCTCTCTCTCTCTCTCTCTCTCTCTCTCTCTCTCTCTCTCTCTCTCTCTCTCTCACTCTCTCTCGCTGGTCTTTATATGTATAGTAAGCATTTTTCTTTTGCTTTCTTTGCCCCATTAAATTTTTTCTTTTGCTTCTGTCTCTCATTTTCTCTCTGTTATTCTTTTGCATTCCGTCTTTGATCACCACTTTCTTGTCCCCCCTCCCCCCCCCCCCCCCCCCCCCCTTTATTTTGTCCTGTTGTTACTTATTCACAGTCAGTGTGCATAAAAAAAGAAAAGAAGAGGGGATATTGTTCAGTTTTGCTATGCGTGTGCCATCATCGTCTACCTGGACGTCTGCCTGAGCTTTCTCCTCTCTCGTCACTGATCTTTCCTTCCCTTTATCACATGTTTAAAAACGCTTCCTGTAATTCATATGCGCTTTATACATGTGACCTTTGACCTTTGCTAAACCAGCTTGATAACGCGTGTCGCTTCTGCGCGGATCAGTCATCATCCCGAATGTGTGGGATTGATGGAGTTTACAGTTACAGATCTAACGCAGTAATGTTACCAAGTTACTAATAAAACTGTTATTTGGTTCATCCATCATTAAAAAAGCACATGTATACAATACACAACTGTTTCCAATAAAGTACCGAACATACTTTTGGTCATTTATAAAGGCAAAAAAATAAAATAAATTAAATGTTTTAAAATCTCATGCTTTGCCTGCCATATGCATGTGTTACGCCATTATTAATGATCTAATTAAATAGAAATGAATCCATAATATGAAATTAGACAGCATGTAAGTGAGGAATTGTTCATAATCAGTGTGTGTAGCTATACTATATTATTATATAATATTATTATTATATTATATTTTATTTATATTAAATTGTTTTCTTCTCATTATTATTGTTATTATTACTACTCCTATATGTGAGTAGTAATAATGGTGAGGGGCGAGTCTAATGAAAATGATTATTTTTATAATTAAAATGTTATATTATCTATTGTGAATAATTGCCCAAATTATGTTTATTTACTTATGCTTGTTTATCTACTTGTTTATTTAATCATTTTTTGTTTATTTATCCATTTACTTGTTTTTGTTTGTGTGTCTGGTCTGTTTCTTTGTTTTTCTATATCTATCTACTTGTTTTTTTTTTGTTGTTTTTTTTTTTTTAATAATCTCCATTTTGTTCTGTACAAGAGCATCCTGCGTTTAACTCCCTCCCTGAGTCTTCTAGAGATTAAAAAACAACAGCATAAAAATAAAATAAATCTAATCTTGATGATGAAAGCACACACACCCTCCCTTCTTTCAACATATTGCACTATTAGCAACACACACACACACACTCCAGATCACACATGTGCTTCACGCATGCACTTATTCTGGTGCTGTAATTCAGCAGTCTTAAAATTAGTTCTTTCTACTAGAGCATTGATGAGGCTTGTATCTCTCTCTCTCTCTCTCTCTCTCTCTCTCTCTCTCTCACTCACACACACACACACACACACACACACAGAGGGTATATTTACACAGCTGCTCTAATGACTGACTGATGCTCTGTCTCTTTACAACTGCCCATAGATCACGGCATGAAGCAGACCAGCACAAGCAGTGTGTGAGCGAGATCGATTACACACACAAATTTCCCCATATTTCTTTAACCAGTTTTCCCGGGTCTCAGAGCTCCCTCGGACTGTGTCTCTTAATGCTCCAGCTGACATACCTCTCAGACATACCTCTCCCGTTACTTCACTCCTCCTCAAAACGTACCACTTCAGTGTTTATGTAAAAGAGAGTAGACGAGCTGAGCAACACATTTATTTGAGAAATCTATTTGGCTTGTTTAAGCCCTGGCCAATACAAAATCGCTGAATTTTTTTAATTATTTTTTTTATTTATCTTGTTTGGACACGTACTAGTGACAAATCGGAATGACTGAATCGATTCAGTTATATATAAAAAAAATTTTTTAATTCCTTTTGTTGTTGTCATTTTTAAAATTTTGCATTTCAAGGGGTAAAATGTTGCAGTTCCTCTATGATCCTGCAGGTGGTGCTCTATAAACTGTTCATACAGCACAGCATCCTATGTAGTAGGAGCAAATGATTTGCTAAGTTTGTTTAGAATTGTAACACGAACTGGGGGGAGGAAAAATATTTTTATTTATATAAAATCAATCAAATCGGATATTTATAAAAAATCAAGATACTTGCAGAACCACAATCGATTGATATCGTATCGGCGAGTCCCTGGTGAATCGCAACCCTTATTTATATCCTCAAAACTGTGTGTAGGTAATTATTCAACTATATTGCCAGATACTATCCTTAAATGCTTAGGATAATACCCTGCTCCAAGGGCTATATATTAGTAATGGTAATATTTGTAGTAAATATTAATGTCAGACACTGCATGGATGTAAAAGGTTATGTCCTGTATGTGTGATTCAAATATACACTTTCAATGTGCTAAATGTGATTACATTATCTGATCTTCTAATAGCCATTTACTAACACACGGTCAGATTTCTTACAGTTTCGTCTCTCTTCCTCTTCCTCATGGCCTAGCATTAGCGAACAGAACACATCAGCTAGCTTATGCTCAGATCATCCATAGTTTTTATACCATTCATTTATACCATCCATAGTTTTTGTTTGTTTGTATTTGTGTCCTGGAACTGTGGTTGCGTTTTACTTGTTTATTTGTGTCTGAAGTTCTAGAACTGTGGTTTAACTGAGTGTTGCGCTCTTCTATACTGCACAGTTCTAAAGCTGTTTTTTAGTTTTACGTCTGTGGAACTTGGTTCATGTGCTTGTTTCACTCTTCTGTGCTTTAGAGTTCCGGAAGAGTTTGTTTCGAGTTGTTCTTGTTGACCTCTTCTGTAGTGGAGTGTTTTGAGTTCTAGCACCATGATTGTGGTTTGTATGTTTATCTCTTATGATCGAATTTCTCCAATCGAGCTCTTAAATATTGACATCAACATTTGTGCTCCTCGTTTGTTTGTTTGTTTGTTTGTTTGTTTGTTTATCTCTTCCTTAACGGGAGTTTTAAACAGATGTTTTTGGGAGTTGCAGATCTGTGGTTCTGGTTTGATTTTTAAACTCTTCCAGAAAGAATTTTCCAGAAAACTATGGTTTATTATTATTATTATTATTGGGTTGTTTGTTTGTTTTTGTTTGTTTGTTTGTTTTGTGTTCAAGAACTGTGGCTAGTTGATTTGTTTGTTGAGAGTTCTGACTCGGAGTTCTAGAATTCTTTTTTTGTTGTGTGTATGTTTTGAATTCTCTCTTTGAGATCTTTGACTTTTATGTGATTTTTTTTTTTCTTCTTCTTCTTCTTTTTTTCTCTGTAGTAGGGAGAACTGTTGGTTTATTTGCTTGTTTTGGGTTCCATAACTGTGGTTCAGCTCTTCCAGAGTGGAGAGTTCTAGAACAGTTTTAATGCTTTCTAAATGAAACACAGCTGTTTTCTGGTTTGTGTGAATATGTTCCATCTTTGTAGATGTAGAACATTTACGGAGTGTACAGTCCGTCTGTGTGAGGTCTTTAAGATCAAATCACCACCCGTGAGAACATCCTGGATTGTGTACCCCAGGAGGTCTGTGTGTGTGTGTGTGTGTGTGTGTGTGTGTGTGTGTGAGAGAGATGAGAACCTAGGGCTCCGTGCGTGACTGTGATGTGGGAACCCAGCTCTGTGGTGGTGATCTTTTCACCTTTCATGTTGGACAGTTGCTGCACCGTGACATTATTATGTCCTTTTGATTGACGCCCTGCACCCTCACACACGCGCACACATTCTCTCCAGTGTATTAGAAAAATGCTTGATGCCAAAACCAAAAATTGAGTGTTTGTGTGAGAGCAGCCTGAAGTGCGTCTTTGTAGGTCTTGCTGCTTGGAAACTGTTGCTGTCTGCCTCCGCTGTGTGTTTTACTCAACTGTCGATATAACCGGTACATGATAGGACACACGATGTCTTTGTTACTCACGTTCCCTGATTTACAGGCCGCCTTGTTCTTTAGTAACAACGTGCGATGGTTAAACCTGAATTGAGAAGTTAATATCCAGCAGAATTATTAGTTAATATCCAGCATTCCCAGGATTTCAGCAAGATGAGCTGCAGAATGTTGATAGACCTTTACATTAGATTAAGAACATTTTAAATGTTTTCTAAATCCTATAAAACATATATTTCACTCTAGTTGTTAGGAATCTGATCAAATCAGCCCTGTGTATGACCGATGCTGTGTCTGGTTCCAGTGTGGCGGAGCTGAAGGCACAGCCAGCACTACAGGCCGAATGTCAGGTTGAGTGAGCTTTATGTACGTGTGAGTGGCTGAAGATGGATCCGTTCATCCCAAACGCCCAGCTCGGTTAACGTCACTCCTGACGTAACGCGCACAGCAACCTAATCAAGGCTGGAAACACATCTGGACACTGCCTACCAACTGAATCGTGGTGGAACACCTACAAATCAAATCATCCGTGCATTCAAAAATCGCCAATCGGACCACAAAAAAAAAAAAAAAAAATGCATCTTCATAAAAAACTAAAAAACAAAGCAAAAAAAAAAATTACTTTTCAAAATATCCAGAATATTATTACAATCAGACAATACATTAATCTAATTGGGAATTTACATCTACATCACGACCAAATGTGCCAACCAGCAACTCGTACAGTATACAGTATGGTACTTCATGGATTTCACCTTACTGGATGGAAATAGTTTAAAATGGGATTCATTTCAGAAAAGTGTTCACGTTGGAAGCAAAACAACCCAGACGCCGATCTTCACGCTATCTGGCCTTGCAGTCCAGTTAAAGAATTATGGGAAAACAACATTAAATCACTGTCCAAATTTTTGGGGTGTCGCACCCCAAAATTACTCTTTGTGGCGCCAAGAAAACCCATCCTCATTAGCTGGAAATCAAGGAACAACAACAATGTATTACTTATTATTTTGAAAAAAATTTACTAATAGGTTACATCTCCATGGAAAACCTGTTCATCTCCATCCAGAATAATATGCTTCTTGGTCATCTCTCATCGCCTCGTCACAGTCCTATGCTGATCATCTTCGCCTGAAAAACACTGTGGCCATGGAGGGATCTATTATTATTATTATTATTATTATTATTATTATTATTTTCTCTTCTTCCTTTCCCAAACTTCCCTCAGTATTCTTGATGATAGGATAGAATCAGCCCAAAACTCCAGACAGGCGCATGACTTTATCTCACATTACACACAACATGCATGTTTGAGACTGTGCAAACGGCCCCAATATTTCCCGACCATGAAGGTAAATTCAAACCGAGAATGATTCGTTTGCCATTTTATCTGTGATCTAGTTATTTAAACCCAACAACACGTCTTATTTTACAGTATGTGGGTTCTTTTAACTGTGCTTTTATTATGTCTTTCGCAATCCTTGCTACACGCCCGGATGCGAGTCGACTGTGTATCGAGACATAATAAGTACTTGATATAAACTTGTACACTTAAGTTATGCTTATGGCTCCTGTCAGAATCCTGTGTTTCCACCAGCTGTGTAAGGCAATGAACGCAGTATAACCGAGTTTGAGGCGCGCATAAGGAGCAGGTCGTATTTTTAGCTGATTGCTGTTCATGGCCGATTTCTCCGGCAGGCAGCTGGTCTCTCTCTGCCCTCGTATAGTTTGATCCAGGCTGAAGTGTGCTGAGACTAAATCTCATTTTTTATGCACTTTATTGCTTTTTGCTTGAGTGGAAGCATTGGGCCTTGGATCTGCTGCTGGAATGGAGAGGAAGATGGGGAGGCAAAAGGGAAACAGGAAGAAGATGGAGCTTTGAGTTCTTTTGACTGTGATTGACAGATGATGGTGCTGATGCGATCATAGATGTGGAATGTTATCCGTGGTGAACTTCTGTGGGTTTTGATTGAGGCCGTGGTATCGGGCGGGATTTGATGCGTTAGAAGAGCCAAAGCCTGTTTTGCATTGGGGTATTGTTGAGAAACAGCGTCTAGTACAAAAGCCAGGTCTGGAAAGCCAGTGTGCATGTCCTAGTCGTGTTCCAGCTTCTGTTCACATGGGCCTGGACAACGAGTAATTGAAGAAGATTGCTTGCGTTCACATTACATCTATGTAGTCTCTTAAAATGACCCCAAAACTGATTGTTTGCATTGAAATATAAGCCAAGCACTAATTGGGTTGTTTAAGGAACCTTCAGGAGCTGATGCAGTATATGGAACTAAAAGGTGTGATGCCAAGAACACCCCAGAACATCGCTCGCCTGTCTTGACATGCATGTGAATTTCATATGAAGAACCTTCCATACTTAATCCATAGGGTTTAATATGATGTTGGCCCACTCTTTGCAGTTATATCAGCGTCAACAAGGTTTAGGAGTGTGTTTATGGGAACTTTTGACCATTCTTCCAGAAGCGCATTAGTGAGGTCAGACACTGATGTCGGACGAGAAGGTCTGGCTCGCAGTCTCCACCCTAATTCATCCCAAAGGTCTTCTATCGGGTTGAGGCCAGTCAAGTTCAGGCCAGCTCATCCATGTCTTTATGGACCTTGCTTTTTGCGCTGGTGCGCAATCCTGTTGGAACTGATGTGAGGTTGTTTTTCAGGAGTTCATGCTTCCTCATACCAAGACATTTTGGACAATTTCATGCGCCCAACTTTCCGGGAATGCTTCCTGTTCCAACATGATGGTGCACCAATCTCTTTCTAATGTTCCACAGGCACAAGAGTCACCTCTTCGTTGTGGAAGAATCTTTTAATCGAACACTCTGAAGCATTTTTTGCAAATACGGCCACGGGTGTGTAAACTTCTCTTTGTCAGCACCACAGTCTTTTAGGTGCTTCCATGATGATATTGCTCATTGCTGATTC
Organism: Clarias fuscus; assembly: GCA_030347435.1. NCBI lineage: Eukaryota > Metazoa > Chordata > Actinopteri > Siluriformes > Clariidae > Clarias > Clarias fuscus. The sequence continues at coordinate 28,101,178 of CM059216.1, forward strand.
TATTGTAATGACGGTGCAGTCCTTCAGTCCTTCAAACCTGTTTTTTGCCAACCTGTCCTGAGTTGGGGTTTTCCAACTTTTCTTACCAAAGACAGTGAATTGCAGAAATAAAACACTGTAAGGTAGTTGCATGTTTCTCACGCTGCCAGGCATTTTCTGAAGATAAATGTCACCCGTTGATTAGACTCCGCTTTAGAACAAGACCAAGATTTGCCTCTTGTTGTGAAGGTAAGCAAGTGGCGAGCAAGAGGGAGCTTAAGACGCCCCGAAATGGACAAACTAAATGTCACTGCGATAAGGAGACGGAGCATCTCTTTCCTGTCCTTTTCGCAGGAAAGTGAAGTGCTCAGGATAGCTGATAGCAGGAGCTCTAATATTCCATCTACACCTCTCTGTCTGTCTTTCCCCTCCTCTTCCTCCTCTTCCCCTTGTTTGCTCCACCGACCGTATGCAGATTCGCTCGACTCTTTTGCCCGGCGAGTAACAATGAGGACACTAAAAATGGATCGGTGGCTAAAGAAGCTCTCCAACCTCCAAATGTAAATGAGAGGGGGGGTGTTTTTTAATATCCCCGTCTCCATAACGACCCCTGCTTTTGTGCGACGATCAGTGAAAAGAGTTGTCACAAAGCGGAGCACCAACATGAAAATTCAAATGGTGCGCAATGAGACCTGCGTTCCTGCCTTTGAATCGGTCCTATTGGCTCTTTTCCTGGAATGAGAAATTAGAGAACAATCAAAGCTTAAAGTATAATATATGTGATGCTTGGTTTTGATTTCTTAAAATATCCATTTGGGCTATATGAAATGCATGAGTGGCTGTGAATGCACTCGCGTGAATACTGTACTCTGTTTTTTGGAGAGCAGGATGAGATGGAGGAGAGGGCCATGTGATTGAATTAAGCACCGAAAAGGAAAGGGCAGCGCTGACATCAGTCAATTTGGCACGTCTGACTCGGACCAGACACCTGAAATATGATGCGTATTAATCCACTTCCTGCTTGTGCAAACTCCACTTCCTTTACATGGCTAGTTTCAAGGTTTATTTAGTTATTGTCGAGGACGAAACCAGGATTTATGTCTTTCCTGCCAGTTATCTAATTTGCAGTTAGGGATGGGACTCGACAAGGGCTCTTTCGATACAATGTTATCACGATACCTATTCCACCTGTATTGCGATGCTATAAGTAGCACGATTTGATAAATATCCAGATTCAAAAAAATTTTTTTTCCGATTTTGTTACAATTCTAAACAAACGTAGCAGGTGATGAGCTCCTACCACACAGGACGCGGCGTTGCCTGGCAACATGTGAAATAATTGAGAGCGCACAACCTGGGATTATAGGATTATAAAGGAACTGGGGCTTTTATTCCACTGCAAATGCAAACGTATATAAGAAGTGAAAATATAATTAAAAAGATATACATCTTGGGGTATTGGTGCTAAAAATTGTCTCACCTAGGTGAAAAAGTTCATTTTCAGGTAGGATCATATAACAGCACTTTTCATATTATTATTATTATAATTATACAGGGTGGGCCATTTTAAAGTAAAGCCTTTATTTTGTCACATATACATTACAGCACAGTGAAATTCCTTCTTCGCATATTCCAGCGTAACTGGGGTCAGAGCGCAAGGTCAGCCATGATACAGCGCCCCTGGAGCAGTTAGGGTTAAGGGTTAAGGGCCTTGCTCAAGGGCCCAACAATGGCTACCGGGCTGAGCTGGGAATCGAACCGCCGATCTTCCGATCAGTAACTCAGTGCCTTAGCCCTCTGAGCTGCCACAAGGTGTATATGGATACACCTTAATAAAATGGGAATGGTTGGTGATATTAACGTCCTGTTTGTGGCACATTAGTATATGTGAGGGGGCAAACTTTTCAAGATGGGTGGTGACCAGGGTGGCCATTTGGAAGTCGGCCATCTTGGATCCAACTTTTGTTTTTTCAATAGGAAGAGGGTCATGTGACACATCAAACTTATTGGGAATTTCACAGGAAAAACAATGGTGTGCTTGGTTTTAACGTAACTTTATTCTTTCATGAGTTATTTACAAGTTTCTGACCACTTATAAAATGTGTTCAATGTGCTGCCCATTGTGATGGATTGTCAGTGCAACCCTCTTCTCCCACTCTTCACACACTGATGGCAACACCGCAGGAGAACTGCCAGCACAGGCTTCCAGTATCCGTAGTTTCAGGTGCTGCACATCTCGTATCTTCACACCATAGACAATTGCCTTCAGATGACCCCAAAGATAAAAGTCTAAGGGGGGTCAGATCGGGAGACCTTGGGGGCCTAAAATCATATCTCCAAAACGGCAGAACATTTTTAGGGAACAAGATTGGTCACTTTGCGTACCTTTTTAAGGTGATGGTTTTATTGGAAAGTTGTTTTACACTGCATTTATTCGTACGTTAAGCATTTAGGGGAAAAAGTATCGACAAAAGTGTGATTTAAGTGCACGTCAACAGACTTTGACACAATCAGATTTTGAGAGAGCTGTGTTTTTTTTTCTCAGTCTCAGGGCAAGAACCCTTTTATGTGGGCAGCAAAAAGTTGTGTGCATTTTATGTATGAAGCTTTTAACATGACGTCTGCTTTAGGAACAGTTTCTGTTTCTCCTTTCTGATTTCAAAATTTTTTGTTTCCATCTTTTTAAACGAATAATACATTATATATATTTTTTGCATGTTTCTTTTCATGTTACATCTGTGGGTATGCATTGGTTGTTTGACTGTGTGTGTGTGTGTGTGTTTATGTGCCCCAGGGGGACTGCTACCCTATACCGAAACACTAATCTCTTTGACATGTGCCAGATGATTAGATTAAGTCCAGCGCACTGAGAGCACGAGAGACGTTTTTTCTGTCCTGCACTGCCCTGCTACATTCATCCAATCAACCTGACCTGTGTGTGTGTGTGTGTTTTCGTATATTTTCCGGACAGTCTCCAGACTGTACCCAAACCTGTCCGAGTTACTCTCAAGAATAAACATCACTGCCGTTAGTAATTGCCCAATTTTTTCAAATCATTTTTCATATAGGTGTGTGTAGACGAGTGTAGCTTTGTGTTTTGTTTCTGCCTCTCGGTATCCCCTGAACTGTAGCTGGATGCAGCTCTAAAATCTATTGCTCTTTTTTAAAAATCTTACTTTGGTATAGTTAATTTGTTCATGCAAAACATATGACGATTTTTGTGATGAAGTACAAGCCAGTGCACTGCTCTTTTGTCTCTTTTGTGTCGGTGTGGTTTCTCATCAACACCTGAAGAAGTGAGCGAGGCATGCGTGTTCCTGCGATCGATTTTAAACCGCTTAGCTTGTCTCTTTAGCTCAGACCTCAGATAAACCCTGCTGCAAATAAAGGAATAAATGGACAGATTTGGAGGCAGAGCGAATAGAACAGGAGAATTACGAGAAGCCATGGAGAGAGAGCTTTCATTGTATTACAGCTGAATAAAAATGTTCAATCTGAATTATTTTTTTCTTCTCATTTGTTCCCTCTTTGCTTTTTAGACTGTGAATGTTTTTGTGAATAGCTTTCTCGCCTGTAACGGATCAGAAAGGATTAATTAATCTTCTGTAACAGTACGTCTAACAGACAGGCCCGTTGCTTAGTTATTTAAAACATTGTAAATCACCTCCAAGGCTCTGAAGAATCACTGAAAATTAATGTATGTTCATTTACAGTCATATTATTCGTTCTTCTTAATCTTCTGCATTAGATAAAATTATAAACGAAAAATTTGCTAATTTAATGAACTGATCTTCAACTCTACAAACTTTAATTTGCTGAGATGAAATTTCTAATATTTTGTCTTAATTTTTGGACTTGAATGTTAAATATTTTGGACATTTAGATGATAATAATAATAATAATAATAATAAGTATTAATATTACTACTACTTCAGATATACTGCTTCAGTTAATATTGTTAAATTCTGTTAAACTGACAAATACCTTGGAAATATAACAGCTTTTAAAGAAATTCAAACCGCTTCCATCTTCCGGAAAGTATGCTTGCAAAAAAAACCCCAAAACAAGCAAACTCATTTGGTAAGAGCATTGTTTTCTCTTCTTTTTCCTTTTGAGAGTATATGAGCAGTTTGGTGCATTGCCGCCACCTATTGGCCTGGAGTGTGGCGCAAAAGATGTTCACTTTCTACAATATGACATTTAAAACGCTCAGCAACACAAGATGCAACGTTTTATTTTTACGCGACATGTTCAAGTCAAAGCAGGACCTTTTGATTGTACAGAATAGCAGAACACAGATTTGAGTGTTATAAAAAATAAAAAATAAAAACACTCCCTTTATTTCTCTATATAATCCCCTGCTACACTGATGCACTTATCCCAGTGTTACACTAGTGCTTGGACACCATCAGGTTTTCTCAGTTCACCAGAGCCATGATCGGACTGCCTGCTTCAATTCTGAAACGCCGGCCTCCCAGGAACTCCTGTAAATGCCTAGATGCGTCTCTTCCGCAGGTTGCAGACAAGTTAAGTTTTAAGCTCCAGCCTTTATTCGTCACACATACAGTGGAACCTCGGATTGTCAGTAACTCGGTTTACGAGTGTTCCGCAAGACGAGCAAAGATTGTTAATAAATTTTGACTTGAAAAACGAGCATGTCTTGGTTTGCGAGTGCGAGTTTTTTGACACCGACACACACACACACACTCTCTTGCCTTTACACTCCACCTCCCCGGCTTCACACAGATACACACACTTTGCTCTACACAGAAACTCTGCTCTGTCGCGATTCTTTTCAAGGGTAAGGTGCTGGTTCATTTGTTTTTGTTTTTTCAACTTTACAGCAGTGATTCCGTTAGTCTGCGCTCACGCGAGTGTCATTAGAGAGATTTATTTTTCTCCCTGTTAAACAGTGTTTCCGTTGTGTGTGTGTTTGTTGTGAAACTTAAAAAGCGATGTGGGGGGAGGGAGGAGGAGTTTTACTGTGTAAAACGAGGCGAGGGAAGGGGCTAATTCCACACACACACACAAATACACGCCGCCTGCGCGCACAAATGGAAACACGTATTTGTTGGGATTTATTTTAACTTTTTTTTAAAAGTAAAGTGCAGATTACTTTGTTTTATTTTTACTTTATATATTCTGTTAATTATTTTTCTGTATGAATTTTTTTGGGCTGTGGAACGAATTATTTGAGTTTTTATTATTTCTTATGGGAAGGTTTGATTTGGTTTATGAGTGTTTTGGGATACGAGCCTGCTTCCGGAACGAATTATGCTCATAATCCAAGTTTCCACTGTACATTACTGCACAGTGTAATTTGGTGGTCAGACAGTATACAGCGCCCCTGGAGCAGAGTTAGTTAGGGACCCTACAGCGGGAACCTGCCGGAGCTGGAGCTCAAACTTCTGACCTCCCAATCAGAACCACTGAGCCACCACCACCCCACCACCCTCTGTTAACTGTCGATTTTCAAGGATGAGACGTTCCACTTGCTGAATGTTCACAGGGATCGTCATTCACGGATGTATGCCCTACCTGTAACGTTTTTACTATTCAAATGTTTCTCCTGCGGCTAAGAGTCTCATCACCGTACTGGGCTTGGGGTCTTCTGTAAATGCCGATCACTTTTCCACCTTCATTCACAAGACATTTTATTAGGTTTTAATATTTCATAACCCGCAAGAAATACAGTAGAATCGTTTTAAGGCAAATAAGACAAATAAACGTCCAAATCGAAAGAAAAATCGCACTGACCAAAAATCTAATTAAATAGACGGTCTACGTATGATTCACAGCTCTTCCACCTTATTACAGCGGCGCTCCCAGATTAAATAAATAAATAAATAAATAAATAAATAAAAAGTTGGATCATAAAAGAAATCACCAGAATGTCAGTTTGGTCATTTTAAGATGAACATTTTGATCATCAGTCAGGTTTCTTCTCATCTGATTCTCATCTTTTTTTTTTTCTTCTTCTTTTTTTTTTTCTTCTTACCTTTTTAACTTCAGACGTGACTTAAAACGCTTTGTAATTTTTCCGATTATAAAAAAAGCTTGTTTGAGAATCATGTTTCCTCAGCCCGTTGTTTGTTCAGTCTGGAGCACTGGTGCTTGTTATCCAAGACTCATTTCCATCCTTGTTTAAACTGATCACGCGGCTGATTTGCTCTAATGTTGACACCCGTTTATCAGATGAGGGGCTGCCTTTTGTACTTCTGACTTTATCAAAACTGTCGGATTGAAACGGTCTAATCTGTCCTCCACTGTGCTCTCAGACACACACACACACACACACACACACACACACACATACATACACACGCGCACACACGTTGCCATTGTACCAGGTTTGGTATTTGTATGTCTTTCTGTTTTTTTATATTGATTGAGATTATCACTCGACCCCAGAAATGAACACTCCCATATCCTAATCTGTGTGTGTGTGTGTGTGTGTGTGTGTGTGTGTGTGAGAGGAGAGAGAGATAGAGGGAGGAAAAGAGCGACAGGTGTACACACAAGACAACTGTCATCCGCATACAATGGCTTCAATGGCTTTCTGTCACCATGCACGGTGGAGCGTGGGCTTTTACGCAGGAACGCTCCGCACACGCCCGGGCTGGTGCACACAGCTGGCACGGGCGCTGGCAGAAACTGTTCCGTGACGTTGGTACTGTGTGTTTTCGTAGGTTTAGAGAGAGAGAGAGGGGGAGAGGATGGCTTGCTTGGGCTGTCTTGAGGGTAATTTGTCAGTCACCTCGCTCTTCCTGTCTGTCTGAGTGCACAGGGACAATTGATGCTTCTGCATTCGGTCTAGAGGCAGTGTTAGTCCAGCCAAGCATGCACCGTGTGTGGTGTTTTGGAGTTTTGTGCGTGTTTGAGGACGAGAAAGAGACGCAACAAAATGCTTGTGAAGTGCGAGACGAATAAATGACGTGGTTTTACATCCGTGTTAAATCGGGTGTAAACGTGTTCAGCTGCTCCACATGACGTATACCGTTTAAAAAAAAACATTTTTTTTTTGTTTGTTTCTTTATTTTTATTGTTATTGTGGTGTGTGTTACTTTTACTGGAATTATGCTTCTAATATAGAACTAATATAAGAGTGTTGACATCATGGGGTAATTGTGTGTGTGGAAACAGACCATTTTAGCATCATTTCTGTTTTTCCTGGAATTGCTAAATACAAAGCACCTAATTACAAAGAGGTGTGTGTGTGTGTGTGTGTGTGCACATCTAACTCTGTCACCAGGGGTTTTTCATTTTATTAAAAGCACATGACTGGGGTCAATATTCTGGATTTTCTTATTGATGTATTGTTTTGTCATGTGGACAAGTGGGGTGTGTGTGTGTGCGTGCGTGTGTGCGCGTGTGCGCGTGTAAATTGACACATGGGTCACATCAAGAACCAGCTAGAGCAATGTCAATATTCGTTTACCTGCACTGAACACACACACACACACACACACTTGCGCGCACACACAGATACACTCGTTCACACACAGCCACATTTGTTGTCGTGTGATTATCCTGGAGCGACTCGGTCTCCCAAATCATCCGTAATTGCCGCTCAGTGTCTCTGACTTGTTCTTGTGCCGGGGAAACACATCTGTTGTTTCATTTCTCCCTCTCACGGGCAGCATAGAGAGAGTGTGTGTGTGTGTGTGTGTGTGTGTGTGTGTGTGTGTGTGTGTGTGTGTGTGTGTGTGTGCACGTCTGTGAGTGTTGAGGAAAAATAATGTGTTATTGTTTTTACTTTTTCACATTTTCTTAGGTTTTCATGGGATTCTCTTTTCTTCTGTCAGAGAAACAAAAGGTTCCGCCTCGTTCACAAACCGGACTTTGATCTTGTAGTCATGATGATATAAAAAACGCTCGCTGTAGATTTGGTAAAAGGCAGCTTCAGATGTAAAGTGCTCCTAGATCACGGCTTTTCTATCCCATTTTTCTAGACGATGCAGGATACAGAGAGTTTGCAGTAGTACATCCAGCCATGATCACGAACAAAAAAAGTTATTCATTCAGCCGTTTCTTTTCATCACGAGCTGGGACCCAACCCAAACCGGGACTTTTGCTTGTGTAGAATATCAGAAAACTGAGAGGTCTGAGAGTAAAAACTCACTTTATTTCTCGATATCATCCCCCGCTACACCGATGCACTTATCCCAGTGTTACACTAGTCCATCAAGGTAGAAAGTTTCCTCAGTTGTCTGATTCATGTCTGAACCGCCGGCCTCCCAGGAACTCCTTAAATGGCCCAAACATGTGGAAATGGCTTGGAAGAGAGGTCAGGACTGGATGGGGAATGTGGCTAACAACTGCAGTGAACTCTGTGTCACCTTGGCCCGGGATCGCCATTCGCGGATGTACTTTAAAACATTCATACTGTTTAACTGCGGCCAAGAGTCTCATCACCGTACTCTACTTGAAGTATACGGTCAATGCAAATAGGCTTAACAGCTTCATTCACCAGAAATTTCATCACTGGTTTGACCAGAACACCCCTTGTTAAACATTTGGTAATTAGTGATCTTAGAGATCATCTGACATGAATTATTATTTTTACTCTATTGTATTTTGTAAGCAGTAAAAAGGAGAATTATGCAGTTGAACACAAGAAGATCTGTGGATGAAGGAGCACTCCAGTGCTGAAGTTCTTCTTTTTTTCTTCTTTTTTTTTTTAAGAAAAGGAGCTTTTTTTTTTTTTTTTGCATCAAAGTAAAATGGTTCGAAATTGGGTTTTAGAAATTATAATCAGGTCAATGTGTCTTTAACGTGATCTTCCAATGAAAAGCGTTGCTGAAGGCTATGTAGAGGCAGAAGATCATGAGCTTTAGAACTGAAGCATGAAAATGTAACTCGCCTTCTCCACATGTCACTAATATTTCAGTAGTGACACTGAGCGCAACTTGTAGCTCATGGGTTTTTATATATATATATATATATATATATATATATATATATGTTTTAAAATTGCGTTTGTGTTGCGTTTCAAAAACCCAAGATTCACAAAAGTTCTTGCGGGCATTCATCAGAGGCTGGCCGTTCTTCTCGCTGCTTGCCAGCATGCATAGATTGCCTGCTTTTTCATTCCCTGTTTAACTTGATCAGTGCCCTTCTCAAGATTATAACAAATGACAGCAACAAAATTACAGTCATCCATCTCCAAGCGGGCGTCAAGGAAGTGTTTTTATTCCTACCCACCAAAAGTAGAGGAACGAAACTTGCAGCACGAGTAAGAGAGAGCAGAATCGGACAAAATGTATTTTTTTTTTTTTTTTTTAACCTTTTCTAAAAAAAATTTTATAAAGGGTTTAATTATACAAAGGGTATACAAAGGATGGAAGCACCACTTCGTACTAGTTTGTTGTTCAGTTTGCTATGAGTATAAATAAGTGGGACTTGTGAATCTCAGACATGGTTTGCAGGAATATCTGCAGGTGCACCATGGGCTCTCTGACAAACACATTGCCTCAAGCCCACACAAGGATTTGTTGTAATTGTAGACCTCCTTACTGTAACTCCTGCCTTCATTGTTTTATCGCCATGATATGTTAAGTACTTGGTGGAAAAAAAGAAAAAAAAACAAAACCCTGCTTTACATTGAGTGGCGAGTGCCTTTCACGGTTTGAATCCTCCCACCATAATTATTATTCACTATTTGCTGTTTGAGAGAGAGAAACGTGTCCACCCGCCCGTGGGCTTGTGACTACTGGGGCTGTCATGTGGGTCTGCCGTGATGCCTTAAGACAAAAACTGTCATCGTGCTCAGGCAGCGGGCAGAATGCACCTCCAAGTTGAGTTTTATATTCGGTTCATGATTAAAAAAAACAAAAAAAACAACCACATGTTAAATCGAACGACTTTTTGAATTCTTTCACAGATTCTCAGAATGAATGTTTTATTTTGGGCAAAATTTTATGATCACTCGTCAGCATCTGTAAATATAAACGTACAGGCTTGAATAACGACTTCCAATTAAATTGGCATGCTAATTGTTTGAGTGAGAATGATGTTCTTTTCAGGGTTCAAGTACTAAATTCAAATTGGTGCCTGTTAAGTAGATAAAGAATATGACGCTTATAAATACATGTCGAACTTGAAAGAAAAGTCGATCAGTTATACTGTAGCTAAACATGGAGCAAACTGTACTGTATTTTTAGGGAAAGTAAAATTTCAAGAGTTTCTGATCGAGCATGTGCAACTCTCTCAAAAATGTAATGTTGGTTTTGATAAAAAGCAGTCAGAACACACAGTGCAGGGTGCAGTATACCTGATACCGCCGCACTTCCCTCCGCCGGGATTTGGTGGGGTCCGTCCAGGCCTCGGCATGTCAGTCATGTTTTACCAGCACAATGGGGATAAACACACTATTAGGAAGGTTGTTTTAATGTTATACCAGATTGGTAGATAGCTGTTGATTGGATTTCTTTCATTGCTGTTTCTCACAGCAAACAGATATAGAATGCGCACTTTCAATTTATTTTGGAAAGCAGTTCTTGAGAATGTTGCATCATGATTCAAGTGTTAAATTACATCAAATCCAAGAATTTTCACACTCTGTATTTGTTTCCATTGTTTAGATATGGCATTTATGAGGTATTGCTCATATATGGGTTAAAGTGTAAAATGGCATTGCTAGTGAGGTTTTCTGGAACAGTGTTTTCTGCAAAAGAACATACAACTGAAGCAGATGTATCAATATGTGATGAACGTTTAAAATGATTAAAACAAACTACTTATTGAACTAACTTTTCCCTGCTCTCTGTTTCCTAGACTGAGGTCATTAAGGGCCCAAATGGTAGTGTGGGAATGACCTTCAGACATGTTCCAGCAACTGAAGGTGATGTGGTGCATGTAAGCATTGAGACGGTGACGCCCAACTCCCCTGCTGCCCAGGCTGACCTGCAAAAAGGAGATCGCTTAATTGCAATCGGAGGTTGGTGTCTTAATGTCAGAATTTGTTCTGCAATGCTCTATGTGCCAGAGTAGTGTCAATACAACGCATTCAAAAAACCTGTCTATACTTATTTTATGGCTAGCTGTCATTGCTAGAGAACGAATGCAGCTTGTTTTCAATGGTCCTTTTTGTCCTAAATTGACTGTGATCAGCAATATTTGATTTAAAGGTCATATTTTCTAATGAATGACAACCTATTTCTTTCCTCATGTTTGTGTAGGAGTCAAAGTGACATCTTCCGTCCAAGTGCCAAAACTGCTAAAACAAGCTGGAGATCGAGTGGTTGTCTTGTATGAAAGACCTGTTAGACACCAGGTGCCTACCATGAGCTTGGGACCCCTCCAAGACACCCTGGGACCCTTAGAAGAACCTGTATACCCTGTGGCTGGGAGTTTTGAGGAGGACCCAGCCCACATTACGACCATGGACATAACTGATGGCAAAGACAATGACTCAGAGTTTGAGGAACTGATAGTGGAGTCCAAATCAGCTGGAGCTCCAGTCATTGCAGAAGCTAAAGAGGATAATTTACTCTCTGTAAACCAAAGCCCTAAAAAAACTGTGGCCAATCTAGCCTCCAAGCCCCTGGGTACCATCTCCCCAATTCTCAATCGCAAGCTCAACTTGGCTGGTCTTCAATCGCCGCTGAAACCCCAGCCTAAAGAGTCACCGAAGCCCTCACCAATCAAAAATGCAGAAGCTTCAGAACCTCCACAGAGGCCAACAGTGCCCCCTCCTCCTCCGCCTGTGCGCCCGCCTGTCCCACCTAGGCCCCATATAAAAGTAACATCTCCTCCCACATCCTGTGAATCCCAAAATGTGGACGTCCCTGATTCTGTAGTTGAGAAAGCACCAGAAAAATCTCCCCCAGCTGCAGGCAATGGAGACAAACCTGCATCTGAAAGAAGTCCAACAAAAAATCCTGAGCCAAAGTCTGTTAGCAAACCTGTTGACCCCACTGATGAACTCCCAACTAACCCACTTAGCAGTAAGCAAGATTTGGTCAAAGACAAAATTGTTGAGAGTGCATCTAACCTAAAAGACAGTATAGATGATCATGGTCTCTGGGAGTCATCTGAAGCTATGTTCCGCAACAGATATGGACGTTGGAGCAAGTCCTCAGTGGTCTTTGATGTGGAAAGCAACCATAAATACCTTAATGTAGCACTCTGGTGCAAGGACCCCTTTAAGCTAGGTAGTCTCATATGCTTGGGCCATGTTAGCTTGCATTTGGAGCATATAGCCCTGGAGTGTTTGTGTATTTCATCTGCGGAATACCAGAGCACCTTTCGTTTGTGTGCCCCAGAACCGAGGGCCAGCGTTAGCCGTACTGCACTTCGTAGTCTTAGCACGCACAAAGGCTTCAATGAAAAGCTATGCTATGGAGACATCACTCTAAACTTCACCTATCTGGGAGAGGGAGATGCTGACTTGTCCAGTAGTGTTATTGAGAGAGACGGGAGTTTACAAGAGGAAGAGCTAAAGGAACGTGATCGAGAAAGGGACCATGTGCCGACAGTTACCCGGGATGATCTAAATTACAGCTCAATGCAGCTCGAGGTCCGACACAACTTTCAGGACACTCAGTTTCAGAATCCCACCTGGTGCGATTACTGCAAAAAGAAAGTTTGGACCAAGGCTGCTTCACAGTGCATCACCTGTGCCTACGTCTGCCACAAAAAGTGCCAGGAGAAGTGTCTTGCTGAGCATCCTTTCTGTTTGGCAATTACAGACCGGCGAAGCGCAGACCCAGAAGCAAAGTCCACCATCAACCGGGCAACCACTGGTCTCACACGGCACATCATCAACACCAGCTCTCGTCTGCTCAACCTGAGGCAGGTTCCCAAAGCCAGACTGGCAGAACAAGCAGCAGAGGTTGGTCCTGGAGTGGCAGAACCTTCCCCAAAGCATACACCCAACACCTCAGACAATGAGAGCAGTGACACCGAGACATACACAGGGGCAAGTCCTTCCAAACAACCACCAAGTGGTGGTGGCACAAAGCTTGCAAGGAAAGAGGGAGGTTTAGATGACAGCGTATTTATTGCAGTGAAGGAGATTGGACGGGACCTCTACCGTGGCCTCCCTACAGATGAGCGATCGCAAAAGCTGGAACTGATGCTGGATAAGTTGCAGCAGGAGATTGACCAAGAGCTGGAACACAACAACTCGTTGATGTCTGAAGAGAGGGAAGCAACTGATGCGCGCCGCAAAACCCTGATCACTTCAGCTCTGGCCAAGTCAGGTGAACGGCTTCAAGCTTTGACTCTGCTAATGATCCACTACCGTGCTGGCATAGAGGATCTAGAATCCTTGGAGAGCACCTCGCCATCTGAACACCATGGCTTTCCAAAGTCAAAAGTGGAGGTTCTGGAAGAGGATCTGATGGGTGCAGAAGTGTACGATATTGACGTTTGTAGCCCAGTAGATGTAGGTAGTCTAAATGATATTAGTGAGGAACAGATCTGTGTGGAAGCACTGCCACGTTAGGTAACAGTAGTGCAAAAGGAAATTCAGACTGTGGGGTTTCTGGGGACTATATGTGACTGTTTGGCACTGGGATCAACTATGAATGTCAGGTTTGCAAAATAAGTTATTTTACAAGATACCTAGAAATGTATGAAAATGGTCATTTGACGGGGATTTTTTTGTTGAAGAGGTCAGATATTTTTTTCTTATTTGTCCTTTTTTCTTAACATGTCTCAACTTTGGTCCCAATCCAGTCAGTATAGTGCGTCAATGCAATGTTTCGAATATACTTTTCAGTCAGTATTGGAGATTATCCGTATTGATGTTGATCCGACCAATCTTTCTTGCCTTGGCTGAAAGGAGAATCACCACTTTTGTGTAGTAATAAAACCCATTGCAAGGGTAGACTCCATTTTGTAGCATCAGTGTTATTAGTAAGATTTAAGGTTGAAGAATCCCAGGACGCCCAATTTTCTTGTGAGCTTTGCACCTTTTTAGTTTTGACTGTCCGCTTCTAAATAGTGGGATTTCGACAAAGTACTAGAATGTAAACCTTTTTATTGGTTCCATGTGGAGCTCCACCTGACCTCCCAAGGTTTTGTATTTTCCTTTTCGAAATTTGATGTCCTCCAAACCTGAGCACTTTGTATTGTACTAAGTTTCTCAAATTATTGAATTATTCTAAATAACTGAGTCATTTATTTAACTGCCATTTACTTCTATATGTCTGTCTATGTTAAATTACAAGGGAATTATTATAGAAGAAAAAGGTAATCATACCTTTTTTGGGGACCATGGTAATTTTCTTTTTTTTCCTTTCAATTTTGTTGTATTCTAATGCCAAACAAATGTGACAAATCACCACTGTTTTACTTCTTATGTTGGATATCACAAGTAATAATATATTTTGATGAATTTTTTTTTCTTCGTGTCTTTTCAGGTCATCCGTCCTATAGTTTGTTTGCACCTTTAAAAATATGAACATGATGGTAGACTTTTGCACAAAGTGGCATTTAAAACCATTTTTACTTTTGAAGTTGATTTCATATTTTGCTAATGAATGTATGTCCAAATGATCTGAAGAACATATTTGCAGGTAAAGCATTACTTAAGTCTCCAATTCAGTAGTGGTAGACCAAGGATTAAAAAACACTGAACTAATCACACTGAAGGCCAGTCATGGCTAATGTTGTAGTTTTATCAGCAAATTCTTTACTATTATACAACTCTGTATAATGGATCCTGGTTGTTAAGGCTCGTTTTAAGAATTACCATACTCCTGAGCCCAGTGATGTTTTACACTAGCCTCAAACAAACATCATAGTGAGAGTAGCTATGTTAAAATACACAAAGTAAGAATGGTAAAAACCTGATATATATTGTATACACAAATCAGCCATAACATTAACATGTTAACATTTGATTATCAGTGATGTACTAGTAAACTGGTGCCATGATCACGGACACCCAATGCTCACCCATGCACTCTGGGATCAGCAGCCAGTCCATCTGGTCTGATCCCACAGAAAAGTTAATGCAGCACAAATAACTAAAAGAAGTCAATGAAAGAGAGGCACCAGAACACCCAGTGGTACCAGACGCCCGGCAGGCATAGAACCCAAGGCCACCGACCGGTCTCCAAACTGTACTGACTCCAAGCTGGACACAAGGTGTGCTCCATGGATCCATTGCCACACATTACAGCATACCCCCAAAGGTCTTGTGGAGTCATGCCCCAGGGGCCAGAGCACAATACTGGGCATAGTATTATGGCTGATCAGTGTATTAAAAAAAAAAAATCTTACTTGAACATTTTTTTTTGCCATTTGTGGAACTGATGTACGTACGTGGTGGTCTGGGAAAACCCTCCATAAAACACTGAAAAACCGTTTCATATAATTTTAAAATATATTTATGCTTTCTTTACCAAACCAAAACCAGATCTCTAGTTGAGATTCTCTCTCTCTCTCTCTCTCTCTCTGGCTGTAACACCTCATGGGTTTTCTCAGACCACCAAACATATATGACGCATTCATTGATGCAATCTTCAGATGAGTGAAATTAACTGGAGGTTTGGAAACCTTTTGTGCATACAATTTTAAATACTCAAATGAAGCACATACGGACTGAGGGGAACACCCTTTTGGAGATTTAAAGTAGGTATACTTGTGTATGTGGAGAGCATTCCCACTACCCTTTCAGGCCTTTTTACCCTTTCTGCTTCAAGCTTTCACTCAATATTTCCATTGGTCAATCACACGATCAGTAAAAACAGAAGAGAATTTTGTGCAGTTTCATCTCTCAACCTCTTGCTCTCTCAAAATACAGCACACGCGCGCTAACGTTCCCTGTTTTAGCCCAAGGCTAAAGCGTCACTGGCAAACGTTCCTGGAAGCTTTGTGATTCTTGTTTTTGTTTGTGTCTCGTAGCTATTGGCTGTAACAATGACCCCGTGCTCCCTAAATACACCAGAGGCTATATTTCTTACATTTTCTTTAGGGTTCCTTTTCAATGATGATCGTGCGTGGCTAAGCTAGTTGTGGTGAAACATTTTTGCAAGAGCTGTCGTCCTTATCAGTAGCCGAGTCATGTTTCTTAAGCAGCCAGTTTTAATCCGATTTCTTCTTCCTGCCTGTTTCTTCAAACCTGATTTGTGTGTACACAAGCTTCTGGATGCTTCTGCCTGCGAATATGGGTTCAATAAAAAAGAAAACAAAAACAAAATGGATTCGATATGCAGAAAAGGTTAAAGGCCCTGTGTAAAGATAGCCGTAGCGCTATTGTAAATAGCCTGAAGTGAACGAAGATGGTCGCTGCTCAGTCAACCCTAGCTCAACCCTCTCTGATAATACACAGTATGCTGGTTTATTTTCATTATTATTATTGTTGAAGTCTTTGCTTCAGGAAAAGAATAAAATAAAATTTTGTGTTTTAAATGTGATTTTGAGGACAGCTGCTGAAGTACTGCACAGCTTTGTATCGTGATGCAGGAACTTTACACACTGACATATCATATTTGCTTATGCACTTCAGATACAAAAATAAATTATATAAAAAAAAAAGGTTAGTTTGTTCCTCATGTCCTGTTCCTTATATAAATGAATTATATGGACAAAACTGGCAGTGTGGCTAGCATGTTGGGATTAGTACTAGCATAAAAATAAATGCTAACTACCGTCAGGTATTATAATGCTAATTGGAGACTAGCCTGGTTACCGGATTTGATAGATGATTTAATATTTAACATGATCTATTACAGGGTTTGATCACATACATGAAACTAGACAAGATTTAGCCTATTAGCATGCTAAGCACTGCTTGCTTCCATCTGTTTTTTAACTCTTTTTCCAAGCTTTCATTACATGCTAGCCATGGTTTAAACACAGTGTTCATGTTGAAAGCTAAATGGTCAGTAGTTTACCTCAAAATGTAATATAGTTAATACCGAATAAGGGATTTCTGTAAAAAGATATATTTTTTAAACATTTATGGAAGGAGTCTCCGTTTCCGGACTTCAGGGAGGCAGAATTTGAGCTTTCGGGTTTCTTCGCAAATATGTCTTCAAGAGCGAGAAAAGCAGGGCTGGTGAGTGAATGTCAATATATAGTATATATATATAGAGAGTGAATGTTTACAGGTGCCATCAAGTGCAAAGTGCCTACAATTTAAAAATGAGTTGTATATGTACGAACCTCAGCAGCGACCTCATTTCCCCTCTCGTCTCTACCAAATACTCAGCATTGAGCGTCAGCAGTACAGTATACTAATCACCTCCTGATCATCTGTTATCATCTGCATGTTTCTCACTGGTTTATGCCTTACATTAGATGATTTTTTATGCTTGAATGATACATAGGTCACTGTGTGGCATAAAAAAAAGCATTAATGTGAGACTGGACTAAAGAAATGAGAGTCCTGTGGGAAGCCTGGAGAATTATTCCTCATGATTATAATAAATATACTAGAAGGTCTGGCTCTTTGGAAGCAAAATATGATAAAATGATGGGTATCTCAATACTTTTGCACAATACTGTACCTCTAAACAGTTAATTCATTAGTTCATTTTAAAATTGTGATCATAATTTGTAGAAAAAATTAGTAACTCTGTAACTCCAGATCATTGATTGTTTTCCTATACCAGCGTATTTTTCCCCATATGTGATATTTATTCCAGAAATTTATTGTTTGTTAATGGAAAATCTCACGAACTCTGTCGCGAAAATCTCCAAGCAGGCGAAAATCAGTTGTATCGATCGACATCAACTAGATTTAAATGCGTGATGAGACATTTTTCAAATGCTGTGAAAGGGGTAAGTGTTGGCCGAAAACAAAATGATCACATGTATTGATCTGTGAGCAGATGGCAACCGATGCACTTATTGAGCTCTAAATATGACTGGCGTGCTGATCAATCATCAGAAATGCAACTATTCCAGGCTCTAGCCTGCTTAATAAAGGAAATAAATTGTGTCTATTTTCAATCAATATAACTTGAGCACTGAACACATCAGAAATATTAATGCCTGTATTTTAAAGATGATCATCCCATTATTACAGAGCATCAGATAAACACACTGAATCCATGTGTCTTAACACATATGGCACAAAGCCCATGCACGTTAAAAGGCAACAGAGAATCAGTGACATTTATTTTGTGGTTAAGACATTGGACTGGTCATCGTAAGGTCAGAGGTTCAATCCCCAGCACAACCAAGCTGCCACTGTCGGGCCCTTTGAGCAATTCCCTCAAATATATAACGAGATAAGTATAAGTTGCTGTGGATAAGGCCGTCTGCCAAATGCTGTAAATGTAGTTGAAATAAAGCAAAAACGAGAACAACTTGCACAAATGTATTCAATATTTAACATTTATTTTTCTTTTTTGTCCCATATTCCCAACAACTATGTACAGTACATACCCTATAGTGTTACAGCCTTATATGATGTGATCATGACTACCAAACCTTCTACAGGAAAACTGTCTACCCCAGTGGCCTTAAGGAGATACTTTACAGAAAACACATGAATAAAGGCACACACTGACATTGGTACATACACACACGATGTCAACCACGCAACAATCTCCGGACAAGAAAATCAAGTACACAAAATTTTTAATTCTCATCGGTTGGGGATGTTGTGGTGGAAATCTATGATGTATGTGAACAGAAAAAAAAAAATCCTTTACTAAAATCAGGAGAATCTTGGGTGTCGGTTTCCATTCAGTGTGCGAGCTGATTTCAATAAAACTGTAAATTGTAAGTAGAATAGAATATGTGTGAACAGTTTGCTGAAACTTAAACAAGCATACATAAAGCGTGTTCGATTGCAAATGTATTACTGCACAATTAGGCAAATACGATGATATATAATTTAACCAAACAATTTTTTTTAATGTTGATTTTGTAAAATGTTAGATATATTATCGATTCGGTACTGACTACCAAGGCAAGACAGGAAACAAATGCATTGACCTTCAGAAAATCCAAGTATCTGTATATATATATATATATATATAATACCGTATATATACTGTACGTCCTGGTGTTTGAGTATACTTGGATCCTAATCCTGACCACACATGCCCAATTCCCTTATAAATTACACTTGCAGATCTGTAACAGTGTTCTTTGCTAGAATATACAGCAGAGCTCTATTGTTTGTGCAAGCAAATCCCAGGTCTGTGGGGAAATAAGCACAGGGGGTTTGAACAGAACGAGTATGGATCTTTACACATCAAGAGGATTATATCACTTTAATGATACGATTTGATAGTTTGATAGCTCAGTATTTCATAGCCAGCTTATACTGGTTACTATTTTAAATGAAGGCGCTTTGCCACGCTGATGTTTTTGTTCAGAAAATACTAGGGCTGTACGGAAAGTAAGGCAAAAGTGGGCGTAACGCTTTTTATTAGCAGACATAGGTGGTTAGAATTGCGCATGTCGGTACTGCAGAGTAAACCTTCCTGGACATAGAAAGACACCAGTAAACAATTTCCAGCGCAAGCGATGCACTTGCACCATCACTGATCCCAACTCTCAAAAAAATCACATGTGATGTGTTCAAACTGCGTGACTTGTCATCAGTGCTTGTTACTCCTTCTTGTAACTTCTTCATCCATTTGTACACATCACTCTTGTAAATTGTGCCATCTCCTTAAACACTCTTTAGCGCAGTGGGAGACCAACAACTGGATTTTCCAAAAGCACTTAAGATTTGGGTTCAACAATGGAGCAAATGCATCGCTTGTGAGGCAGACTCTGTAATGACCTACGTGAGATAATTATAACAATAGTAATAACAATAATATTAATTATTATTATTATTATTATTATTATTATTCTAATGGCCTGCTTTTGGTACAGCTGTCATATTCTTAAATAAATTCTGTAAATAAGAAAACCTGAAATTAACTTGAATCATATACAGTACTATATAATATTTTATATGCAAGTGTCCAGGGTCAGCGCAGTTTTCAGTGCAACTTCTTTGTGTTTTTATATTAAAACAAATATAAAAGGTAAAGGCTAGCACTATATATATTTATTTTATTTTATGGGGCAATCTGTTAGAATAAAATCTGATTGTTCTATGATTTAACGGCGTTTCGTAGAAGCTTGAATTGCCAGTGAGTATGGCAACCCTGCACGCACACTGCTTTAACAATGCACGCTTCGTACCAATTCAGATCTAATTAAGAGATGTTAGATGTGCTCCATAAGGCATAACCATAGAACAGATTCTGCTTCTCCAGACCTCCTGTTTTAGAGCTCCTTCCATCACAAAAACAGAAAGCAAACATGAAATGAAATAATGGAATGGCTAAAGTCTAGAAGAACAAGGCTTTTATGACAATTTATGCAGCAAACCTCAATATAAGGTTCCTATTTGTCATTAAAAAAAACAAAAAAAAACAATAGCACATCTAACAGTAGACATCTTTTATAAACGATTTCACTTGTGCTTACTAAAATATAGATATATTCTATATACACTTTGAAAATCAGAATATAATCTAATTAAACTTAGGCACTATAACAAGATCCTCTACAGCAGTGTGTTTCCTTTTGGACTGAACTAAAAAATGAGCAAATGATCTCTCATTACTGCATACAAGATGTCAACATCATACACCGTTTATTGGACATAGTGGAACTCGTACCCGAAGGAAGGACACGCTTACAAACACAACCTATATTCATAATAATGACGAGCTATATTGTGCCTTTTTTGTGTCATTTTATGATCTAAATGCTTTACTGAGTAGATCTCTATTTGTCCTTATTGTTACACGATAATAAATAATACGACATAGACGTCTAAAAATAGTTCGTTCACGTATAAGGCCTGAACAGACAGGAACAGGTAATGAGCCCACAAACAAGTTGAGCTTGAAGGCAACACTGAATGTAAACATCACATGAACTTCGGCTTGACTACGAATGTTTCTTCTCTGCCTCTCTTTCTACTCTTTACTCAGTTTATGCTCACGTTTTCGCATTTCGTATTACGAAATGAAACCTGACATGTGGTCTTTGTAGAACAGTCACCCCTCGGTATATAAAGAAAACTTTGTAAGGCCATTTCCAGGTAAAATACGATTCATTTTAGCCGCACCGAACATTTCCTCATTCCTCACCTTCCCCTTCCACAAAAAAAAAAAGACAGAAATCAACCACTTTTGTGCTACGTGTAGTTGCGTTGCCTCCAATAGTGCATTGTTCAGAATGCAACTCCTGTTGGACCTTTTCAAAATAGCTTCTTCATCTTTGTGGTTTTAAGTGTTAAGCAAGTATATTTCATGGTGACCTTCAATTTCAAGGTAATTTAAATTAAATAAAAATTGTATTTAAAGCCACCATAGGGAATTTACTACAAAATAATGAATTTTCTCAGTTGATGGAAGGAAATGTAAAATAATGTTCAAGAGAATTAGAAAATGGCAGCTGTATTCATAATATGGTGCCTTTTAAACGAGCTATCTTCGTAAACTGAAGAACATACAATCAGGCCTATAAGTGTTTAGGCGTGTATTTTTGCCTCTGTACACCATTACAATGGATTTCACATGAAGCAATCAAGATGCGTTTAAAGTACAGACTTTCACCTTTATTTCAAGGGGTTTAATGAAGTATTGCCATGACGTTTTTAGAATACAGCCGTTTATGACCTTCATTTTGCTCACCTGGCCTCGACTTTTCACTTCCTGAAGCTGACACTGAAGACAGAACACCAGCAAGATTTGTATCCAGGCCTAAAAATATTTCAAATATTTATGATTATATTAGTTTTAGTCCAATTACTTTTAAACCTGTGAAAACCAGAGGCTGTAATTCCTAGGTAAAGCACTATTTTTGGTTAAACTCATTGAATTTAAGTACAGAGATGAAAATATCCAAATTGTGTTACTGTTTAAATACTTATGGACATGATTGTAACTGCTCAAAGTTTATAAATGTCTGTCTGACACTCGTTCTCTATACTGCTTATCCTGGGGCACAAGGCTGTGTACACACTAAACTGGGTGCCAATCCATTGCACAAGCAAGCACGCGCATACTTTATAGGCAATTTGGAAACACCAATACAACCTGCATGTCTTTGGACTGTGGGAAGAAACTGGTGTACCAAGAGAACCCACCAAATATGGGGAGAACATACAGTACAAGCGCACACAGAACTGAGACAGGACTCGAACCATTGGCCCTGGAGATGTCAGGCCACAGCGCTAACCACTACACCACTGTGCCACCTTTCTATAGATATCATGCTAACCTAATGTTGTACAAGATTGCAATATTCTATAGTGGCTAAAAAGAAGATATTTTGATAGTAATGTGATGTTTTAATGAACTTGGGGTGGGAAAAAATATTGATATGATAACCTTGAAACTGATTTTTTCCCCCCCTGGTTTCTTCACTAAACTATTTTTTCTACCTTATCTTACCATACTGCTTACCGTCCCACCCCAATGTTTTTTTTTTTCTCGTTTCCTTCCTGCTGGCTTTAAAGACCCTGTTTCCGAATGTTTGACCCCACTGAGCATGTAAGGCTGTTGGTTTGATTCGACGTGCCACTTTCACTCTACTTTTAAAGGACAATGATAACGGCTTTGGTTTGAGCAGAAGAAACAACACTAAGTGTTAAGGACATATCCTCACAAGGTCAGCCACATGGTTCTGTTAAATGTCCCTATACCTTCCTTTTAATACAGCAAAATAAACTCTAGAAAGACACATATACACAGCTAGGAGTTATGGGGTCTGAAAGAGCGTAAAGGCGTCTACTCTGGACTGTCCATGTCCATGTCATCTCCCATCTGATAGCTGGAGCCCTGGGTGGAGTAGGAACGTGTCCTCATGGAACAATTGACATCCATCAGGATGGCCTGAGAGAGAGACAAAAATTATTAATGTATAATGTAAATCCTGTCATTAATAGCAAGGCAAAAACAAGTTCAAGAATTCCTTACTTGTGCTAAGCTTTAAATTGATAGAAATTGTCCTTTTAAACATGGGTAATACTTTGCCCAAGGAATTAATTCGTTTTCATCAGCTTCTAATGCGGTTAAGTTTCTTTAATGTAATATACACACAAACCCTTTGGGAAACTAAAAATCGTATTTTACGTATTATTGCTTTAATGTTGGAATGTTGAACAAAACCTCACGAGGACAAATCCATTTAGGCATTCTGTCCTATCTGCTTTAACCTAACACTTGTTGCTTTATATTTGTTTTATATACTCACACATTGTAATCACCTTCATAAAACTCAAAAAGTGCCCTTACGGTTTCATTATGATTTCTTGTAAATTAGTTTCCTGACTTTATTTTTCTAAACACAGAGAACTATTAAAATAGAATTGTCTGTGAAAGTCTCTCATCCATATCAGTCAATGAAAACTGAGGTTAGGTTTAAAATACTGGAATATTCCTGGAAGATACTGTTTCTTAATGTGGAGCCCTTGTTGAAAAAGAACACACGCCATTGAGCTTTGATCACGGCATGTATTTGAGAGCAAATGTGCGTGTCTGTTCCAATCAGCATCACCCTTTGATCTTTGCTGAAGGGCTTCCTGGGCAATCTTTTTGCTCGTATCTATTATGCAACATAATTTTCCATTTTGATCATATTTGATCATGTCAAAGGCTTTAAATCAGACAAAATAAAGACCCTGGTAAAGTAACTTATTGCCATGTTGACAGATTTGATTATTAAGATCAATTCACTTAGGATTAATATTATCATGGCACTTATAGGAAGAAAGCAAAAATGAATAAATGTTCTGTCCTTAAACCTTGTAAACCCCTTTAAACACATCACAGTAAAAGGTCAAACTATGTAAAAAAAAATAAAAATAAAAAAAAAAGTCAGCCCATCACATGTAGCACTGCCCTTCTCATTACCCATCTGATTCAGTACAGTACAGTACATGGCGAAATCTGCGTACATTTCATTTACCTCTAGTTAATTTATTTAAAATGCTAAACAGATGTCCTGTTTTCAAACCTAGCATATTTAATTACAGTTGTGTAAAGTAGCATTCTCTAACATGCTCTCTTGAAGCACTATTCCAGTTTGACAGCAACCTAGCTAGTTTCAAATGACACACTACTGTATCTGTGAATAGCTAATTCAAATCATTAGCTAGGTTTGCTAGCAACTAACAAGCATTCTTTTGTTAGAAATCAGTAGCTATAGCATCAAAAATGTTAAACATAATATATAATTCGTAACAGTATCCAATGTGTCTGCCAAGCTAGCTAAAAGTAGGGAAACATTTTTATATTAAAAACCAATAGCTGTGAAGAACAAAAATTACAGTTGCTAGCAATCTAGCTTCTTAAATTTGGACAATTGTTTATACAGTTTAAACCATGCTAGGTAACTTTATTGTTCAAAACAAGAGGTCACTGCAGCACTCTAGCAGGGTTGGCACAGGCACAGTCAATATCTGTGGTCTGGTTTTAGGCAAAAACAGACACCTGTGTAACGATACCAAGCAAATATTATGCAAACTTTTCTATTTGCTAAAACAGTAACCAAAGTTGCTAGCTAGCTAGCTAACATTATGACTTCTGTTTTGCAAATCAAACAAAAATGTCGCTTTTCTGGCAGGTTTCCCAAACTTATATGTATCTGTGATGCTAGAATTGCTGGGAAGCCAGTAATAAAGATTTGCTAGCAAATGTTAGCCATTGAGCCTCCAGAAGCTGTGATGTGATAAGATGGTGACATGGCTAGTCATGATATGGCACTAAAATGTGGAATTTTTTCAATTGATATTTTCCATAGAAATGTCCTAATGTACCAATGTGTACAAATGTCCTAAAAGATGTGCTCCCTTTTGAATTTGCTATAAAGTTTTCATAGTTTTTTGCTTAAAGCAAACGGGTCTCTTATTTCTTTATTTGATTAATGACTACATTAAATATACTTCATGCACACAGATACGTTTACCCATATTTTCCATATGTACACATTTGCAGCCATATATACTGTATAGTACATATGTTTGCACAACCATAGTATAATATAAATAATCTTTTAGGTCTACTCGTTTACTGTAAAAACCTCTATGCTATGAATCATAGTTAATAGAAATGAATAGGATAATTTGTTTGTTTTTAAATATTTGCTCAGTCTAATGGATTAATAAGACTATCTGTAGAGTAACAAATATTTGAACATAATACCACACCATAACAGGCTCTCACCATTTTTTCTTCGTTGGCTGGAGGGTTGCGGAGGAAGAAGCAAAGTGGAGCGAACAGGATGTCCACCACACCAATGATGGTCATGAGCCAAGGGAACCCAATACTGCGTGCGATAGCACCACCGGCTGATGGGCCTGCACCATAAAAAAGACTAACTCAATTACTTTCTTGAAACAATATATCCTGAAGTATTTAATTCCTCATATACCAAATCAATTCTGTAAATTCTATATGGAAACATTTTGACAGCAATATCAAATATACTATATATATATATATATATATATATAATATATATATATATATATATATATATTATATATGCTTCTATAAAAATTCAACTAACATTATTATTGATACTAAATATTGCATATTTATTTTATCCTTTGGGAAAAAAACTGTTGGAGGTGGATTTATAGAGTTTTGTTCAATAATTGATCATTGACAATCATATGATTAAAACAATTTAGATGTAAAATTTTGCCATTTGTGGTTTATAACACCCATAAAGACTTATAGACTTAAAGAAACAAACAAACAAACAAACAAAAGAAATCTCACAACAGCCATTTGACTGTCAAACAACAATCTTTTTATATTTAAATTTTATGTCGTAGAATGTCAGCTATAAACAGCCATTCCCTTAAAAGCCACTTTTATTTTCGCTCTCTTAAAGTTAATTTTAAGAAAATGTAGCTTGAAGCTACAAAGCTAACAGCGTAATCCCTGAAACTGGAGACTCCGTCCTAAAACTGCAAAACCTCAGTAAATGTGGAAATAATAATGTATTAGAAAGGGCATTGCAATGTAAACCTGTGATGTCTAGTTGTGCTTAAAGTCATTTTCCTGCACTTCCTACTGTTTTCAGGTGAAATCAGCTTCTCACCAAAGGCAAAGCCCATGCAGAAGGCCACATCAGCAATGGCATACACGCTGCCGTATACAGAGACATGTCTCAGGTCCACCAAGTAGCCCATGATTGGCATCATAGAGGAGTCCACCATGCCTAGCACACACAGCGGAAGAATAGCAGTGAATTAGTGTGTCAAACCAACCTGTATAGCACATGGCCCAACAAATTTGACAAATTTAAAATGTAGAAGGAACAAGGTTGATGCTCCGTGCTCCAATTTGGTCATTTATCACAAACACTGTTGCACTCAGCTGTGACAAACCTGTTGTAGCTGGTATAAGTGATCTTGTGTATGTATTTAATTTAACTTGACTTAGTGTTTATAATCATCTATCATAAAAATGATCTATACAAATAGCTGAATTTAATATATGAGACTGGTTTACTGGGCACAAATTGTGCATGCATCACATAAAAACTTCACAGTTGTATTTGGCCGACGTTGTAGTAAAATACAGGCTTTGTTTCATCGCAATCAGCCCACAGGAAGAGAAGGTATGCTATTTGAATTTGAAATGAGAAATGCCCCCTTGTACCATAAAAAGATCATTAGTTCATCTCAAAATTCAACAGATGGCGCTGTACATTTTTAATATGTGCTTCTGGGTGTGCAATTCAAACCTACTTAATAAACGCGATCTCACCCTTTCATTCCGCCCACTACACGTTAAAACGCCAAAATTTTTGCCAATTCCAAAATTCAACAGATGGCGCGGTACATTTTTAAAAACAAACTTGACAGCAACTAAATTCCACGCGTACAAAGTTGAGGGCACATCTAGTAACTAAATAACATTGAAGTGTCTTGAAGTGTTTTATTCACCTTCTTCCACAACAGTTTGTTAATACTATGCTTTTTCATTTATTAAAGAATTGCAGTTTGTTAAACTGTGTTTAATGTGTCCCCTTCACAAGTGACCGCCCTACCATTTGAAAACAAAAACCCACACACAAAATGCATGTCATGTTATTGAGAAACTCTTTCCTGTATTACAGCTTTATGTTCAACTGTAACCAAGCGTTGATACCGATCTCCTTTTGAAATTTCTAAACAGACATCTTCTTCTAGATTTTTTGATGAATTGATTTTAAAAATGTTCAAGTGATCTCCGATCACAATCATTCAAAAAAAAAATTTCAGACCACATTTCTCTCTCGGAAATGATGGGTCACCATTATCCTCACTCTCACTCACTCATCGTCTGTACCACTTTACCCTGTATTGAGGGTCGCGGGGGTCCTGGAGACTATCCCAGGGGGCTTAGGGCACAAGGCGGGGTACACAATCCATCAGAGACCGTTATCCTTCCAGGTTTTAATAATGCAATTGAAAAAAAAAAAAAAAAAAATATATATATATATATATATATATATATATATATATATATATATATATATATATATATATATATATAATATATATATAAACTTTTATATATTAAGGAAACATTCTCTCCTTAGTTGTTTTCTTTGCTTGATGCAGGGCAATAATTTAATCCTTCTGAAACAAAGTAACATCTTTGCCATGGCCACAGGATTAATCTTCTGACATGGTTGTTTAAGAAATGAGAATCTATATCAGTTAGTGTTAAATAAGGGTTAAATAGTTAGAGTTAAATATCAGTTAGGGTTAAATAACTTGCTGCCAGCTGAACAATAATTTATTTAATTACTGTAGTAACTATCTTTTGGAAGACTCTTACCTATTTGGTTAGTTGTTTTTTGGCTGGGCAGTGTGTGTGTGCGTGTGTGTCTGTTTGTGTGTGTGTTTGTGTGTATATATATATATATATATATATATATATATATATATATCTATATATCTATATATATCTATATATATATATTTAAGTATCCACTAAAGGTCTTGTTCCGACCAACAGTCCAAGTCCAATTACTGGCATATCCAGGAATCAGTTTGGAATCACATTGCTTTCATGTTGTCTGAACAGTAAAAAACAAGGCATGAAATTCACTGAGAATTTTAGAAAAAGTGCCTTAATATAAAAAAGAACAGCATAAATACAGAGCTTCTGACACAGAAAATAAATCAATGTCCGGCTCACCGATCGCGAAACCGACCCCAAAGTTTGGCAATATGAGTCCGTAGATGTCTTTCGCAAAAGGCACCTGTGAAGTTACAGATACACAACAAATCCCAAATAAACAAGCTGAAAACAGATTTAGCCACAATAATAAGAATAATAATAAGAAGAATAAGAAGAAGATCCGGAGTGATGCAAACAAAGAGAAAGAGAGAGAGAGATACAATGTCCTCTATAACCCCGTTGTTTTTTCCCAGGCCTTTTTAAGTCACTGTTCCCGACACCACACACACACAATTATGCAGGGGTTAATCCAATAAACAATTTTAATGGAAAGGTCTGACGTCTTATCTGACAGGAAGTGGCCTGGGCAGAGAGAGAGAGAGAGAGAGAGAGAGAGAGAGAGAGAGTGAGAGTGAACCAGTGACCCATTTATGGACCCATTCCTTCTCTCTCTCTCTGTTCTCAAACCTCACTGCCTTGTTTCTCCATTAATGACAAAATAATGTTTATTTTACTGTCGGTTGAGACTAATGACAGTTTCCTGTGTTAAAGAGGTATGATAGGAAGGAAACAAAAATAACACACAGGTACATTAGGTCAAGCTTCTTTCCCAGCTCATTCTTCTGGTTGCTTAGAAAGTTCTAATGGAACGTGCCTTTCTGAACCTGAACAGTTTTATAGATGAAGGCTGGAAAAGACTTCTGGCCATGTCTATTAAAACGCAAGGATGAAATGATTCTAGGATGAAAATGATTTCCCCAAAAAATGTAAACAAGCAAAAAAAAAAAAAGAAATTATTCTTTTTTTTTTTTTTTTTAACTTACACAGATAATGCTGATCCCAACCAGCAGCATTCCAATGAGCGAGCACAGCCATCTAGAGAATGAGACAGAGGTTAGGAGAATAAAGAACATGTCTGAAGTAAATAAATGTAGATAGAAACAATAATCAGAAATGAAATGCAAGGAAAGTGAACAGAAACCTATTTCTGTAAAAGCAATTCCAAACAGGAACAGATATACAACCAAGGAGGATGCAGCCAAAGATAATATCTTCCATTCAAAAGCTTGTGTTATGTCTAGCCTCAGGGTGGCTAAAACTTTTACCATACAAGTGCTGTATATGGAGACCCAAACCTGTTCCAGCATGAAAACAGCGAGGTCCATGAAACGCATCGTTTCCCAAGGTTAGAACGGCACGACCTAAACGTCCTTCACAGATCCCCGATGCTCTTACTTTACCTAATAAACATAGTTGTGCTTGTATGGGGTCCTGTATTGTCTTGGGGCAGGGCTCCCCATGAACTCTGGAGATCGGGCACCAGGACACTGGCAGACATTGGCACCTTTGGGTGCTGTGGGTTGTAGGCTGGGGTCTCCATGGTTTGGAATTAAATGATGGGAATACTTATGGGTTTGATAAAGACCATCCATATGCATACAAGGGGTGTTTCACATCAAACCAGGACTATGTGTCCACTTTATACGTCATTTATAGAACTATATTGTGGTGTTTATATATTTTATGTAAACACATTATGATTTCCAGTATCAGCTTGTATGTGACCGGTCATGTGACCCACCACCCACTCATTCAGAAAGATACCACATACTACATGTAAAATGCAAAGCAAAGTATGACAGTGTCAACACACATTTGCACTGCTGGTGGGTCTTTATTAAAAAGCGAATATCGAGAAAGCTGAGGCGAACCTCATTTCAACTGCTGAATGGCTGTGGAAACAGATAGCAGGGCGCGGAAGATAAGACGAGAAGAGAAAGATTCATTTCCTCCATACCTCCCCATTTTGTTAGCCAGAACAGCAAAGATATTCGTCCCGATCAGGTAAGAGATGCTGGCTGGCAAAAAGGCGACTCCTGAGAGAGAGAGAGAGAGAGAGAGAGAGAGAGAGAGAGAGAGGGATGAGTGATCAGAACACATACAGACTGGGAGGAAGAGCAACAGAGAGGATGCAAGTTGTGATAAGACGGTGCTCTATCAGTCCGATCTCAGACCTGTTGGCCGTCTCTCAGGCGCAGTAATGAAGCTCCTCTCTGTCTTCCTCGCTCACGTTCTCTCTTTCTTGTTCCCTGCTCTCTGCTAGTGGCACTTCAATATCCTGCTATGCTTCTGATACCCCACAACCCTATAAACAACCACCACCCATTCTCACTGCCCCCCCCCCCACCCCCCATCACCCCTATCTCTCCCTGTATCTCTTCCTAATATCTGTCACTCATAAAAACATTCATACACACAGTCAAATTATTGCCACATAACAACAATGAACAGAACAGTTTTGTGGTATTCATAAACTGAAATATGAAAATGAACATTTTTATATGTTTATTGATCGAAGCTATACATTTTAGATCTCCAGTTCTTTATTTTGCACATCCCCTTTTTTGTGTCTTGTCAAAAAGCCACTCATGTTCGTGTGTGTGTGTGTGTGTGTGTGTGTGTGTGTGTGTGTGTGTGTGTGTGTGTGTGTGCGTGCGTGTGCATTTGCTCTCTACCTAGCTGCCATTTTCTGGCACACATAGTTTCCATCATCCAGATTGGCAGCGCGGGCTCCAGCATTGCGATGGCCATGTTAGCGAAACAAATAGACCCTGAAAGACACACACACACACACATAGAGTGAGACACTTGTCTTCTGAAGACACGTCCTTCTTTAGTCTTCCTGCCCTCCTCCCTTCTGCCTTATTTCTTTCGCCACACATAATACCCAGTATTAGCCGGCCCTCGGCTCATGAGAGCTGCAATTCAAGTGGAGGATAGAGAGTGTGACACAGATGTGTTTCTCTGCCACTTCACTTTCTCTCTCTCTCTCTCACACACACACACACACACACACACACACACGCGCGCGCGCACACACACGCCTTCTCCAAATCCTTCGGCCTCTGTCCCACTCACACGCATTGCATGCCGTCATACACTTGTCCACCCATCATCCTTCACTCACTCCGTGATGACCCCTTTCATCATGCATCATGCACCCCCGAACTCGCACAATCTCACACACTCCACTGCAGTAATATCCTGCCTTGACCTTTCACATTCATTCAGTCCTCACAGAGAAGGTTGTGTTAAACTACATGACTCAGATATGGACTTGTGATGCAGGGATTGTTACAGTTCCTATTGTAGCATCACACATAACACACACACACAAACACACACACACACACACACACACACACGAGATGATCATGTGTCAAATCCATGAACGGTTACCCCAAAACGTACCCCAATTTATTCTCATACATTTAAATAACATGATCACATTTACATACACCACACTCCAATTTACTCCCATAGGCTCCCAATGGACATAAAAAGTACATCAATTTACCCTTCTACACATCAAATTGACATCAAATATGCACCGCGATTTACCCTCATATGCATCTAATTTACACATAACGCAAATTTACTCTTATATGGATCCAATGTCTGTAATCCATACCCAAACTTACCATCAAATACATTTCATTTTATAGCACACCGGATTTTAACTTTATTGTAGTATCTTATTTACATCAATACACCCCCGTTTCCCCTTATTTACATAACCACACCCAAAATTCACCTTTATTTACATAACACACACCCTAATTTACTCTCATATAAATACACAGTATTTTATGCATGTGTTATGGTAGTGAGCCAATATCAACAGCCGGTCATTCAAGTTCTTAGCGTATAGGAAACAAGGAGGCGAAACATGTATTTACAGCTTTTACTTTTCTCACTGTAGAGCTCGACTAGAGCTCAGATTTTTTTTTTCTTTCTTAGAATTATTGCTGAGCCGAGTTTCCATCAGAAACAAATCATTACTTCATTACCTTTTTATCAAAGGCAGCATTAACTTTACAACAGTTTGGGATCAGACCAAACAGGCTCGGCTTCGCTCTCTGCACGCATCAGTGAGCCTCAGGAGCCCATGACCATGTGACTGGTTCACCTGTCACAAGGTAACAGCCACTGCATACTGGGAACACCCCACATGATCTGGTGTGTTAGTGATGTCTAGAGGCTTTGACCTGTGATCGTCTAGACATCGCAGGTTCGCCCTGGTCCCTGCTAGCCAGGTCGCTATGCAGATCGTTATACATCGAGACATGTCCAATTGTAATGACATAACCAATGTTAATCACTTCACCCATCAGGGGCTTTCATGTACAGTAATGGCTGTTTGTTAATATTGTACTGACCTGCCGCGATGAGAATATAAGGATCCCTCATGAGCGTCATCAGCGACGTGCCCTTTTGACTCTGAAATTGAGTGTAAAACGAAAGACACATCTTAAACAATTATACAGAGAAAAATTATACGGATTTATTTTCATTGAATGTAAATCAGATTATTTATTGAAAGTTATTACTTGCAGACCATTTTTCTGACCCAAAGCGATTAAATTATACTCATAATCTGATTTATTTAATGTTATTTATTGTTGTTTTTTTAGTTACATTAGTTCAAGTTCAAATTTTTCAAATGGATTTATTTAATCTAATATTGCAGTAGATGAAGACACATTTTACAGTTGCAGAAATGATCTATTTGATGCAAATAATTACAATATTTCCTTTCTATTATTTATTTTACTTATCATTTAATATAGTTATTGTTATTGTTGTTAAATCTTTATTATGTTTTTTTTTTTTTCTTCTCCCCTTTAGCCTAGGGGTCTCCACGTCGGAACATTTAATCAGTAAGATCTGGCCCAAGGTTTATGCCGGATGCCTTTCTTGTTGCAGCTGTCATGTTTTATTATAATTGCATGCAGTGGCTGTTGTACTGTAAAGTAAAGCAGTAAAGCCTTTATTTTGTCACATATACATTACAGCACAGTGAAATTCCTTCTTCGCATATCCCAGAGTAACTGGGGTCAGAGCGCAGGGTCAGCCATGGTATAGCGCCCCTGGAGCAGTTAGGGTTAAGGGCCTTGCTCAAGGGCCCAACAATGGCAACCTGGCTGAGCTGGGAATCGAATCGATCAGTGCCACTCTGAGCCACCACTGCCCTAGAATTAACTGCCGTGACCCGGATTCGAACCGTGGTTGCTGAGACCACAATGCAGCGTACTAACCACTATACAAGACCCCCGGTCGTCCTGAAGGACCAGAGAGTGGCGGGGCTTGAACACCTCACCCTCCGATTAGCAACCCAGCGCCTCAACCACCTGACACGACTGGCCTGAAGTGTTAATAGGTAATATTCTTTGGAAATGTCACACACTTCAAACTCTCAGTTATCCGACTGATTGATTTTATTTCAGTAGCTATAAAAATTACAAAACTTTCCAGACTCAACAGGGATGCAGTGCCAATTTAGCGGAAATTGCTTTACAAACCCATTCGTTCCCATCAGCAATGCAATCATTGCTCATAAACGGGTAATTTATTCAATTTGATTCATTTTTTTGCAAGTTTCATCATCTAAGTAGCGTGCTCTGTAAATGCCACAGTGACAGCATCACCTGGCGACCAGAGATAATTACCCAGCCTGTTCTGATTACCCCAGCCCCCCCTTTATTACACACACTGCGTATCTATGGACATATGCCATCACAAATTACACTCTGTCATTGTCTGCCACACGCTGTGACGGTTCACACCACACTAACGAAAGCCAAGAGTGATTGCACTAATGGATGAGCCGAGAGTTCGCTGTGCCCTCCTCTTTTGTCTATCTCAGATCTTGATCTAGTCAGAAGAAGCATCTGGTGTGCTCGAATGTGGGAGGTCAGTCTCTCTGTACTACAGTAAAAAAAAAAAAAAAAAATCAATGGCTTTAGAACTGACTGGTGGAAATCCTAATGTGTATATGAAGTATAGGATATAAAAGTACAATTCCTCCCATCCTTTCTAGTTCTCAATGTAGTAATAAAAACAAGAAGAATGCCTTTCTGGCTAATGGTAAATCTAAATCCTTGATTCAATGCTAAACAAACACAAGGTCAAGATGTTACCAGTGGTCTTAAAGACAGTCATCCTCCTATGGTGATGGACATGTGTATTAGAGAGAGAGAGAGAGAACTGGAGGATGCTGGAACTGGTGTAGCAATTAGAAGTGCAATTACTCTCTGACTATAATATCTATTACCCATTAAGATCCCTAAACCTAAAATCCAATGATGTAAACCTTAAAGCACTTTTGTAAGTCAGTCTGGATAAGAGCATCTGCCAACTACCTAAATGTAAATATAAAATACTACCACTATAAAATACAGATACACACAGCACAAACAATAAGAGTCACAAGCACCAATATGACCACGACGCCAATTTAACCAGTGGCAACTAATCACACATGGTAACGTTCACACTATGGTATGCGGACTGTGCGGACTGTCAGTAGTTACTGTTCAATAATATGACATTTATGACATTACTGTTCCCGCAACTCAAGATTAATTCCAAGTGCAATATCCGATTACCAGTACATTTGTGCAATATTCGTTCTTTTCACTTACCCTACATTTCAAGTGCAATATTGGTATATTGGTTACTTTAAGTGCGTTATGTAACTTTGTGCGCTATATTTAATTCTATCCCCACTTCCATTCATTGTATTTTTATTTTATTTTATTTCTTGAATTGAATTTTTTCCTCATTTAATCACATTTTTTCCTTTCTTCCCGCTAAATTAAATCAATGCAACTGTATGGCCAAGACAAAGCAATTTCCCGCTGGGATTAATAAAGTCCTTTGAATCTTGAAACTTGAATGGGTTAATATGAGCACAAATCACCCTCGGTAGGACATAAAGTGTCAAACCTTGTGTATGTGATCGTCCAACCTTCTTTTAAACCATGTAC
The DNA here is from genome assembly GCA_030347435.1 of Clarias fuscus. Lineage (NCBI taxonomy): Eukaryota > Metazoa > Chordata > Actinopteri > Siluriformes > Clariidae > Clarias > Clarias fuscus. The sequence goes on from CM059216.1 coordinate 28,136,099, forward strand.
GTACCATTATATCCATTGACTTTAAGCATGACTTTACCCAAATAAAAAAAGATTAACCAACACCGAGTCTCTGCAGGTCCAGTGTTGCCACTGAATATGTGTTTATTCTCCTGGCTGCTGGACCACAATCTTTGCACAAAATGTCTTCTCAAGACGTACACCTCCTCTTCAAAATTATGCCTACTGGTTCATTTCTGTATGCGCATATACATATAATACTTCTGTACGTTTGCTTTAGTTTATTGAATACTTATCCCCCCCTAACGTACTTGTGTATGTTTCAGCTTCACTACTGTTTATTGTCTGGTGTCGGTTACTGTGTGATTCAGTGCTGCTGCAGAACTGCAATTTCCCTCAGGATTAATAAAGATTTATCTTATCTTCTTCTTACATCAAGATAAGGTTTAGTCCATTACCTAGAGACTTTCAGCTCAGATTCAGAGTGTTCTAAACAACAACAACAACAACAACAACAACAATGCTCATTACTCACCTCTGGTTCAACTTTAGAAGGCTGAAGCACAAACAGCTGCAGAGCTGAGTGTAAAAAACAAAACAAAAAAACATATGACATAATGTTGAATTTTATGAACAAAAACCATTTTGGCCCTGAGCGCCTACTAAAGCTGTAGTTAGGAGGTTAGGAAAGTTATGATTATTTTTCAATTCAATTTTAAATAGTGATCCATGCAGACAATATTTTAAAGGAAAAGAATGAGAAATGTATCTGTGATTTGATTCATTCATTTTTCAGGTAGGCCCTTTGTAATGTCTATATACAGTATGTTAATCCATCCATCCCATCCATCTAGGAACCTCTGTAGTCCAACTAAGTGTGGAGGCCAATGGTGATTTCTATTGTTTTTATTTCCCGTTTTATGACCGTTGAAGGTCATAAAGCATGTCAACATGCACAACATTCACACACTACGCCCAATTTGGGAATGTCAGTTAGCCTAATCTGCATGTCTTTGGACTGTGGGAGGAAACCCGGAGGAAACCCACCAAGCACGCAGAGAACATGCAAACTCTATGCACACAGAGCCAAGGCAGGAATCAAACCCGTAACCTGGAGGTCCAAGGCAACTGGGCTAACCATTATGTGAGCGTGCTGCCATATACAGTACTTTATGTTAATGCATGTAATTAATATAAAATGTAACAATCTTAGCTTGTTTCTGGTGCATTTGTTAAATGTTAAATAATAATAATAATGCTTGGTAGATTATATACATTTCTAAAACGTGAATTAGAAATAGTAAACATCATCATTCAGAACAATATTTGATAATTAACAATTAAGGGGAACAATCTTTAATTGAGTTTTAACTCACCTCCATCCAGCACTGCTAGAACAGCAAGGACGAGGAAAGGAGCTGTTTTACCTACAAACTCGTACATCACACTGCCAAATGGTGGGCCAACTGTCTCACGAACACACACACGCACACACACACACACGCACGCACACACACACACACACACACACACACACACACACACACACACACACACACACACACACACACACACACATTATTACCAATTCATGAGATAGATTATGCATTGTCTAAAGACACACACACACACACACACACACACACACACACACTATTAATGTTAAATGTTAAGAGATACAAACCAAGTACTCCCATAGCAAGTCCTCCCAGTGCTATACCAATTGCATTTCCTCTCTGCTCATCATCTGTATACACGCTTGCCAGCATTCCCATACCTGCACACACACACACACACACTTAAATTTATTGGCCCCAATTTCCAGAGTGACTTACAGAAGTTTCTATCAATAAAAACGTCATGAGATTGGTTCACTAGGTCACGTACTGTACCAAACATACTAACAGTCTTAAAACTCTGATGGGAAGAATAATAGTAATGAAAACACACCCAAAAAAATTAAATTAAACTAATAATTTTATTATTTAGGTACACACATATGCATATGTGGTTTTAAATGTTCACGTACCTGCCACCGAGGAGCACGAAGAGCCGACGCCCTGCATGGACCTGGCCACAAACAGCAGCGCGTAGCTCGACGAGAAGGCAAACACTAAACAATGATTATATCATTAGAATATAATAAGATAATATTACTACATTTTCTAACTACAATATTACTACTACTTTCAGTAGAGTGTGTGTATGAAGAAGGGTAATAAATTAAAGGGAAAACAAACAACAAAGTGTTAGACGAGCATAAAGTAAGGTGTTAGACTAGCATGAGCCAGATCAGTTTCACTCAGCCTTGGCATGTACGTCACCCCAAAAAAGTTGAGATTTGGTGAATGTGAAGACAGACATGATTTACATTTTTTTTTCAAAAATATGCAATTACTGTACGAAAATGTCCACTGGCCTCCCAAGTTAAAATGTCCAAACAGACCGCAGAAATGAACATCTTTGCAGCCTGGTACAAACAACGGGTTTGGTCTTTATAGCCAGATTTTCCTTTGTGTGTGAATTTTTTATGTAACTCATCAGTTAAGACCATATGTCATTATGCCATATGTCAGCGTGGCGGATTTGAGCGACAGCTTCACGGCGGGTGTCAAACCGCTAGCAGTCTGCTTTGTGTCACTTTAGCTAACCAGCTAACTGAAATTATTGTTTAACCTACCACAAGGAATATAGGCGTTGACAAAGGGATGACATGTAGGGTATGGATGATGTAGTTCAATCAAATGCAAAGTAAAACTAGCATATGAATTAGCTACCTTAGAATTTAAGCTAAGATAGCAAGCTTATTGCAACTGAAGTATGTACAGTATGCGTGTTCCGATCACAGCCGGGCTCTGTTCATTCCGCCCATTTACCCATTTATCGATAAACTGGTGTTTAGGTGTCAGCTCCTGTTAAAGTGGCAACAACCAGAGCTCCCACAGCTAAGCTTCAAAACCGCCCTATGGATGATGCCACCAAGGATTTATACAATCCTTTTTTATAAAGTCTGTGGTCAGAAGTACTGTATTATTGATTTGCAGTGGACTTTAACTATGCCAGGAATATAAGTATATATGACCCGTTAGCATAAGAGAGCCACTGTATTGTTTTTGAATTTGTCATCTGTCTGTGTGCTGGTCATCTTTTTAGACTGCAAATGCATACGACAGTGCTCTTTTCAAAAGATGATGTATGATATGATATATGATATGATATGATAAGATATATTATATGATAAGATATGAAAGTTATTATTTATGTTCATTTACTTTACCTTGTGATAGATCAGTTTGGAGAAACGTTGTCAAGCACTTACCGATTGTTGAGAGAAACATGATGCAGAATCCAGCAAACATTGGGATCTGGTAGCCTATTCTGCAAAAGGCAGAAGCAATTACAGTGTTCATGTGAGTGTTCATAAGAATACCAATATTGGCTAAATGTGGCAACGTTCCATTGCCATAACAAGCATCACAGCCAGACAAATGTTGTCTAAAATCTGGGTGTCTAGACCCCTAAGCAAAACCATTTTTTATGGGGTTAAGCTAAATGTGCATTACAGCTAGCCTTATAAAAAGAGCTTTGGTCAAGTATGACTGGTATACTTCTTTTAAACAAAAAATAAGTATGTATGCTTTCAGTTTGTGTTTTATGTAATTATCAGAGATACTTAAACTGGCACGTATGCAGAAAAGTTGAAATATACTTTGGCCAATACTATTATTACATATTTTATTATATTTATTTTAGTGTACTTGTAGTTTGGCGTGAAAAAGTTTAAAGTAAACAGTACATGGGTGGAACTGTAACTGATCTTTAGAGTATGCAGTGTTATTAGCCCACACAGAAACAGACAAACATATGACTGATATTACTGTCAATTCTTCCAAGGTGTGAAAGTATTCAACCAGACTTCATTCAATTAAAAGCCATTACCATATAAAGTGCATCTCAAAACATTAGAACATTATGCAAAAGTTATTGTTTTTGTCATTTAATTCAAAAAGTGAAATAGTCTATACTGTTTACAGTTAAATATTCCAAGCTTATTAATTAATTAATTAATTAATTAATTTTTTTACTTTTGCTGATTGTAGCTTATAGCTCACGAAAATCAAAAATCCAGTACCTCAAATTGAGTGTTTTATTTGGAGTTTAGGTAAATGACAATTCATAGAGTATTAGTGTTTCTTTCGGTCTAGTTGCGTACATGAAACCACAATAATGGGGAAGACTGCTGACTTGACCATTGTCCAAAGGACACCCTCTACAAGGATAGTACACCACTTATCAAGAAAATCAAGATTTCTTATCAAGGTTATCAAGGAAAGCTGATTCAAGAACTTGAGAGAACTTCACATGGAGTGGAATGAGGCTGGAGTCAGTACAACAAGGGCCACCATGCAGACACAACTTCATGAAAAGGACTACAACTGTTAAAGAATGAAGTGGCACATAATTCAAGCTGCTTGAAGACCAGTCAGTGATAATTTGGGGTGCCATGTCATCTCCTGGTGTTGGTCCACTGTGCCACCTACCAGGAGATTTTAGAGCACTTCATGCTATCATGCACTGATGAGAAGCTTTATTGAGATGCTGATTTCCTTTTCCACAGTGCCCAAACTGCCAAACACTGGTTTGCTGATCATAACCTTACTGTGCTTGATCGGACAGCCATCTCACATGACCTGAACCCCATAAAAGACGATAAGAAAGACCTAACCATAGATGTTTAAAAATTGCTGCCTACAATCTGTCTAACTCACATTGAACAAATGGAATGCTGATGTCCTAAGATTTAAAAGTTTAAGTGTATGCAATATGGAGTGAATCGTCATGAGGTTGTGTCACGATATCACCATTGCATTTGTCTAATTAGAAATTAATAAATCATTCAACCAGACCTAACTGTTGTATGGAAAAAAAGTTTTTTACTCTTGTAAAAACAACAACAACAACAAAAACAAAAAGGATCTTTTGGGCTAGCAGCCTCCAGGAGAAAAATGCAGCAGCTCCTCTCGAGAATTAGTTCCAAAGTCCCTGCATCTGAACAATAATACAGACAAGCTAAAGGCTGCCATTAAATCAAACTGGTCTTCAATAATAATGCCTCAACAGTGTGACATGCTGAGTGCATAAATAAATGTACTTTTCAGGAGGACATTCTGGACATTTTTGTATTGTAAATCCTTTTTTGATTGAAGGAAATATTCTAATAGTCTGACATAATGGATTACATTTTTTTTTTTTTTTTTTGCAAAATTAAAACAAAAAAGTCTTGAATTATTTCACTTTATGTCTAATGTATCTAGAAAACGTGAGTTTCACTTTTTGAATGTGATTTATGTTACTCTAAGTGGACTCATTCCCCCTTGGGTGTATCCATCAAGTGAAGTAGGTTTATTTACATTCGTCTCTTAGATTTGGTTTCTACAATGTGTGTGATATGAATTTGTGTTTATTTTGTGCGCTGTCAACGATATGATGGTGGATTGATGTTATTGAAGTGCTCTAAGTAAGAAGAAGAACCACATTCTCATGAATTCCTTCTAGGCAGTGATGTTAGTACGTCTAGTTTCAACACTTTCAACTTCTGATACTCCAAGCAAACATGACCTTGTTTCCATTTAGTTAAAACACAGTGATGCAAAAAAAAAAAAAAAAAAAACCCCGCTAAAACTGCTCTGAGCTTTAAGGGTTAAATAGCTGATGGTATTTAAGGTTCCTCTGCTTGTGCCATTTAACAGGGCAGGGCATGCAGAGAGGTAACCCCTGTTTATGGGCAGTCAGGAATGGATTTTGAAGAGGATGCATGTCTCCATGGATCAAGACTGTGCGTGTTTTGTTTTGAACTTCAGTGCCAATTTAAGCTACAGTCCAATATTTCTTTTAAAATGGCATTTTAAAGAAAAGAAATATATTCTTGATAGGCAAGGTGGCTTGTAAGTTGTTATATGCTTTATCAATGGTAATGTTTATTAGTTAACTTCAGGTATACTTAAATTACAGCTACAGGAATATTTTAATTATAGGAAGTTGTATCTAAATAGAAATCGCATACTACACTTTAAATAACAAAGATACTCTCTCTCTCTATATATATATATATATATATATATAGGTACAAGTATCATGTTTACCTAAAAAAAAAAAACTTACAAGTATACCTGCAGTATAATACTGCTGAACGAGTAGCTTACTGAGATGATACGTCAAAGTCTACCTCTATAAACTAAAAAGTGGCCTAGACATATATAAAATAACTAGCACCTATCCAAGGTCAGTTATAGTAGACTCCATAGTAGAGTTGCAGTACAAAATAAAACCTAAATGTGAACTACTTGCATGTTTGAAGTTGCATACTTTTTTGATGTTTCACTATTACACCTAATGTATACTTATAAAGTATACTTTATAAACTAAAATGCTGGCTTTATAGTTTTAAGACATGCTCAAATGGTATATTTACCTGTCCTGTCTACTATTAGTGCACTGATATTAGCATACTTACTGTACTGCATTAAGTATACTTTTAAAATGTATTTAAATTTTACTTAATTGTACTCAATGAAATTCACTTTAGGTATATACGTTTGGGAAGCGTAAAACACTCAGTATTTTTTTTTATAATTCCTTTTAGTGGATTTCTGTCAGTGTTGATATCCAAAGTCTGGTTTTGAGGTAATTGAAACATATTAACACAACCCTGCTATTAGATGCGTCTGTTTTTGAGCTCTGGTGTGTCATGTATAATTTACCATGTTGATACAGGCAGTGAAACAAACTTGCAGATAAGCAAACTGTTACACTACTACAACAATAAGTTACAGCCTCATTGCATGGCTGCTTCCATTGTAATTCGTTTGGGAAAAAGCTCAAATGAAACAAACAGCACAAAGTATGACATGGTGAAAAGACTTTATGTAAAAAGAAATAAGCATGCTTTATATTTTTTTAAATTAAACTATACTTTTTTTTAAAAATCATTGTTTGAGGGCTCGTGTACTGGTAATGCGCAAGTTTCTGGGTTCCACACTGATTGTCCTAAGTGTGATGTGTGTTTGCGTCTGAGGAGGTGTGTGAGTTTCTGGGTTGCTCACTTGTTGGTAAGAGGTCCTATGAACGGGTTGGTGATGAGCTGCACGGTGGCCTTTGAGGCAAACAGGAGACCCACTTTCACATTCTCATTCAGGAGCTGCTTGTCCGCTCTGGGGCAGTCAGAGTCATTGGGAGCTGGGGTCGGGGTCGGAGGCAAGGTCACGCCTGGAGTGCTGACCTGCGGGACGAGGTTGGTCAGGTGAGTGGTGTTGTCATAAAGAGAGACGATGGTTTGGAAGGTTCCAGATGGAGACTGAGAGGAGACGGAGTGGTTCCTGAGTGCAGTGGAAGCCTCATCGTCCACCGTGTACAGGTAGCTGGGGATGATGGGTACTGTAAGGTGAGAGAGGCGTGTGAGTGGCAAGACAAAACATTTTCATGTCAGCAAATCTGTCTTTAACTCCAAATGTGACTGATTAGATAGATTAGTTCAAATGTAATAGATTTAGACTAACCAATGATAATTTTGTGAATATAAAACTTTAATGCTGTACAGTATTTTCACACCAAACACATGCAAGATACTGTAGGAAACTTGATGCAGTGTTAAAACGTTGTGTAAACACAAGGAATGTTGAAGGTCAGCTTTATTTGTGGTCATATTAAAGCATTTACAGAGGAACTACATAATACCTGGCATGGGTGACGTAAAGAACAGCATTGCACTGTAATGTACAATGTTTCGGTCTGAATTTGACATATACAGTACTCATCATGATCAAACATCATGTCAAGACAATTTGGGGCTTGCAATTAATTATTGAACCCTATTGATTCTCTGGGGCTGAATGATTGCACGACAAATATATTTTCACAGAAGAATCCCACAAGAATTTGGTGCATATGTTTAGGATTTTTTTTTTTTTTAGATCAACACAGTGTAAAAATTTGTACTTATTAAAAAAATGCATGCAGCATACCTACAGTAGTATAACCTTTAGCAAGTTTGACCTTTAGCAGATGCTTTTGGTAGCCATCGATGTGTGTTTGGGGTCACTGTCTTGTTGAACTCGAGATTTCGTCCTAGTTTTAAACTTCTGACGTTATGCTGAAGAATTCTAAGTAGTCCTCCTTCTTTATTATTCAATCCCAGTTCCTATGGCAGCTAAAGAGCCCCAAAGCATAATGCTATCACAACCATCAGTCTTAACAGTGTTATGGTGTTTTTGGGGTTGAACACCTTGTTTAAATTTCCCTCTGGTCAAAATTTTCTCCACAAGGCTTTTGTTTTGTCCAACTGGTCATCTGCAATCTCTATCTTGGCTCGAGTGTAGACACTGACACGGAAGTTCTAACAGCTTCCAGTTGATGTTGGCTCAGAGAAGCTACCAGCTGTAGTCAATCATGATCACTAACAGGAAGTTGAAAGAGTCTTGGGCTAGGAAAATTGGAACACATTTCAGGACTTTCCTTATACCGATCAACAAATTGCACACTGGTCTAAACATTTTTGGAAATGAATGACCTTTATGCTAGAACTCTATGCTAGAACTGTGCTAATTCTTACATATTTTGATTATATGAATGAGAAAACTTGTGGGAAAGGTGCTGGTTGCCTAAAGTTTTCACGTCATGTTACAATAAAGATTTATATAGATGTGTACGATGATGATCACGATGCCTCGTAATTTCTCAAGGAAGAACGGTAGCATAATGAAGTTTAACAATCAGCACATGGGAGGTTATGAATTTATCTTGACTTTCAGACTAAGGATTATTGCCTAACTGTAATTTATTGGTCTGGTATTGCAGAGAACATTTGTCTTGGCCAGGCCAACGCAACTTACAGTCATATCTATTAGCTTGTGAAAGTGTCACTGCCTAACATTTCCAAGGAGCGGTTGTGGGATATTTTCCCTCAGAAGCCGAAATGTCTCGAAACTGTGTCAACAATGCTGATAACTTCTGCTGCATTTGTGGCAAGGTTACATTTGCATCTCAAAAGTGTAGCATGACCGCGGTGGTGAAAAAGGCATACCACCTTTATTTTGGATGCAAAATAGGGGATCAGGACAAGAGCTGGGCCCGTCATTATTGTTGCATTACATGTGCAACTTATCTGCGTCAAGATAAGTCCATTTCGCAGTCCCAATGATAGCAGACCCATACTAGCGATTGCTATTTTTTGCATGGTTCCAAGTAATCTTTCCCTTTCTTGGTGTCTCAAGAAAGAAGTGGACCGTGGAATATGCAAAAATTCCATCCAGCTGATTCGAGGCCTTCAATGTCAGCGGACCCAGACTTTAGCCCACTACATGCTCCTCATCCTCTTCTGAGCGACATCTAATGAACTAACGCAGCTTTAGATTACAACAGCGGAATTTTCCCGCGATCGCCAAAAGGATAATTTCATAATTTTGTATATGAATGTAAAAATATAATTTTGAGGTTGTAAGATACAACCTGCATACAAGAATAATTTTCTTTAATCTTAATTTTTCACTTAATTGACCAAATTCTGGTAAAATGTAGCTACTTTCATTTCCGTGGCCTTCTTGTAGACCAGTGTGATCTTGACACTGTGTTGATTTAAGTCCCAAATGCATTAATTCTTGTGTCCCAAATTCTTGAACTTTTTATGTATTAAATCTGAATGTTATATAAATGTATAGAATCATTCTGCCCCAAAAAAAGACCAGTTCAAAGAAATCTTTACAGTACATTATATTGACATTGTGACATTTATGTTCATAAGGAGTGTATGTAATCTTCTGATCGCATCTATATATAATAAATAATGGCTTTTTCTTCTTTTAATATACTGTTAACCTTTACAGTAAATAAAACAAAATATGCGCTTTAAGGATTATGAACCTTGCTTAAATCCTGAGATTTGAACTTGCGATCGTCAATACATTAGAATAGACCACTAACTGCTCAGTTACCACAACCCATACATGCAGGGTCAAACGATGATTCAGATGGTCATGATTCAGCGTCAAATGATCAGTCATATGTCTGATATCTAGACATTTCATATATTTAAGAAAAAAAAAAACAGTTAGTTTCTTATCCACTTGTCCCAAACTTCTTAAAAAAAAAATAAAAACATATTTATATATATATACAAATATTCCCTGAGAATATTTGCAGATTTGGGGCGATGTCATGATTTTCATGAACAACCTGTGCATGAATTTAAATAGGATATTTTGAATAACAATTTAACTTTTAACGGCAGCTATAATATAAAAGCAGGCATGATCAAATCAGTTTGGTGATTAATGCTGTGGGCTTTAAGCCAAGCAACAAAAGCAGTGTAATGTATCACTTAATATAATGTTCTGTTGGCATTCCATTAAAAAAGTAATGGCTTACATAATAAACTTGTAGTCAGTATGGTCTGTCTTGATCATTTTATTAGTGCAGAATATACAGTACTATCTGACAGTGAATAGCTGAAAACCTCCAGTGACATGAATTATTATTTTATAAACTAGTTACTTGCAGAAACACTGTGTTATGTTCCTGGCAGTGGAGGGCACGTTCTAAAGCATCACTCCAAAATCTCTCTTAAATCTTCACATTTGTTTAAATCTGTTATGAGTGAATGTTATAGCATGTGATTTACATAAATGTTCATTCACATCAAACCATTTAGGAAGTGGCGGTGGAGTCTTTCTGGAACAGATCACACCCATTAGGATAGAGATGTTCCATCATAGGATAAAGATAATCCGCCAGAAGAACCTTGTATTTAATAAGATTGAATTTAGACTTTGCGTTTTAGATGAAAATGGCCTTTCTCCTAGTAATAGATTTTGAAAAGAGCAATAAAATCAAGGCCATTAAAACATCTACTAACAACATACTAAATGTTTTACTCACTTTTACTTACTGTTTTACTCACTCACTCATCGTCTATACCGCTTAATCCTGTACACAGTGTCGCGCGGGGCCTGGAGCCTTTCCCAGGTGACTAAGGGCACGAGGTGTGGTACACCCTGGACAGGGTGCTAATCTATCGCAGGGCACACATACTGTACACACACACACTGACACACACTACAGGCAATTTGGAAATGCCAATTATGTTTGGGGGAGAACATGCAAACTCCATACACACAGAAACGGGAACTGAACCTGAACACGAACTGTCATTGTGCCGCCCTTCATGCCATTTTAGTTAAAATTTCTTCTTTAGCTTGCTAATAAATAATGAAATACATTTAACACTTTTGTTAGTTTAATGTGCTCATGTCTTTTATATATGATACAGTTCAATGTTTAATACCTTTCTGCATTTACCGCATGCTTTTCAAATAAATGCAAACAAATTAACATGTTTAAGTGGGGCTGTTGATTGGTGTGATTGGTCATGTAACAGATTTATTTGGTCCAAGCCACTATGTATATCAAGTTTGACACCATTGTTTTAAGGGTACGAGTAGATGCCAGCAAACTGAATAAATTAAATACATCTCCCATAAACCCAAACATCACTACGCCACAGCATAATAGCCACTGGCTTTCCTTTAATTTGTCAAACGGGAATAATGCAAGATCATAAAAAAAAAAATCATAATTCTTTAAAATGCATTCCGGCCCATTTGAAATAGTGGTGATTAGGTGTCATTATAAAAGCTTTAAGTATAGATAAAAGAACATTATTTTATAGCCAATAACATCTTACTATTATAGTCCAGGTGGAATTTTGTGTATGTTTCATGATTATGATTATAATAATTATTGCCAACTTTTCCATCATCAAATCAGCCAGCAAATAACCTTAAAAAAAAAAAAAAAAAAAAAACACTCACGGTTTTTCATTTTTTTTTCTCATTTTTTTAGAAACAGATTACAGACTAGGCTGTGTCAATATAACCCAGCTGATTTAACTGTGAGTCTCATCAGAAACTCCATGTCTCTGGGGGACTGAAACCTGCTTGCGTGCCTCACTGTCTTGCCCACTACCCAGGACATTAATGTGATTAACACATCAGTAGATAGTTTATAACAGTCTAAAGCGTTTACCCCCAGAGCAAAGCGTTTATCTCCATGATACAGGTGTGAAAGCAGACGTACAGATTTACTCACCTACCACCGTCAACAGCATGTTATCCAGTAGCAAAGCAATAAAAACGATGAGCAGGATAAGCCTCCTGGACTGTCTCTCTTCCCTCAGCCATGTCAGTAAACTGAAATCTCTAAGAGCATCAAGTAGTCCCATCGTAATGTCATCCAAAAGAGCGGAGAGGGCAAAAAAGGAGAGGGAGACGTGCCCTGTGGGGAATAAGCAGTGGGGTCACTATGGATAAATAATAATAATAATAATAATAATAATAACAATGGTTAAAGGAATGGATGCAATATATGTTGGTGTATTTTGGTTTCAGAAATTGGTGGATTTGATAAAAAGTAAGAATAGAAGTAAGAAATGGCTAAAAATCTAAATCTACAATCTAAATCTAAATGTTTAGATGTTAATAATAATGATAATAAAACAAAAAAATCTAACAACAACAAAAACAAATATTAGTCAGATTTGACAAAAAGTAAAAACTGAAAATGAGAATTTTGTGAAAATAGATTCTTTCAGGAAAGAGAATAATCTTCAGTCTTCAATCTCATCTACACACAGACATGATGATGTGAAAACATAATAATAATAATAATAATAATAATAATAGGAGTAGCCTGGTCTATGAATCGTGTTCGGTGCTTTTTATCCTCAGATCAGTCTTCACTCTAATCTCACCTTAGATGCTCATTGATCCCGCAGTCAGCCGGTGCGGTGTGTTGCGGTGAAGAGCGGCGGGGTAGAGAGCGCTGCACGCTGAGCGCTTCACTCACCGGACTGCCGCCGCTGCCGCCGCCGCCGCCGCTGCTGCTGCTGCTGTGGCCGCTCGTGACGTCACGCCCAAGAAAATCGGGTGTGCGCGCCGGTCCCGAAATCTGCGCGCGTGCGTGCAAGTTAATAACAAGGAGCGAACGCGAAATGTTCCGACGCGAATGAAAAACGACATCCTTCATATAGAACGTGTTATTTAGACAGATTAAACACCGCGCCTTTCTGAAATCCTCAGTGATCACTAACTACAGTGTTTGTCATGTTTCATGTGACATGTTTTTGATCATTTTAAACCTTGAAAATGGTCATGTTTATAGGCTCAACGTTCGAGTATGATTTGAACTAACTTTTCAGAGAGATATAGATATTATAGATAATAATAATAATAATAATAATAATAAACAACTATATAATATAACAACAAAAATATACAGTATATCCGTATCTACTGTATATCCAAAGAAAAAATATATAATACTTACCTTATGTTTTTTTTGTGGGTGCAGCTTTTGGTTTGTTACTGACCACACCCGCTTATATGATGTAACATAAATTAAGCCATATTATTGCTTTTCTCCAAATCAGTTCCACTAAATGTTTAATAACATGCCTTTACACTTTCACTCATGAGACAATAAAACGAGTCACATTATGCTGTTCCAACTGACCCAATTCATTACCTAATTAAAAAAAAAAGTTTTTTTATTTTTTTATTTTTTTTACTTCTGTGCAGTTCTATTGGTGTTACAAGGTGCTTAGTGTAATCCGTTTGTCAGACAATAATCAGCTAAAGTAATCTATGGAAAACAAAAACAACTTTGTTGAACCATCTTTGTGAATTATATTCGACTAGAAAGAGCTTTGGATTATGTGAACAGCAGTTCAGGAGCTGTACTTTGATAAAAATGTAAATTACAGTACATCACATAATGTATGGCATAAATATTGACAGTGTTGATGTAGGCTTATGCAGGGTAATATCCTCCTTTCTAACAAAAGCTTTCATTTCAAATTTGTGGGGGATCAACAACTTTCACTTAAGTGTGGTTTTGTAAAGTGAAAGGAAAAAAATAAATAAATAAAAAATGCATTCGTAGCATATAGAAACAAGCGTTTGGGGGAAAATAAAGTGATTGTGGTACACACTTCTGCAATAACTCCACCTAGTGTCCAAATTATGCACTTGCGTTATTTGACATCCAAACCGTGATCCAGGAGTATACTTTTGCATATTATTATTATTATTATTATTATTATTATTATTATTATTATTATTATTATTATTTACAACAATTATTACTTCTATTATTATTATTATTATTATTATTATTATTATTATTATTATTATTATGAGTAGTAGTAGTAGTAGTAGTAGTAGTAGTGGTAGTACATGGTTTTAAGACATTTATATGTACATCTGTAACAAATAAAAATATAAATATAAAATAAAAATATATATGTTTATTACTTTCCCTCATTACTATTATTGCTGTTGTTGTTTACAACAATAACTACTAATATTATTATCATTGGAATAGTGGTAGTAGTAGTAGTAGTAGTAGTAGTAGTAGTAGTAGTAGTATATGGTTTTAAGACATTTATTTGTACATCTGTAACAAATAAAAATATATATTTTTAGTAGATTTCCTTCTTCATCATCATCTTCTTCTTCCTCTTCTTCTTCTTCTTCTTCTTATTATTATTATTAATAAACATAACGATAACTATTATTATTATTATTATTATTATTATTATTATTATTATTATTATGTAGTACATGAGTTTTAAGAAATGTATGTGTACATCTGTAACAAAAAAGTAAAGGTTACATAATGTAAAATGTCATATTTTAATGCTTACAAAATTACGGATTTGTGCAAAAAATGCTAATTTTATGATTGTGATTATTATTACAACAATACATTTCCAATCCAACTTCTTTTTCTCCGAAATCCATCAATAGAGAATAACGGAAACGACAAACCTGCATACGATCCTTACTGAAGAGCAAGCCAAAGTGACACTGTAGCTCTTGTAAACACGGAAACGTGACGTGACGGACTGTTTAGTTCAGTAGTATTCGGTACCGCGTTTTACCTTTTCCTCCGCTAGAGGGCGGCAGAGAAGTCACGAATTTAAGAGGTCAGGTCGGGACATGAACAAGTCTACAGAAAAAATCTCAAATCTCACCTGCTACAGTTCATTACTTCATAAAAATCACGAGTTAAAGCATACTTAAAATCCACTGGAAGACAATGTCTTGTTTAAAAATGAAATAAATACATTATTGTTACTTGTCAGTGTAGAAACTAGTTCATCAGTCATTAAGACAGTACTCCATCATCAAAGTGTTGAGCATTAACTGCATAAATATATTGTAATTGATTTACTATCTTAATCGCAATATTCATTCATGTCTAGAATGTCTGTCTTTAAATCTGCCTGTAATTGAAGTGATGTCTTATATAAAACAGCAAGAAACAATATATATATATATATATAATATTAAATAGGTGGCTTCATGGATCTTGGGGTCAGAACATGATTATAATGAGCTGGCTTGGAATGATAATAATAATAATAATAATAAACTTTGATGTTTATATAATTAGAAAGAGTGGTGTAGTGGTTAGCACTGTCACTGTGTACATGGAGTGTACAAGTGCATGTTCTCCCCATGTTTGGTGGGTTTCCTCCGGGTGCTCCAGTTTCCACCCACAGTCCAAAGACATGTAGATTAGTGTGTGCTCTGTGATGGATTGGCACCCTGTTCAGGGTGTACCCCACCTCGTGCTATAAGTCACCTGGAATAGGCTCAAGGCCCCCGTGACCCTGAATACAGGATAAAGTGGTATAGAGTGAGTGAG
This sequence comes from Clarias fuscus, assembly GCA_030347435.1. NCBI lineage: Eukaryota > Metazoa > Chordata > Actinopteri > Siluriformes > Clariidae > Clarias > Clarias fuscus. Next base: position 28,151,816 of record CM059216.1, read on the forward strand.
TGAGTGAGTGAGTGAGTGAGTGAGTGGTCTTCCCACTCAGAGTTTGCGTGTTTTAGGTTTTTCTAACTTTTGCTATTTATTTAACCTGACATCAATACACAGCATGATGCTGCATGAAACTTGCTCCTGTATATTGCTTATCCTATACATGCTCGAAGGGGGACCTGGAGTCCAGGAGACTTTGGGCGTGTTGTGGGGGTACACCATGGACAGGGTGGCATTTCATTGCAGGGCATTTTTGGACTGTAGCATGGCATTTGGGATGTGGGAGGAAAACAGAGTACCCGGAGGAACACACCAAGCACGGGGAGAACTTGTAAACTCCATGCACACAGACCCAAGGCAGGAATTAAACCTGAGCACCAACACGTTTGTCTGGTTTATGACAAAAGTAACTCTTTAGGATGGAAGGTTTTATTGTTTCTATGAATGTTTTCTTTCTGTTGAATTAACTGTAAGTAAGAAGAAAAAAAGGCTTGCAAGATAACGGATATCTTTAGCTGCTATAAAAGAAGTGATAAAAGGAACAAGTAGGCTGGTATAGTGTAGTACAATGGCATAGTGGTTCCTTTTGTCACTTAGCAGCTAAAAATAGTGATTATTTTGCAATCCTCTTTTCCCTCTTTCCTAATGTTTATTCGACAGAAAAGGAGCCTTGTCACAGAGAGACAATAAAACCTTCCATTCTGAAGAGTTCTTTTTCTCATGAACCTTAAACAAACAACTTTACATTCAACAGCTTCAACACGTTCACACTGGAGACTCCTTCCAAAAATGCATCCTTTTATTTATAAACATACTTTGATAAGAAGCACATAAGAACCCATGGTGATAATATGGTGTCATAATCTGATTAAATGTATAGTACAGTATATTGAACATCCTGGTGCAGATCTGTGAATTGTGCACCCATGACATCATTTCCAAAATGTTGTTGGTGTGAATGGGTAGCACATGTGACAGAACTAGATCATTTTAAAAAGCTTGTTTTTTGTTACTGAATTAACCGAAGTTTCATTCTATTTTAAGAATTCGGATGATTTAACAACATCAGATTTGATATTTAATCTGTTCTGACTGTCATTCAAATTGATATAAAAAAAAATTGGAAGAAATTTTTTTTCGTAAGACACATGTTGTATATGGGTTTTAAACTTAAAATGGCAGGTACATGAAGCACAGTACCCAAGCCATTTTTTATATTTAACAGAACTAGGTACTGTAAATCCCCGGCACCGGGAGCCTTTGCCTAAATTCAACACCAAAACGTGAAATACCCTGCAACCTGCTCACAATGTGCAAAACAGGATGTTATTTTAATTTCTTTTATCCGAAATATACTATACTGTACATTGGGTGCGGCCCTTCGGCGGATGGTTAAAAAAGCTGCATGATCTTTTCTCTACAGCTGTGGCTTAAGTTTTTTTTTTGTTTTGTTTTTTTTAATTCTAGAGTCTTACCGAGTGAAACTTGGGCTTACAGGAAATCGAAGGTGTTAACTCGCATGCAAGATTCAGTCTGAACATCTCAGTGTGTCGGCTGACAACAACGTGTGCTAGGAATGAAGGTTGTTGTGGTTGAGCTAACTTACAGTGTCTGGTTGTCATTATTACGGAACAAAATGATCACACCTAAAAAATTACAATTTTATGCCCGCTCACTAAGAACCTTCAGGAATATTCAACTTTCATGTTCAAATAAAATGAAAAATAAAATTGTGGAAAAAAATGTAAGAATGCGTTTGTTTTTACTGGTTTGTCTAGGGTTAGGAATAAATACGACCAGATGAAAATTCATGTGTGATTATCATTTGATTATAACTTTACTTCAGCTCCGGGGTCTCAGGTTTCCATCTTGGACTTGGGTTGTGTGTGTTCTCATTGTGTCAGGGTGGGTTTCTGAAGGGGTTTTTTTTTTTTTTTGGATTTTTCCCCGATTTTCTCCCTAATTTAGTCGTGTCCAATTCCTCCCCGTCACTAGGGGGCTCCCACATTAAGGCTACTACTACCACTCAGCCGGGAGGGCCGAAGACTATCACGTGTTTCCTCCGAACCACGTGACGCCAGCCGACCGCATCTTTTCGAACTGCTCGCTGGCGCACCGTTGGGGGCGGCGTAACACACTCGGAGGACAGCGCTATCCGCTCCCTCCGTTGCGCGAGCTCACAGACGCCCCTGACTGGCTGTAGAGCCGTGATTAATGTGGGAGCACTAAGTACCTCTCATCCCTCCCCTCTGAGAGAGCTCGGCCAATCAGCTCTCTCTAGACCTCCGGCTGCGAGAGGTTACAGCACCACCCAGGATTCGAACTGGCGATCTCCGGATGATAGGGCGAGCGCTTTAACCACTGCGCCACTCAGAGGCCCTCTGAAGGGGTTTTTAAACGAAAGTGGATTTCCATCCATTTTGCAGATTGGTTCCTGTTACTGTTGCACTCGTGGTCACTGTAATTTAACATCAGATCTTAGCACTGGGTGGCCGAGGTTTTGGGTTCTATTCCCGCCTCGGATGCATGGAGTTTGCATGTTCTCCCCATGCTTGGTCAATTGTGTAACAATGTCAATTGTTAAAAGCGCTATACAAATGAATTTAATTGGTGGGTTTCCTTCTACAGTCCAAAGGCATCAGATTATACTCGTTGGTGTTCCCAAATCGCCTGTATTGTATGAGCATGTGTGTGTGCCCTGCGATGGATTGGCACCCTGTCCAGGATGTCCCCGCCTCATGCCCCAAGTCTCCAGGGATAGGCTCCTGTTAGTGGAAAGTTAATGGAAGTCACACACACAAGATATAAATAAAGATTCCTCATTCTATGAAGTACTGGTTGATTATCTTGACATCAAGACCTGCAGTAAAAAAAAATAAAAAAAATAAAAAAAAGATTATTAATCAATAAAGTTTGATTTTTGTGACACTGAACGTCCAGAATTTCAAGGTCTAAAGTATTTGAGCAAATTGATTTCTATATCTAAATGTCATAAAGGGAAATGTTGAGCCTCTGCTACCTCTTACGCGTACTGTATGGAAAACAATTTGAAATTGAACATCTTTTTTGGTTGACGTTTATACCATTCATTCACAAGCAGCCATCTCCGTCAGATTAACGCAGCATATTTATTTGGTTGCATGAAGCAGGATATGTACAATCTGATGCAAGTGGAAGAATAACACAAAAACACTTTCATTTTCAGGTATGCCATATGATTTAGAAAAAAGTTACTTGTTTGTTGAAGATGTAACGCACTTTCTATACAGAGTGGGCTCATACGCAAATCAAATGTTCATAAAGAAAAATCATTCAGCGAGAAATGACTTGCAGTAACCCTAGTTGATCTATGTGAGCTATGATTAGTTACAGATACAGTGCCATTTCATACCGTGCCTCATCTTGGAGCTATGAGTGCGCTAGTAATATGACATCAACACTCACAACCCATTGAGTTCTCTTCATATGAAGAAACAGCTAGGGTGGTTCCTGTAATGTCGGTCCGTGAGCTTCACTCATAAAGCATATAACATGTCCAAAGCTACACTACTTAGGGGTTAATTATTATGCTCGAGATTAACAGATTCTCCCTTGAGTTAATGCAAAAAGTGATGCATTTGTGCCATCCTTGTACCCAACTCTTGAAATCCCCTTTGTCACAGTTGATGGTCTCCCACTGCATGGCTTATCTTCAGTGCTGGTTTCCCCTTCTTTTAACTTCTTCATCCACCTGGTGTCATCTCCATGAACATTCTGTAGCACAGAAGGCGACCATCAACTGCGACAGGGTTAGGGATTTTGATGGAGACTATGTTGAGTATATACAGTATGAGCTTTGCATAGAGGACGAGTTACTGTGCTAATGTGCAATGTGAATGACCTATACCAATTAATTAAAAAAAAGCCCACTTTTGCATTAGTTTCGATACCTCACTCATATAATGAAAAAAATATTTTTTTTTCAAAGAAATTAAATTGCCTCTAAATATGTCACATTTAATCTGCTGGACTACAAAAATCTCTGATTCTGTAAAAAAAAAAAAAAAAAAAAAAAAGAACCTCTGTAAATGTGGAATAATATTAATCAAGCCTCTATATATCCATAATTCGCAAAACAAGCAGGAAGAAGAAATCTTTCTCAACTTAATTACATTTCAAGATGCACAACCCAGAGCAGTTACGACAGCATTCTTTTATTTATAGGTTTACTTCCAAGTACAAAAACAAGTATGCAATAATACTGTACAATTTTTTTAAAAGGTTTTATTTTTGTTGTTCGTTGATTATTTCTTTTAGGTACCATTTAGGTTACCAACAGGATCACACGATGCATACACTCAGCCTCGGAGCGCCAAGCTTTGCACGTTGCACTGCTAATCATCACGCTGTTATGTCTGAAGAGCATGTTCATTTATTTGGCACATGCAAAGCGACCTCCACGTCAGAAAACATGCAATGTAGCCTGGCACCCGCAATTTTTTAAATACTATGCTAATACATTTCCCAACAATGAAAATTTGAAATGAAATAATCAAGCATTTTTTTTTTTTTTTTTTTTTTAAACATTGAACAGCAGAACAAGAGTAATGCAAAACATTATGTTGTTATATATTCTCCGTACTTCTGTGACCATCAGCAAAAGTGATCAAATTATAGGAACGGGCTCTGGTGAAAATGAGTATTTTATAAAGATAAAATACTTCTTTCTTACTATGTCACAGAATCCTCATTTAAATTTTCTAAAACTAGAATTTCTATGTTTGTATGTTTTTTTTTTTTTTTTTTTTCCTGAGGCGCTCCTCGTAAACAAACTCTCACTGACCATATCTCATCAACCATACTGATACAGTAATAAACATGGTATTACAATACACATGATCAAACCAGAAATCTGAACCTATGGAGAACTGAAATCACCCCAAAATGTAAATTAATACCTGATTTGATGTGACGTGTCATCTTAAAGTGAGGTGATTTAGGAAGTGTAGATCAACATAACTATGTTGTGAGATATGGGACTTACTGGAAAATACTGCTTCGGTATTGTGTTTATGCTAAGACAGCCTGGTAAAACAAACAAACAAACAAACAAACAAACAAACAAACAAATAGCTTGTGACCAAACAAAATACAACAATATGAAAAGCTGAAATGTAAACCAACTCTCATGCATCATGAATACTTATAATAAATCCGCCGTCCATCATATCCATCTGCAACCTTCCATGGAGTCTGAGGAAAGTTCAGTGATAGAATTTCAATGAGCAAAAGTAAACAAAAATAAGAAATAGGAAATAAACAGAAATTGGAAATCTGTAGGTGATAATGTCTGTTGACTTTACTCGTGGATCCTCCCTATTTTCAGCATGTTGCCGCTTTTCAGTTGCCCTGAACCTTGTACTTGCGCTTCTTTCCCACGCCAAGGCAACTGAGGCAGCGGATGCAGCGGTGGTAACTGCTGATGATGTGTGACTGGCCCAGTTTGAAAGCCATGCTCATGATGGCCATGCCTGTGATGATGAAGAGGAAGGTCAGCATGAAAAACTTGGGGTGCTTAGGCACAATGTCACCAAAACCGATGGTTGTAAGGGTAATGAAGCAGAAGTAGAAAGCGTCGAACCATCTCAGATCCGTCTCCCAGAGCGGTAGGATCAGTGCCCAGCTCAGTATATAAGCGAAGACTAGCAGCAGGATCAGCGTGAAAGGCACATTCAAGCTCTCCATTTTTTGGCCAATAGAACTAAAGTCCCACATCTTAAACCCCGAAGGTACAGGTGGCATCTGATTGAGCTGGGGGCAAGAGCATGTGCGCGATAAAAGTCCGTTCTGACCAAACCTCTCCCGTGCAATAATGTTTTCAAAGATTGCAATATTTTTTATAAACTGGGTGGACTTTCGCTTAACGGATGACTGTGTGAGCATCACCTCCCGGATGTTCAGTGGTGTACTCACAGCTATGTCCTGGCAGGGAGTATAGGTGCTGTTTTGGACTGTGCCACTTTCTCGACTTCTGCAGAGGCTCCACAGCTGAGAGTGGACATTTTTGAAGGAAGTGTGTAACCTTCGGTAAGCATTGGTGACAAGCATTGCCAGAATGTCACCGACATCAGAAATGACTAGCAGCATGAGTGGAATTCCCACCATGGCGTAGATGATACATGCTGCCCTTCCAATCCCTGTCACTGGGTAGATCTCTCCATAGCCTGAGACAGAAAGAGGGTGGTTTTATAAAAAGGCTTTTTCAAAGAAATTCTGTGGAGCAAAGATGCCTTTAAAATAAATAAATAAATAAATAAATAAATAAATGTCTACATAAAATACTATAAAGATCAGTATGTCCTAAATGAACAAAAAAAAAAAACACATCAAATCAATATGTGCTCTTATAACAATTTCAGAAAAATCTGAAATCCCAGGAAGTATCAAGAAACTGGTGCGTGATGGTACGTTTTACTGAACATGTTGGTGAATCTGCTATAATTCATCTGAAGACTTTGACTGTTGCATTTGCTAACATTTGGTTTATACTGAAAAGTCGCCTGATATATAATACCTGTCTGGCACAGTTTCAGAAGCTTTACGCAATTACGCAAAGAAACAATATACAACTAAGGACATTTGAAATGACTGGAGCTGGGCTAAGAACTGTTGAATTGGGTTAAGAACAGGTTCGGGGTTCGATTCCCGCCTTGGGGCCCTGGTGGGTTTCCTCCCACGGTCCAAAGACAAACAGATTAGGCTAGATTGCTTGTAGTTTGTGAGTGAGTGAGTGTGTCCTATGATAGATTAGCACACACTCCAGGCTGCACCCTGCCATGTGTCCTAGGACAGGCTCCACACCCCATCACACTGTATACAGGATAAAGCGGTATACACAATGAGTGAGTTCAGCTTCTTTCAAGGATTTTTAATCAGATTTGAGGTTCATATGACTATATCACTATACGTCTTGATTCTTATAAATTCTAAATTCTAACAAATTTAACTCTTTTCTTTCCTTGCCTTATGATGAACTGAAACTGGCTGTACAGTGGAAGAAGAAGAAGAAGAAGAAGAAAAAAAACATTTTTGTTTAATAAGCTCCGTGAGCACCTAATAAACTTATGGTAAAGATTTATTTTTACTGTTCATTAATTTATCATGTAATTCTAAAAATTCATACACTAAAATGCCATCAGAATACCTATAAGTCATCAGCACCCCCCTCACTCCGCACTTTAATGGAGTACTCCATGATTGCGTCTATGTAAGTGATTCAGGTGTAAACAGTCATCGATGAGCGAGAGATTTGTTATGGAACTGCAAAAATGAAGCAAAGCAATATATTGCTTTTGTGCTTCTCCCATATGGACTACTGATATTTTTTTTCACTTCACTTCTCTTCAGTCTTACACACCAGGTAACTGGTTTCAGTATAAACTTTTGCTGTCGGCCAGTTTTGAGTATGCCGTGTTCACACTATGAACACTTAACTTCTTCACTGGGAACATGCACTATATCTGTGTATCCACCTGTGAACCCACAGCCTGTAGATTAGTTATCTGGCTTGAGTGAGACAGTAACATTGCCACTGTGATGCTGCTACAGCCGCTGTGATTTTACCTAATAGAAGAGGATGAGTAGAGCTGCATATATCTTAAAATACATATCTTTGCTGTTGAAAACGTGTCTCGTACCTACTGAGTCAATGCAATATAGACTCATTACATATACAACAACATGAGAGTCCCATCAGGGAGGATGTGGAAAAGAAATACAACGGACAAAGAGAAATGATCATTATTTTAACAGTAGATATATATTGTTATTATTTCTGTAACTACATAATGAAGCCCCTGTTGGCTTCTATGTTATCTTCTCTCTTTAGCAAAACAAGATAGATGACAGAGACCCATCATTAACTTCTATCAGGGATCCTGCTGGAAAGTAATCAAAATAATTGATGACAACCAATGACAGTGGTTTCCATGTGAATGAACAATAAATACACATTTTTGCACAGAGATCAGATGTTTAAATGAAATAAATCATAGATTTTAAAATAAAATTTTTATAGTGGGTGCGTATGTTAAACTGTTATTATGTTTGTTTTTCTTTTTAACAGATGTAGTCCCGGACATCTGGACATCAGTGCTGAGTGAAGATCAGTGAAGCGCAGAAATTGAAAGTAAGACTTGAAATAAGGATTGAAAAGTGGAAGAGTAAATGCAGAGCCTCCCTGTCTGCAGGTCTCCAAATTGCTAAAGCTATATGACAGTGCTGAACTGGAACTTTGTGGAAGAAATGTTATCTGACTAAACACAATGAACGGAAATCAATTAAACACTTGTCATAAGTCAGCGGTCTACCTGATGTAATGAATGACCAGGTTATCGCACCCATGCTTGAACATCAACACCCCGCCCCCCCCTAAACCCCCCCCCCCCCCACCACCACCGATGGCACGCCCATTTTCTCCTGCATCAAATTGTAAAAGAGCAGTTCTGGGGCCATGAAGAATGATTTTCACATATGAACTCATCACATTTTTGCCGGTTAAGTGATGTTCGGAAACTCAGTAATGTAGGAGTCATAAAATTAATTCACATAGAGCTTAAATAGGAGGATGTACATTATGGAGAACTGCGACTTTATGAAGGCTAAAACAGAGGGTATCGATCATTTTATTGCAGTGCTTTCAAGAGGTCTTTAGGTCATCTTCGTGAAAATAACATTTTAATATCTAACTCTGTGAGGATGCTGTACTGGGTGTTGAGGACGATCCTGTATGCCCACTAGGAGAGGAATTGAATTAAAGAAAAGAAAAGAAAAGAAAAGAAAGAAAGAAAGAAAGAAAGAAAGAAAGGAAAAGAAGAGAAAAAATGAACAAATTGCAGAATTCACTACATCCATCAAAGGAGATGCTCTTCCCCATTAAATTTCGATCTAAGCTTGCAAAACTTTGTGAGCTTGCTGTGGTGTGGCCGGTACCAGGAAAGAGCTAATGAATGAACAAAGAAGAGTTACTGGTTTTCGGTTGTGCTCTTCTCCTACTTCGGAGACGTCTGTTGCGCATGAACGAAGCTGTTATGAGCTCTTAGTGACGCTGGTGGTCTGCTAATGCGACAAGACCAGTTGGCAGATTTGTTATAGACTGGGGAAAATGCTGTATGGTGCTATTCCATCGGGACAGTGATGAGAGCATCCCCAGTTCTTAAGTGCTCACTTCAACTGCTACAACTGGATGTAGACTAATTATTACTGTGTGTAGGTGTCAGATGTGAGATGAGATAGAAAAGCTCAAGATTAATGCCTCCAGATTCATGGTCTATGCCCCAAATTTACAGTAATCATAAAGTTCTCTTCCAATGAAATTTATGCAAGGCAGCATTTTCATAAGAACTGGATCGAGATTTCACAGATTCGAGATCCCTGCCTTCGTTTTACTAGCTGCCCCGTTTGGTTTGATCCAGGTTCTCTGGTTTTCTCCCACCTCCCAAAACTGAACTGGCCAAATTGTCCCTAGCCGTACAGTATACGAGTGAGAACGTGTGTGAACGGTTCTCTGCCCTGGGCTGGTGTGTGTTCCCTGCTGGTGCCCAGTGTTCTGGTTTTCAGTGTGACCTTGACCAGAATAAAACATTAATTAAGATAAATAAATGAATACTTGATGTTTTGAATTAGCAAATAGATAACTGCAAATAGATATTATTAGGAACAACTGGACTGAGCAACTAGAGTTAATGTGAAATATCACCGCTACCTGTAAACACGAGCATTTCCAAGAAATATTACATTGACAATCTTTTTGACTTTTTGACATATCCATCCATAAAGGTTGTTGGATACAGCTTTGGAACAGGAGCACTTCCTTAGTCTTGTGATCTTGGGATCTTATTGCCCTGAAACATTTGCCCCGAAGGCAGCGATTCAAAAGGAGAATGTATAGAAAGTGTATTGCCTTTGATAATGCTTCTACTGTAGCTTTATCTCCTCTCAGCCAGCTGGGATTTATAGTGTCCAAGCTCAGGAGCTCCGCCCAGGCAATGCAGACATAGTCAAATACTCCAAAGAACTTTAGGCTGTTCACACTTCCCACTGCCTCACCACTGATATGCAGGTTTTGGTATCTGCCTCCTTTGTTCACCTAATTTCAAGCTGTTGTTTCTTTGTAGAGGTACTACAAAACAAGTTACAACATTACATTCCTCAACCAAATGGGCCATCTTGTGCCTGTACTGTAGCTTTGTAATCTCCTTACTGTCTGAAATCTGACTATTGTCTTGTCATCAGTGCATTCATTTATGTACTTGGAGGTGTGAATGGGGCTGCAATCATACAGTAGGTGTAAAAAGCATGGTGCTCAGTCCCAGACACTGTGGGGTTCCTGTTCTAGTCTGATCCGCTTGTTGATCATCTGAACTCTTGCCTGTTTTTCATTTTGACTTTGAATTTATATGCTTTGCCAGCACTCACTGACTCACACTCATCATCTACACCGCTTAATCCTGTATTCAGGGTCACGTGGGGCCTGGAGCCTATTCAAGGAGACTTAAGGCACAAGGCGGGGTACACCCTGGACAGCATGCCAATCCATCTCAGGGCACACACACATACACACACACACACTCTATGGCCAATTTGGGAATGCCAATTAACTTAACCTACATGTCTTTGGACTGTGGGAGAAAACTGGAGTAGCCTGAGGAAACCCACCAAGCACGGGGAGAACATGCAAACTCCATGTACACAGAGACGGGAATCGAACCCGGACCATGGAGGTGCAAGGCGACAGTGCTAACCACTACACCACCGTGCCACCTGCTTTGCCAGCAGACCTACATTTGTATACCCAAATGCAAACTTTAATCAGAGCAATCAGAACGAACAGTTTAAGCAAGACAGGTGTGTATTACAGCATCACAGCACTGCTGTTCCGTCTAAGGCTGTATCATATCCAGTGTTCTGCGACCCTTCAGGACAAGCAGATATTGAAAGTAAGTGAGTGAATAATGGCTTTTTTTCCCTTCTCGATAATCACTTAAACATTGTTATGATTGTTAACAAAATCTAGCCCTAATGGGCATCTGCAGCACATGGCTAATGGATGGGGACATAACATCCTGACGTAACTCAACCAGTGCATTTTCACTGCCTGACCACAACAACTGCATTATGTGCATTAGTCATATTGATGAAATTGTGGAGGGACTCTCTTTTTGATGTCATTAGCCTTCTTCATTATTTTTTTGCAAAAGTGTAAACTTTATTTAAACCACGGTTAAACTTTTCAAGCTTTTGCTACAATGGTGTTTGTGTTTTTTTCCCCCCATAATATGGACGTGTTATGGAGAAGTGGCCTGTCTATAAGGTTCCTCTGATTGTTGTAATTGTAATTATTGGCTACGGCCCAGGTGCGGCTGTGTCAGTGGTATCGTATAGTGTTCCTCTTCCAATGATGGATTGTCTCTACAAACCTATCACATATTCAGGTAGTGTTAATGATGTGTTTCAGATGTTTTGGATCATAACTGAGTGTTGGCTAAGTCTTGAAAACATACCTTCATGATGATGATGCCTATCATGAGACACAGAGGCGAATGAATGTAGATGAAGAGAGACATACACACGAAAAAGTAGAAAGAGAGAAAAAAAAAACCCCAGACAGAGGCGATTGTTGTTGTGTTTACAATATATGAAGATCTAATCTGCACTAATGAGGACAAGTTTATGCGAAATGGTACAGATGAACACCTGGATGTAAAGAGAGCTTGACCTTGGTGCTGTAACATGAGATAGAAAACAAGCTGTTTACAGAATGGTGACTAGACGGCAAGTGCAATAACACAGTCCTCCTTATAAATAATAAATCTTGCTTTATAAATGATCTGGGACTATTTTATTCATCTGTGGCCATTTTAACAGGTTCTGTAAATGTAAAGAGCACAGAAAGATTTCACTTCACTGATGTTGCAAATGTTTAACCACACACACACACACACACACACACACACACACACACACACACACACACACACACACACACACACACACACACACACACCTTTTCTTGAAGCTTTCCTTTGAGATTTAATCTTAATTTAATCCATTTAATCTTAACTAAGTGCGTAAAAAAACTTTAAAACCAGTTTTAAAGAAGTTCTGATCAGTAGTCTTTGAGATATTAAATCTTGAAAACTGTATATTAGGAAAATATATTAGACTCAGACTCAGTGTAGACTCATTGACTCATTTAAAATCAGTTTCAACAAATCGAACCCTGGATGCTTTAAACTGTTGGGTTTCCTCATGTATGACTTACAAACAAAATACTATTATGCAAAAAAGAAAGTACACCCCCTTGTACACCCTCTTTCAATTCACTGATTCTATTTGTCAGGGCTTTCTATTACAACTTACAGTGGAACCTTGGATTACGAGCATGATTCGTTCCGGAAGCGGGCTTGTATTCCAAAACACTCGTAAACCAAATCAAATCTTCCCATAAGAAATAATGAAAACTCAAATAATTTGTTCCACAGCCCAAAAAAATTAATACAGAAAAAAATTAATACAATATATAAAGTCAAAATAAAACAAATGAACCTGCACTTTACCTTTAAAAAAAAAAGACACAAGCATTATTAATTAAAAATAAGCGCTTACTTAATATGAATGTGAAAATCCTGAGCATTTCTAGGACAAATAATCTGAGCTGTATGTGAACATCCAAAACACACTCTTTGGCTTATATGAGCTAATAGTCTACGCTTGCTCTGACTGATAGCCCTGATAGACTGACTGATTATGAAGGAATGAAAGCATACTGTACTGTAGATCATCAAAAAAGTAAAATTGACCCCTACAACAGGACATTTCTACACATTTCTATTGCATCACTCGGGCAACCTTTAAAGCAATTCCGTGTTTCATTATAACTTCATCAATATGAATTATTCATGGTTTCATTTGACTGATTCTAACCCTTTTTATGTTTTCACCACACAATTGATGATTCTTGAGAGCAAATGTCATGAATGAACCAGGTTAGTAATGGTCACAAAAACAAATACATTTCGGTTTTTCTGTTAGATAATATGAACGTGTTGTCTTTCTGATGTGGAAATGGGGTGTGGTTGGCCTGGTTACGGTAAGTAGTCATGCTTAGACTGTGTGTGCTCATGATAGGCAATTATAACCTAAGTACACAATATCGTGTGCAAATAAATCAGAGAGAGAGACAGACAGAGAGCAAGCAGAGCTCAGACTGATCTTAAGGAGCCCGGTGCGAAACTCAGGGTGTGTTTTCCCCTACCTTATGCTCTAACTGTACAAGTTTCCTTTGTTGTTTCCTTTGTTGTACCTTACTTGTGTTTTGTGTTCCTACAAATGATGCATCATTAAATTTTAGTCAAAACTGTGCAGAATTTATTCCATAATGAAAAATAAAAAAGCTTAAAAAACTTATAATTTTTTTTTTTTAATATCAGATTTGGGGCATGGATCAGAAACAAATCAGAAACAATCGCTCAAGCTTCAATAAATCAAGCAACCACAGATGAACTAAACATTTAGCTTTATAGAAGACGTTAAGCTGGTTCTGTCAGTGGCTGTATGTGTGAAATTTGATGTTCCCTCAAGGAAATTAATCAAGTTTTTCTGAACGTCCCAGAGAAGTCCCAAAGAAAAAAAAAAGTGTGAAAGAGAGAGAGAAAGAGAGAGAGAGAGAGAGAGAGAGAGAGAGAGAGAGAGAATGTTCCCTCACCCACACTAGTGAAGACGGTGCAGCAGAAGAAGAGCGAGCCATAAAAGGTCCACTTTGTGTAACTCTGAGACCACACGGCTTGGTAGTCATTTCTGATCTTCTCTTCTATAGCACCCACGAGAACGTCCTCAGACTGATCTGGACATCCAACAAAAGTTCAGTGTCATAAAAACATGCTTTTAGCATTTCACCAAAGAAACAACAGCTATCCAGCAAACATTGGTCCGACGGCAACGGCGTGTCCCTGGCCAAAAACAGTAGCTATGCGGTAGAGCAGCATAAAGTCTTAAAAATACGTGACAGAACATTTTCTAAAAATGCTTGCCCAGGTCTACAGTTGTCTGGGGATGCATGTATAGCTGTTACTTTGATTTGTAGCTAAGTGTTGTTCAATATATACCCTCCTGGCTAACATTTGGACATTTGATGAACATTGATTGTTTGCTGGGTGATCTTTAGAATTAGAAGTATTGCTCTTGCATCACAGTAATACAACAGCAAAGTGATCAGTGCCAGAATGATGTACAGTTCCAGTCAAACATTCGGACACATCATTTAAAGAGTTTTTTTTTTAGTGGAGATAGTGGAGAAATTCAGTGGACATTGTTACAAGTTAAATTGAACATGTAATAAATGCCATTATGTAACAAAGTAACAACAACAACAACAACAACAAAAATCAAAGCTGGGATATATAGAATAAAGAATTTCACTGTGCAGTAAAATTTAAGGCTAAACTTAACTTAATTCCTTAATTTTAATCGAAACTGCTTGAGACATGATTATTAGTTTGTTCTTTAGAAAAAAGAACAAACTAGGGAGACTACTGATCTATGAGCTCACATTAATCAGCTCATAATACAGTAATTAATGAAACCTATATGAAATCCATTCATGCGCCTAGGCACATGACAGAAGGAAAAATAACAAAACAGAGAGGCAGCAGCTGTCATTAATCAATGAAATAAATAAAGTGAAATGATTCAATTGCATGCTCATACCGGAGTGATTGCGCACGGTGGCCACGACATTGCGCACGAAGTTTCGGTAATCTTCTGTGTCGTTTCTCGGGTTCCCTTCGATCAACTGAAAGACGAAGGCACCGAGCACGGCGTACGCGATGAGAAGGAGGATGAGCACGACGTGCGGGAAAAGCACACACAGGTATTTCACCGCTGTCCGTCTGGCCGCAGGGCGCGCGCGACCCTCTGCCACGGGCACGGACATCTTCTCGCGCTCGGCGTCTCCGTCCTCTACACGTCCGCGTGCCGGCGAGTGACGGGTGGCGGGTTGCCAGATTGATCGAAGACAGTACGTGTGCGTCCCACCCGAAGGCATACACCCATTACAGTAAAAGCTTTTATTATTATTATTATTAATTATTATTTATTTTTAAGTGGAACAGATACCAATTGGGCGTCGCAACCCTGTGCCTCTTCTCGATAAAAAGTCTTATTGGTCTAAATTAACCAATTGAGAGTTTTATTCAATACCTATGTCCTTTTAAATCATGGGCGATGTAGAGTACCAGTCAAAAGTCTGGACACATCTTTTAATTCAGGGTTTTTGTATTCTTATTGAAATGTGGTTTATTTTCCACATTCTATATAGAATCACGTAATTAAGTAGCAGCATCAGGCGGCATGGTGACTTAGTGGTTTAACACTGTCGCCTTGCACCTACAGGCTCGGGGTTCGATTCCCGCCTCGGGTCTGTGTGTATGGAGTTCGCATGTTCTGCTTGGGGGGGGGGGGGTATAAAGATGTATTCCCATATTGTGTGAGTGTAATTGCTGCAAAAGAGGCCCAAACTGAAGTACATACCGTATGCACACTTATAATCTTCAGAGGTCAGACATTGTTCTATGTACAATCCTTGTTTTATTGATTGCATGTAATAATCAAATTTTGGGGTTTTCATGAGGTGCACGCCGTAATTATCTCAATTATGACAAATCATGGCTTTGTTAGTGACTTAGTCAGTTGTTATTTCTTAGACATGAAAGTCAGCTGTCCAGGAACAGTTCTGACAAGAACACTATTGTCAAGTGCATTTGCAAGACCCATCACGCAAATTAATCCAAGTGTGGAAGTAAAGTTTCCTAACTTTTGCGGCTTTCATGCACCTCAGATTAGAGCCGTTATAAACATTTTCATGTGCTTTTCAGCAGAAGCTCCTGGATTGTATTAGGCAGCTCGGCTGGGAAGGTCTTCATGACGGAACGGTCTCTCATTTAGACCATCCTAGCCAAACTAAGTAGAGTTTCGTAACTTTTGAAAGGATTTTAAAAGAAATGCAAAAAATCTTAGAAATTGACTTCCACCTATCTTTTATACAAAAGCTTAGGAGGGTTAAACAAAAAGGAGGGTTAGGTATAGCACATGTTTTCTCTGACACTTAGCTCTGCTGCAGAAGAGAAGTTAATTTAGAGTTTCTAGCCTCAGAAATCACCAATCAACTGTTCACATTTACATTTAGGCATTTGGCAGACACTCTTATCCAGAGCGACCTACAAAAAGTGCTTTGAAGTTTACATCACTACATGTACATACTTACACTGGCTTACTAGGTTACGAGTGCCAACTAACTAAGGGCCATCAGTCAAAGACAACTGGGAAGAGTTTAAAATTTATTATTTTTTTTTATAGATTAGTCCAAGTATTGAAGAAACATATACATCTTGAGTCGTCGTTGAAAGATTGTCAATGACAATTGCTGTACGGACGTCTAGAGAAAGTTCGTTCTACCACCTAGGTGCCAGAACAGAAAAGAGTCTGGATGAATGTTGTCCTCGATCCCTGAGAGATGGTGGGACGAGACAAATGGAGGATCGGAGGGAACGTGGTGTAGTGCGTGGTGTGATTAGAGCAGGGAGGTAAGTGGGTGCTGGACCATTTTTAGCATTGTAGGCAAGCATCTGGGTTTTGAGTTTTATGCAAGCAGCTACAGGAAGCCAGTGCAGGGAGCTCAGAAATGAGGTGGTGTGGGAGAATTTGGGAAGGTTGAAAACGAGACGTCGCTGCTGCATTCTGGATCAGTTGCAGAAGACAAATTGTGGAAATAGGCAGAGCTGGCATTAGTGAGTTGCAGTAGTCCAGTCTTGAACCAACAATAAATAAATCACATTTTGGCAGTTGGCTTTAGACAGAATAGGATGAATAGGGTGATGGTGAAGGATACCAGGTAATGATCAGATTTATGAAGAGGAATAGTAGTGATATCTGTGACTGGGGAAGGGCGGCAAAAATGAGGCCAAGAGAATTCCCTCCCGTGTGTGTAGGATATGTTTATTTACCACTAAACTTGTGTCTGTAGCGGAGACACCTTCAATATATGTAGCTAAGCACTGCCCATAATTCACTCCTAAGCCTGAAACTATTCTTGATTAATTTCCTGAGAACAAATGACTTTAGACCTCTTCAATCACACTGCAATCAACACTACCAAACAGCAAAAACTAGGTATACAATAAGAACCAATCGTGTTTCAAAAACAGTACAAAACAGTGGAGAAGAATCCAAGGGGATTATTGTACATTTTGCACACCTTTAGCATTATTTTGCTATGTAGAAAGGAATCAAAATCAGAAAAGAGCACTAAATGAGAAAGTGTGTCCTAACTTGGTAACTTGATTAGTTGTGTATTTTATTTAAAGCATTTGTATTACAAGTGGTGCGTACAGTACAAGCCAAATGCAAAATCAATACTCTTCCAGTTGGTAGTAGCCGCGCCTCAGCCATGCTGTCATTGGTCTTGGAATCTTTATCTGCATTTGGAATTAAAATTGAGTTAGATGTGGAATGAAGTTCTATGTGAAGTGGAAATGTAAGCAGGGTTTGTAAGTTGATAATCTGTCTTAATTTGAGATGAGCACAGGACTGACACAATTATATATTTATTGTGGCCTTGATAATCAGCCTTGTTGCTTATAGGAGTGACAATGAGGTGACTAAACCACCACTTGATGAATGTGTAACACCAATATTCCCACTTCCATGACAGGGTCTTTGCTTTGCCAGGAAAAATCTACTACCCAAATAATATCTTGGCAGGGGTGGTTTCATAGTGAACCCTTTCCATTTAAGGATGTACTTGATGGAGCCTGCATACTGTGCAGAAAAGAAAAAAAAAAAAAAACATGTAGGCTACTATGCTTCTATCCATAATCTCATACCTGGAAAGTGCTCATATATGCCAGAAGCTTCTAATAAAAAGACAATGAACATTTTCCTATGCATATTGAAAATAACATAATCCATCCAAACATCGCTACAGCATATCAATTTCATTCCAAATGCACATGGCATGTGTGCACACAATTCCTTTATATATTTATAGCCGAGCTGCCTAGTACAAGAGGCTTAGGTCACAACTGTTGACCTGATAGGGTCAAAGTGACCAGATGGTATTGTACACTTATACTATATTCCGACTGTGATTTGCCGCAACAATGTGCCACATAGTGAGCTAAAACGCATATAAAACTTAAGCAGAGTTTCTTAACTTTTAAGACATTTATGCAAAAAGCTAAAAAAATGTAAGAAATCTTAAAAACAATCTTATACAAGAGCTACAAAGTAAGGAGTATGAGGACTAACACATGCTTTCCCTGAGACACATGATGCCAGCCAACATGTTCATGTACTGCAACACACTTGTAAAAAAAAAAAAGTCTAAATACTGCAAATATATTTTTTTATTGATTTTCTAAATTAGATAATTTAATGTATAGCAATTAAATTATGCCAAAACATAAAGCCATCCTGTAACTCATAAGTGATTTGCCCAAGTTCCATTGACCAGCAGCAAGCATTTTAAACACACGGTGGTTAGCCTGTGGGCGATGTGACTGTATAGTGGTCTGTACAGTTTGAATCTGGATCGTGGCATTGGGTTCAGCCCATTGGTGGCAGATCATGGGTTCCAGCCCCAGCACTGCTACACTGCCACTGTCGTGCCCTTGAGCGAGGCCATGAACCCTATCGCTCCAGGGGCATTGTATCCTGGCTGACCTTGCTAATTGGGATATGCAAAAAAATAATTTCACTTTTGTACCTACAAATGCAGTGCTGTGAAAAAGTATTTGCAAATTTCCTTATTTGTATTTATTCGGGTTATTTTTGGGTAAGGTTAAATTTGTTTGATGGTCTGAATCATTTAAGTGTAACAAATATGCAATAAATAAACAGATAAATAAACTACTAAAGGAATTTAGTAACTTAACCCTAACCGCCATTTATGGGTCTTGAGAAAGAACATTTGTTCCTTTTTCCTATTTATGTGAAATTTGTTTTGGATTTCCCCCCCGATTTTCTCTCTAATTTAGTCGTGTCCAATTTCTACCAGTCACTAGGGGGCTCCCACATTAAGGCTACAACAACCACTCAGTCGGGAGGGCCGTTGGGGGCTGCGTAACACACTGGGAGGAGAGCGTTATCCGCTCCTTCCGCTTGCGTGAGCTCACAGACGCCCCTGATTAGCTGTAGAGCCGTGATTAATGTGGGAGCGCTAAATACCTCTCATCCCTCCCCTCAGCCAATCAGCTCTCTCTAGGCCAATGGCTACGAGCAGTTAGTCTTAACATCTCAGTGTTACATTATTGTAACTGAATGTCCATAAACAAGTAAAGTAAAATTGATATAAAAATGTAGGTACTGTATGTTATTTTAAGTGCATAAGTTATTCAATGCAATGCAGTTGTATTTCCACAGGCCTTTTAGCAATGGTCATTGTCGCAAAGCAGCTTTAAAAAAAAAACAAACAAAAAAAATTTTTAGGGAAATGAGTATGAAATTTGTGAGAAAATACGTATAAATCAAAATCAGATCAAATTGACGAGATCTCCAACCAGAAGCGGGGCACCAGGATGGGTCGGACAGGTCCGCAGGGCAGAGGTTGTCTGGATCACTACCTGGATCCCACGAGTAGATCTCTTCACGCAAGAAGAGAAAAGAGAAGAGTGATAACAGATAGGTATAGTCACAGTCACAAGGTGCATGTATATTTAGTGCAGAGTGCAAGCAGGGACTCTGGCTTGACTAACTATGACTGCACAAACAAAAAGAAGAGCCAGAAGGAAACCTGGGAAGGAAAGCAACCAGTCACCGTCAACAAACCGGAGATCAGTGAGAGTGGGGAAGACAGCATCCAAACATACCAGTTCACAATAAAATATTTTACGTCCATGAGTCCCCCTGATCTGCAGTTGCTAGCCCTATCACTGCCGCTAGCATTGCCCCTAACATTACTGGGACAGTAGAGATACACAGGGCGTAATGGAACAACAAAGCGAGTTCTTCAGAGGGCTGCGATTAAACCGGCTTTGAAACAGCACTAGCACCACACATGAACAAGCACCTGAAACACCTTAACACCAAGGCTTATAATACACTAAATGCACCAATCTGGCCATAGAAATAGGTGTGGAGTTTGTCTCCATTTGCCTCCACTGTGGGTCCGAAACAAAAATAAATTTCCGCATTTTCCACTTCCTCATTTTTGAAGAAAAGCCCAATGTTCTCTATTAGAACCCTGATTTATTTTGGCTTTGTAAGTGCCACGCCATTGTGAATGTGTGTTGTGTCTTGCATGGTGGACTGGATGTACTATTGTCAAACAGAGAGTTCATTCTAAACCTCAGCTAATGTAGAACAACCACGGTCATTTCCTGCACCCACTGCCTTATGAAGACATTAGTTTTTTATGCAGGCATGGTCAGCAGTGATGGTCTATACCACAGTGATTATGCTTTAGAACTCAACATTTATTTAAAAGGCATAACAAACCAGTTAACAGTCTTATCGATGCATATCCAGTATGTAGTCTCTCAATTAAGACAGATGTCAAGCTCAAACAATCCAACCAAAAAGGATAACTTGGTATGAAACTGTATAATCTGGCAGCTTTGGTAGGTTCCTGTATTTTATGGCATAAGAAGTCGCTAAATATTGTGCATTTTTTTCCATTTCCAAGAGAGACTGTTAACATCTTTTTAATTTAAAAAAATCACCAAAATCTGTTCTTTATCAAGGTGTGCCTAAACTTTTGCATAATGTATATTATGAGTCAGTGGTGCTCAGTAGTTAAGTCCTTAGATCTCAGGTCAGAAGGTTGTGAGTTCAGTTCCTAGCATCTGCCCTGAAATTGCTGGGCCCTTGAGCAGGGGCTCCTAATCCACAACTGCTCAGTAGTAAATATGAGATTAATGTAAATGACTCCTTGAATGGCATGTAATGCCTGAGTAGCTTTTGCAGAGAAGCAGACTTATAGCATGATGCTCCCACCCCCGTGCTTCACTGGTATTCTGGGAATCTTTTTACACAAAAGGGACAACAAAATGTAAATGATTGTTTTAAGTGATTAAATGAAAATGGAAAAATAAGGCACATCAAATGAAAATAGAATTTTTGTATCCTATTGCTATACTGTTACGCCAGTAAGGATAATTATTTCCCTTTAACAGTATACCCCACTGTATTTTCTCCGCTTTTTCTATAGCAGTGGTAAGTATCAGAGCGCCAGGGTCTGATTCCCAGCCAATGTGCAAAGTTAGCCACTGCAATGTACAGCATCTTTATTATTCGTAGTTCTAAGAGCCACCAGTGTAAAACCTGTGCCAAGTTGTGTGTGTGGTTTGCATTGGCTGCTGTGGTGAACAACATAAGCAGGACATTCTATGATAATTTGCCAACAATTTCATTTTCGTTTGTTCATTAATGAAACGTTTAAAATATGCACTTATTTCTATACAGCAAACCTGCTTGTCATGTTCACACACTCACATTTCTGACTTGAAAATGCCCCAGTTCTAAAAACTAGCCTCTTGTGGAGGCAAAAATCCTGTTCACGAATAATGTTTAAAAAACAGAGCAAAATCGCCTTATGTTTTCGATCAAATTCCATGCCAAATAAATTAGTGTCATTCGTTGCAATACATCTTCTTAATGGTCTGTGGTTGGGGATCTTTTACTAGACACGAGGAGACTTCCTCTAAACACACAAAGCCCATACTAGGAGAGGCGTTTTTTGGAGTTGTTGCTGCTTTGGCACTTTACAGACCTATTTCTAATCTTGGCTGTTAGGACGCTCTCCTAGTCAACACTGATTTGCCGATGGGAGAGTCGCCTGCTTAGCGTCCGGAGTGTAAATATTTAACTGAACTCCCCCGAGGTATTCGAGTCATGCTTTTTGGAACAAGTGTGATGTCATCATTTTTCGGCTTGAGACAAATAAGGGAACCTTTTCAAGCTAAAGAATCACTAAAGAATGATATTTTGTTTATAGAAAGTTCTTGGTGTTTGGCTTGTGTATAAATGTCTACGATATGTGTGGGATATAATGTGATATAGCTCAGTGACTCCCGCTCCTGAGTCACCCTGCTCGTATTATTGTTTTCCTTTTACTAGTACACCTGACTCACTTCTACAGTACACGCCATATGGTACGTGTCCTGCTTATGTAGAATGTAAACTGGAGCACATTGAGAGCAGTGAAAATGTGTAGAGACACAAAGTTTGGTCTCAAATGAGATTTATCGATTTGGTTATAGTGGGCTAATATAGAGCAGTGTTTACTTAGCTATAACATGTTTACATTTAGTATGGAAGGTTAAAGCATAGTTTTAACAGTGCAGTTTATCATGTCACGTACAGTATTTCCATACTGATACTATAAGTTTATAATATATAAAATGTTTGTTTGCGATCATTTTAGCTGTGCAAGCTGATGGATGTAAGAGATTTAAATAGTCGCTTTTTGAAAAATATGTTTTCAGGATACCATGCCTACTGTTCAAAGGCTTGCTTGCAAAATGCTTCACAAGGGAATTCAAACCTTGAAGCTAAGAAAAATAATGCATATGATGCAATATGTCGAGATCCAGAAAAACAAAGCGACTTCATCATATCTGCTATTACCCACATTAAAAACAAAACAAAACAAAAAAACTATATATATATATATATATATATATATATATATATATATATATATATAAAATGTTGTCCACCCACCATGCACATCTTTGTCTCTATTGTTCCTTTGACTAAACATAATTAATCATTACCTCCTGACCAATGATAATTGAGAATTTAACATGGTCTAAAGCATATTTTTTTTAATGCAATCATCAGTCATGATATAATAAAAAAAAGTAGTAAAACGAAAGTAAATCTGCTTAGTTTACTAAAAATCAGCACAGACATGCAGTAGTTGACCCAGTTTGAAGATAAGTTCAAATGAAGATGGAATGGATGCAAATGAGATCTAAAGTCTCAAAGCATAACTCTAGGGAATGTGGTGAAGTGGTCTCTCTCATACCCCGTCAGTAACAGTTCCAATGTAATTTGATTTAAACAGGATAACGCACAGAGATGTAAAGGATGGACTATACTGTACAATCATTGTATACTGGAGTGGTCATGCTAAAAAACATTTTTTTTTCTACATTTGCGGCTCATTCTTTTTACTCCATACATTTCCAAAAATGTAGGAGTTCTAGTTTCTGCTATATTTACTTTGCTGTAATAAAGCATATGTTTCCTTATGCTTACTCTAATTGCGAGTTAGAAGTTATTAAATGTTATACTAAACATGCTATGGGTAAAGATGTACAGTACAAAAAGCCTTGAGCCACCTTCACTCCTTTCAATTTAGTGTTGAGGAATATTCCTCAGACTTCCTGAAGGACTTTCTAGCCTTTGATTTTCAGTCTCAGAGGAAGGCGTTTTTGTTTGTTAAGCCACATGGTGACCCATGAATCATTCAAAGATAGAAAGCATATATCTTAAGGCATGAATCTGTGAGAAACCGGTGCAGATGATCATGCTGAATGCTGAGTGGTTGGAACAGAAGAGATAGGAAACGAGGTTGCTGCTGAGGTTTTAGGCACTTTACCTGTCACAGTAAAACAATTGTTCCTTTTTCCTTTAATTGAATCCACATCATTAAATTTAATATAAAGGTCTGATGGGTGGCTCAAGACCTTTGCATAATTATATAAAAATATAAAAAAAAATATTGTAGCTGATTAGCAAGAATGAAACAAACATGCAGCTATTTCTCACACACTACACTTTTCGCTTTTTTTTTTTTTTTTTTTTTGTTGCTAAAAGCTTAGTTCGTGAACTCTTTTCTATTTAGAGCTTTCTCCAAAGCATGCACAATGGTCTCCTCGCTGTTCAAGACATTATAGCAAGTGAGGTCCACCAAACGCTTAAAGTCCTCCTCTGTGTACGTGAGGTTTGATGTGACATATGGGGAGGATCCGGTGCTCACATTAACATTTCCAGCCTTTAGCTCCTTCCTTCCCCGTCTCTTCAGTCCTGCAGAGAAAACAGACACATTCTTGAGAATCGACCGATGATGATGAGGTCGCCAACTTGCGGAAAACATTACGGAAATCCTTCACCAACCGCGCACTTTCACATTACAGGAACTCGTCTGGGAGTTTATCAATCTGCATTACTCCCAATGGTAATGCTGTTGCTGTTTGTAATTATTGTGTTCAATGTAGTTATTTGTAGCCCACTTTAATGTCTTTGGCCAGCAGTTTTCATTCTACTGATATAATATATTTTATATACTATATATCCGGATTTGTTTGTGCACATGTTTTCATAATTAAAAGTGTGATTGACCACACATCGATAAAGCTAATGTCAAATAAAAAATGCCAAAATATCTTATTTCCATAACAAACTGAATGGTAAACTGAATTTTAGAACCTAAATTATAACGTGAATGGTTTGAGTTTACCAGGTTCTTTGTACTCTTTGAATGAGACGTTGACAAGTGGGAAGTGGATCACTATGGGAGCATCGGGATTCTCCTCATCCTCAAACACAAATACTTCCTTTGGGCGCTTGTCCTTAAACTTGTTGTAGTCTATTTTTGGGAAAGGCAACTGCCGTTCGTCACAGTATTTCTGGGTCAGCTTAAGGTTCTGTTACATATGAAAGGGATCAAAGCACACAGAACCAACATACATGAACAGTGCTATTGTAAAAGCTCAACTAAAACCATTCATTCATTCATTCATTCATTCATTCATTCCAAAAATAAATTGAGCATATCTAGTAACAATCAATCAATCAGAGTCACTGATTATTGTCTGTATGTGATGTAAATTGCAATATACATATTTTTTTTGTATAACTGTATAGGAATGTATACTCTGTGTATGGCAATCATAAGTGATTTTGAATCTGTTTTTGAACAATCAGAAGGAAAAATTCCATACACAAATGTACACCCATTTGCTCACTTATTCTTTGACTATTCATCATTCATGCACTACTATTTACTATGTTGTTGTTTTTTTTTTTCTAAGCATAAGGGGTTAAATATAACCGAGTCCTAATTTTTCTCACCTTTAGATGATCCTCATCCCAGGAGTGGTCAAGGGACAGAATGACATCAGCGTGTCTGTGTGGCCGCAACACAGGAGGGAAGGGCAGGTTAATATCAAATCCAGCGTCTACTAAGCCGAGGGTGGCGTCCATCGGGGTCAGGTTGTTTGGAAACACATCTGGGTGTGTCTCTGCTCACATCAGACAATCAGGAGAGGGTCAGAAAAAGTACATTTGTATGCAACTTCAACATAAACACATACAGTACCTGGCTGTATGATGATGATGATGATGATGATGATGGTGTTTTTTTTTTTTTTTCGGACAGGAAATGCTCCTTGATGCAAAACCTCCTGGCCCCCCCAAAAAAACGTCACACACTCTAAGACATCATTCAACCATCTTTAGCTTTGATTGCAGTACATAATGTAGTGGCCATTGTGGAAATTATTCTTCATGCCCCTAGAACCTCTCTTTCAGAGATTAAGTCCTGAAATATGTCCGTCCAACCCATAATGCTATTCATATGATGCAATGATATTGAATATTTCTGTAACATGACAGTTAAAGAACCTAAGCTTTTTATCAGGATCTACAGTATGTTTTTAATGAACATTTTTAAGCCATTATTCCTTAGTCTGCCTTGTCATCATTTCCAGACTGATCATAAACATGAGAAACCCTGCCCAAAAATCTTGAGTTAATCAGCGTGTCCCTCCAGAATAAATAAGTGTATGAAAGGAATGATGATTTTTTTACAATATCATTTGACAGGGATATTTTGAAAATGTGCTAAATGTCACAACATTGAATAATAACTAATGAATAACTAATTGTCTTGTATTAATTTTTTTACATTTTTTTAATATAGTCTTCTAAACACACTGTCAATGCAATCCAAGCAGGGGCGGATCTAGAAAATTATTCATGGGGGTGGCATTAAACTTATGAGGGGTGACATCACTGAAGCAGGCATCCTTGCTTGGTTTTTGTGGATTCAAGGAACGCTATTCTTATTCGGTGTATACACTAGGGTGCACATTTCTACATTGTCCTATAAAAGTAAAATAAAGGCTGACGTGTGATTGACTACGGAACAACGTACGTTTGACAATCATTTACAGTTAGGCTGTTCGTCATTAATATACACGAAGATATCAAAAGAAAGTGCTTTGGTTTGTTAAAAGAGCCGGATTGAGTCATCTGTGTGTGATGATCTGGCTGGTTGCACTAAATGCCTTTGATTCACTAAAACAAAGCAGTTCATAAGTGTCGTTTGTTCGGACTCTGCTTCAATAGAAAGACGAGATTCCGTTCTTTTATTTATGGGTATTGTAGCGGGGAATAAAGAGGAACAATGGAAATACAGGGGAAAAAAACCCCGGACGCTGATAGATGATTGGGACGCTCGTCACACTATGTCATCAAAATACAGAGTCGCTAATGTAAATTTGTTGAGGAAACTCTTTTATTTTTAGAACACTTGGACACTAGTGCCGGGGTGGCAAATGCGGCCACCCCGGTAGATCTGCCCCTGAAACAAAGCATACCTTGAAATAAAAAAAAAAAAATTGCACATTGGAACCCTGTCTGTCATGGAATGGCCTCCCGAAAGCCTGAATCTCAACGTTATTGAAGCAGTGTTGGAGCATCTTGCCAGAGAACAGAATAAAAGTCAGCCAAAATATTCAAAGAAGACCATTCGAAATGTCCTTCAAATAGGCTGGAGAACTTTTCGGGAGGTCTACTCCCGAAAAAATGATAAGAACGCTCGTCTAAGGCTGTGTTAGCGGTGGCCATATCAAATATTAATTTTACAGATGATG
Source organism: Clarias fuscus (assembly GCA_030347435.1). NCBI lineage: Eukaryota > Metazoa > Chordata > Actinopteri > Siluriformes > Clariidae > Clarias > Clarias fuscus. The sequence goes on from CM059216.1 coordinate 28,178,719, forward strand.
TTAGAGATATACAAACTCTCTTTGTGTATACTATATTTAAATGCATGTTAGCATCCTTGCAAACTATAAAGGAACGAGGCGTGGCTCAAGACTTTTGCAAAGGACTGTAAAGGCGAACGCGGATAGAGAAACTTTGATGTCTTCTCCAGCTTTCTGTTGCCAGTTGATTTAGTGATTTTTTAAAAAAGAGTGACACAGTGATGCAGGAAGGACTGCCCAGTGGGTGGACTAAAATGGTGTTAAGTCGGGTGTATTTGCAATTAGCAACTCCTCATAATAAATTACATTTCCTTAGCTGGGAAATGGTTCATAAGCCAATGTTCATTCCAAGAATTTAATACGAGAGAAAGGGGACAGAATGACAGAATAAAATTACCACTAGTATAAGTGTAAAAGTCAAAATGTGAGCAAATCAATAATAAGCATTCTGACCTTTGGAAGTGTTGAAGGTGGAGCTTTCAGTGTACGTGTTGTGCAGGAAGAATCCCCGCAGGAAGTTGAACACGTTGTAGATGATGGGACGACCATGCAAGAAGTTGCTCAGTGGCGAAGCCTCTGAACTGCGCTGCAACGTGTCCAGTGTTGACTGCTCATCATCTGTCTCTACACGACCGGGCCCAAATCACTGATCATGAGTCATTTTTGATTTCATCACTTGTGCTAAACGATGTATATTATATTTCAATTACTCGATGCGTTTAACGAGATAAACAGGCCAAATGTATCGGACTATGAGGTCAAATTCAGATTCTGGATAACGGAATGTCTGGACAAACTATACATGTCTTACATACAGTATTATGTATATTCCTGTGCTATATTGTTTATTCTACTTGTCTTTCTTTATCGCTGACTCTACACAAAAGATCCTGCACAAAAAAATTATTGTTTTAAACGTGTTTAATAATTTATCTCATCTTCCCTTATAAGGAAGCATTCAGTGTTGCGCAGGACTCACAAGGTAGGTGACTTGGGTGGCAGTTATACAGTCTTACCAATGCTAGACACATCCTCCCCCAACCATGAAGTCCAGGACGGCATCCCTCCTTTGACATGCTTCCAGATCTGCAGCAGGCTAGCGGAGAAGACGCTGCTCCACATGCCTGTGCAGGCATTTCTTTAAATTAGTATTGGTAAGACCTACTGTAACTTGGCTAAGTAGAATTCATTGATGCAACACTGACCCAAAAGGAAGGAGACTCGTGGCTCTGGTATTTTTTTAACCACATGCCCGAGGTAGTACTCGCTCCCAAAATGTTCTGTAGGCACAAAGCCTCCATATTTGGGGAATCCCACTTCAAGTGGAGTAAACTCGCACCACTCTATTGAAAAAACAAAGAGTACGAACTATCTGATTCAACTGGTTAACCATGTTCCCTGCAGTGCCAAAACTTTACTACACTGCAGCCAGCAGCATTTGGTGAACAGCTATCGGTTTAATTCGAGGTCTTTACCAGCCACCATAGTGCCACCACCATCCCTTTTCATGCTGACAGCTGTGTAGATTGGAAGAGGGTTCTGGCCCTCGAAGAGTGCCTCCTGCTGGTCAGACAGTTTAGCTGTGTGTTTCTAAAAAAAAAAAAAAAAAAAAAAAAAGCAAATTTATAATTATATGATATAATAATTATAATATGTCAGACAATTCATTATTCAATTAAAGAAGCACAAAGAAGACCCAGAAATGGTGGGAGGAATTAGGCATGGGCATTTCACAAAACATTTTAATAGACATGATGAAACAAACAAACAAACAAACAAACATATTCTGACCTTATATATTCCCAATTTGTTAGCTAATGGAAAAGGAATGTTCAATTTCGCTATAGTGCATGGGTGAAAACACCTAAAGCAAGAAAACACGTCTGAGATCATTATGTGATAGCATCTTAAACAAAAGTTTTCCTATTTAGGAATTGCTGTGTTGTTTCGGAATGTATGCTCTACATAGTGCACTAGCATTAAGACTATGTGGGAAACCCAGATGTTAACTAAACCCAGATGTTAATTAAAGTGGAATAAGGGGAAATATAAATAAATTTATCTACCACATCCATGTTTTAGTCTTCTCAAATTTGGGTACAGCATTGATAAGAATAAAAAAAAAAAAAAAATTGGGACTGGGATAGCTCAGTGGTTAAGGCATTGGACGATATGCTATACGATTTGGAAGGTCCCAGGTTCAAACCCCACGACTGCCAAGATGCTCCAGTTGGAAGGCCCTCAACTGCTCATATATATATATAATGAAATATGGAAGAAGAAAAAAAAACCCTGATAGCGGTAAATGGGTCGCTAAATGTCAGTCGCCAGAACGATAAGTGTTGGCAGAATAAAATAACTGGTTAAACAAACAAGTCATGAACCGTTTTATAAAAACACAAAGAAAGGTTGTGCTATTGTCACTAATATATTAGCAGAGCGGTTATATCTTCGGCATATGGACTGCACCCTCAGGCCTTCAACCACATCCCAGCCTTGATGTGACCTTTCGTATGTTATTGCTTAATTACCTAGTGTTCCTCTTAGTCCTCTAAAAGGCCAAATACATTCTCTAACCTATTGAAAAAATGAATAGTAGGTGATAACATGACCTGAATTCAAAGATCAAAACGTAATGTCCCCATCCTGTTTTAACAAATTCCAGTACAGTACAGTACAGTGCAGAGCAATTATAACAAGCAATTGACAAAAACATTTCATTAAATATTTGACTTTTGAGTTGAAACCTAAAAATATCCGTACCATAAGAATCACAATAAATGTTTCTTATCAACAGGGAACCAGACCTTTCCGTAAATGGCATTTTCGATCATGAGCCCCCACATGTCGATGGGAGAGACAGGGTGGCCTTCGTTCTTTTTCTGCTGCACCTCCGAGTAGTAATACCGCAAAAGGCTTGGACTAAACAGACTTTTGGTGCTCTTAGAGAGTTCCCTTCTCAATGGAGTGACTGCCTCATCTAGGTCTTTCGTTGACCAAAATGGGTCATTGTAAAGATACGCATTAGTCCTGATGCAGAGAAAGAGAGCAGTTTAGTTCCATGCACTTGCTTCAGTGTCAAATTTGAATATAGGTGCAAAAACAAACAAACAAACAAACAATCAAACAATCAAACTGTAAAATAAGTAAGGCAAATACTATATGTTTTTAATAGATATTTTAGATTGCATCATATGTATAGAAACACCTCCCAGTGAGATCCGGACTTTACTATTACATTCATACTATTGTATAAGAAATCTCACATGTGATATTTTTAACACTCACCAGGTGGAGCCAGACAATGAGGTGATGTAGCTGATGACGTCCAACAAGCCAAGACGCTGCAGTCCTCTCAGAGAGCCAAATGTGCCTGTCATGGCCCTTGAGCCGCCTCCTGAACACACCAAAGCCACTGTCGGCGCCTAAACATGCACAATCAATAAGTGTAACTAAAGCACTAAAATTGAAGCGTTGATTTACCTTTAAACTTCTGATCAATTTGTAACAATGTTTTTATTTAATTTGTAATGTGTAAGCTGGGCGTTATAGTGGATCACTGGGGAGGGTTTTTACGTCCCAGTTTCTTGAGTCCACTCTTTAGCTGAACAATGACAACCCATATCCGCATATATGAGTATTTTGGTAGATCTAGACAATGCTGTTAAAATGATTATTTAATTTAATCAGAAAGATTCAAAATATTATTTTTTTTTAATGTATAACTTTTAAATGGGCATACAAATTACAAAGGGGTCAGGGGTAGCTCAGTGGTTAAGGAATTGGACTACGGTTCGGAAGGTTCGGAAGGTCCCAGGTTCAAGCCCCACTTCCACCAAGTTGTCCCTGTTGGGCCCTTGAGCAAGGCCCTTAACCCCAACTGCTCAGATGTATAATGAGATAAAAAATGTAAGTCGCTCTGGATAAGGGCGTCTGCCAAATGCCTAGATGTAGATGTAGAAATTATAAATGCAAGAATAATGCAATCATTACACTGTTGCAAGGCGGGAAAATATCCTGCCTGTAGTTATTTATGATCTTAAAGTCAGCTCGTATGAGCTGAGATCAAACGATTTGATGGTAATCATCACTCCTTTCACACAATCTAAAATTAGCCTTAAAAAACATAGTTTAATGAATAGTACTGTACACAGACAGTCACATTTACCATACAGTATACAGATTTTTTCCTCCCCACATTTTAACCACTTTTTCTCACTACTTTACTATGTTTAGTATGTCGTTTGTTATACTTGTAGTTCATACCTGGTTTTGATACCTAGGGAAGAAATACTGTATACACACAAGTACTTCTTCTCAAATGTCCAAAAGAGAAATGTCTGTCTCTGGCTAAGGCATTGCACTACAGTTCAGAGGGTCCCAGGTTCAAATCCCATGACCACCAGGTTGTCCCTGTTAGGCCCTTGAGCAAGGCCCTTAACTATAAACTGCTCAGATGAACCGTAGAATGAGATAAAAAAAAAAAAAAAAAGTAAGTCGCTCTGGATAAGAGCGTCTGCCAAATGTATGTAACGTCAACTGCGATGCTAGATACAGTGCAAGATGTCATTTCTACACTGCTTGGGCTTATTTAATCATTTGTGTTACTGTGTTTGTTTTCCCATATGTACTGTATTACCTGATTTGGATCCAGGCGGGATTTGAGTTTGAGTATTTTTTGGAGCGCACGAGAGACCACTTCTTTCCTCTTTGCCAGAAATGCCTTCTCCTCAGCAGGTACGTCAAAATCCAGACGTACCTTCATGTCCTCCTCAAACCTTCATACATATACATGTGATTATATGTCAGAGGCGATCAGGGAAAATAACGGATCCATAAACCAGTTACTGTAAAAGTACAGAGAACAGTTTTCAAAATCTGATACCTCTCTACTGTATTCACCTGCAAATTTACAGTATCCTGTGGAGGAGAACAAACAGTGCATGAAATGTGTATAGATGTTCCTGCTTACAAGTAAATATACAATACTGCAATCAGATGATGAGTATTATATTATTTGAGTAATGAAGGTGCAAGTATTATCAACACTTGCAGAAATACTTTCTGACTATTATTTATTTACGTATTTTATATATGTCATTGTTAGTTGTTACCTTTGCCTCAGGAAAAGAGAATACAAACTCCGAGTTGGAAGCAGGGGACAACGCAGGAGATGCAGGAGATGAAGATAGACTTGCTTCCTTTCCATCCTTAATCCGAAAAAAAAAAAAAAAATTATACACATTTATAAATAGGTATATACAGTAATACAGGGATATAATTAAGAAAAAAAATTATTTTGCCCATTTAACAGTTGACAAAGATGCAGTTTAAGACCATTAATTCGGAAGCCGGAGGTAATAGCGGCAACAACAACAACAACAACAACAACAACAACAACAACAACTCTCTGAGAAAATATTGGAGCCCAAATTGACACTGCATATACATGTATAAACCCTTACAATATTTAGATAATAGAACATGATGTTAAAGATGTTAAATATGTCTACCGCCTGAAGTTCAATCTGGGTCTCCAGGTCTTTGTTGATGTGGTAGCGAAGAGTCTGCATGAAGTTGCTCGTCTTCAAAGCTGAAATGACTTGCTCTTCAATATACGCGCCATGTACCTTTACCATCATTTTCCTTTTTACTGAAATATACACAGACACCCGTCACAGAAGTCAATGCGCTGATAATATGTAACATTCGACAAAATGTTTTAATGTTCTTACCCTCGGGGGGTATTTTATCAACCGTCACCTCCACAATAGACAGTGGCGCTGCCTAAAAGTAACACACGGTGAGGAAAGTCTTATGAGCGCAAATTCTACAAACCATTCATCATAAATGCACTACATCCACAGAAATAAGGAACAATTGGCAATGTTAACTGTATATGCCCATCATTTATTATTTATTATAATATCATGATCTTCAGTACCAGTCAAAGATTTGGACACAGCTTCTAATTCCATGGTCGTTTTAAATTTTTTTTATTTCTTTCCACCAATACGGACGCATTCCAAGGTATGTGATAATCTCCTCTGAACAGTTGATATTGAGATGTATATCTGCTACTTCTGCTCTGTAAATCCTTCATAACGGCTCTAATCTGAGGTGCTGTTTAGTATTAATTGGTGATTTCTGAGGCTGGTGACTCTAAATGAACTTCTCCTCCGCAGCAGAGGTACGTTTTGGTCTCGCTTTCCTGGGAAGCTCTTCATGAGGGACAGTTTCATCATGGAGCTTGATGGGTTGATTGGTTCTGTGGAAACTAAATCCCAGGAAAGCAAGACCGAAACTTAAAAAGTTCATTTAGAGTTTCCAGCCTCAGAAATCACCAATTAACAAACATCACATCAGGTTAGAGTTGTGGGAGACCACGGAATTAGAAGATGTGTCCAAGCTTTTGACTGGTAGTCTATATTGGGGTGTTTAATTTTTTTAATCAAGCCTGCTGGTGTGCTAATAGTGCATGCAGAACTGGTGTTGTTGCTCATCGCAAGTGCAGTTTTCAGTAATTCGTAGAATCTTTGCATGGCTTTTACCACAAGAACTCCATTGGAGATATATTCTCGAGATGCCTCGGGGCTGTCAAGAAAAAGTATATTGTAGGTGTGAATGTAACGTTTCAGGGATATGTATGTAAAGCACAGACTGAAAACACAGAATACAGCATGAAATATTGTCCTTAACCACATTGATACAATTATTGAACGATTATTGAACAATACTCAGCCTTAATTATTTCCCTTTAATTAAATTATTTCACTTGGCAGTGGCTTTCACTTTTTTTTTTTTTTTTTTCATGAAATCATTACAATTATGTGAAAATGGATAATTAAGTAAAATACATTTGACCTAATTATTACTAAATAGATTTAGCCAAATTATGTGAAAGAAATATGAGGAATTCAGTCTCAGTCCTGTCTCATGACCTCAAGACAAGACATTTAATTATATGCTCAGGAGAAGCCGCCCTGTTAACATACAACAGAAAGGCTTCCATACAGGTGCTTTTTTTAAAATTTATTTATATATATGTGTTGCCAGCACGTACCTGTCCTGCTTGAGCTTTACGGGTTAAAGCCGTTATTGAGAGTAACTTTTTCTAATTAAGAGCGGTAGTTCATTGACACCTATAGGACATTACGATTTTTTTTTCTTCTTGCCAGTGAAGGTCTTCCAGTTTTGGTTAATAGAGCATAATTACAGTATAGTTCATGTGTATAATTAAGTGGTATTCAGTCTCTGGCATGCTCTCTGAGTTAAATAATAGAGTATTATTATAATAGATTATAATATAGACAGTAGATCAAAATATATAATTTAGTAAAATAACAACTAAAATTACAAGTATGACTTTATTGATCTAAAAAAAAAAACAGATAAGTATAGAGACAGGTATATCGTTAGATACATTATTCACTTTTCTTGGCACAAGCTTGAAAGAAATAATCTTTGCACTTCATGGAAACTTCTTGTCCTGTTCTAGGCTCAATGGTCCTATTAAATGCCACGCAGTATTATCGTGTACATCATAAAATCTGGTACAGTATATGCATTCACGTAATTATGTTTAGAGCTTTGAAACATGGCATGTATTAGATTAAGTAACAAAAAAAAATATATATTTATCTACATTTTAATGTAGCTTTCCTTCCTTCATTGATTTGATTAATAAGTCTAATACATATGGCATTGACACAGCACTTTGAGGGATTTGGTTGTTACTTACCACTCTGCGAGCTTTAAATCCACCCACAGCTTTTCTTCCTTCTGGAAGAAGGAACACACATTCAGAATGGATGTCTGTAAAAAGCTGATCACTGCAGAACATTGATACGAGTCAATATTTACCTATGTAGTAATATGTATTGTGCAGCAGTGTAATCACTTTTGTGGTTTAGCCTGACCAAAGTTAGTTGAAAAAAATCAACACATGATTTTAACTCCCATAGGATTGATTATTTTATACATTTATAAGTTTAACGTTTTGGCAGCTAAGTCAGTAGAAATATTATTTCATGCAAAACAATGTGCTAAAATATTGACCCCCCCCCCCCCCCCACCACCACCACCATTGCTTCAGATTTTGCTTCCAAAGAGGCAGATTTTCTTGCATTTTAACAAAGTTAAAGGACGTTTTTGTCTCTCATTTTCAGTCCAATCCCTGAGCCTGACTGGTTTTAGAGGAATGATTTTGTTTGTTGAGCCGCACAGTAACCTAATAATCATTCGGCCATAAAAGGAAAATCCAACTTAAGGCATAAACCAGTGAGAAACAGGTGCAGATGATGACAGATGATCATTCCAGTGATTAGTATACTAGTGATGCTGAATGCTGAGTGGTTGAAATGAGGTCGCTGCTGAAACAAGCAATTTCTAAACTGCCTCTTTAGATAACCTGATGCAGTAAGCCATTTGCGCCAGTTTCTTAAAATTAACCTAAAAGCGTGACAGATTGCAAAGTCTTATTTACTTCAAAGTAAAGGAAAATAAAGCCTGGTGAAAGAACGACTTTTTATGCCTGATAACAGGAGGTGACTTGTTTTCCTGGACATTCCACAACATTCATGGTAAGTCGAATTGGTTGAAATGTATGTGATGTCAGTCTTTAATAAAAGGAAAACCAAGTCATTACTGTAATGTAAGAGGAGCAAAGCACTTCTGGATATGCTGATAATCATTGAATAACCATTGATGAGGTCGCAGCACGGCATCACTGATTTTTACTTTGTATCGACACCTAAGTGTCCTCATACATATGCATGAGGACATAACATTTTCTCCCAACTTAACCTGTCTCCCTGTACCATCCTCACATAAGCACTGTCAGGTATAATTCTTTTGCAAAGCTTATTAAATTCATTACAAAAGCCTAGACGTACTTACATCTTCATCAATGATGAAGACCTTGGTTTCCTTCTTGCCCAGTGTGAGGGTGCTGATGTCGAAGTAGAGTCTAGTGCAGAGGTCATCATTATTAAGGTCTTCATCATACATGTTTAGCTCCAGAATATTCTAGAATAGAGGCAAGAGAATTAAAAAAAAAAAAAGAATGATATTAAAGTTTGTGTTTTATAAACGCGCTTCATATTAGATAACGGTATAGTATTTGATGGAATCCTAGATACTTTCGCAAAACGGTGTTGTCTGTACATGACGAATTGAAAGATTTGGAAACAACAAATCATTTGAATAAGCCATTTGTAGATAACGGAAGTACGTAAAGTGTGAACTCTAATAACAGCCTCGCCAAAGAGACAGCAGTAAACCTTGTTAAGCTTGTGTACGATTTCAAGGACCTGGAAAGCACCTAATTTTGTCGCGATTAGTAAACCACTTTATAATGATCAACCTTAATTATCAAATTGCCCAATTAAGACACAATTTAGCAGCAATCCATAAACTCTGCTTGGTGTTTGCTATGAAAGCCCTGTGATTATGGCTGGTCTGTGTGTATTCTGGAGAAAATGATAAACTCACACAGTGATCCAGCTAACCAGAAGGACATTAGCAACTTATACCTCTGACAGACTAGCACAAGCTGTAGTGCATAGGGTCTCACCTTGACGTGGCTGTTCACACGGAAGTGGAAGGTCTCGTCCCATTCAGGTGTAGAGCAGTTAGGAATGCTCTTAGTTCTTTCAGTATGGGCAGAGGCCGTGGGCATGTACAAGGTCACATAGAGGTCAGACTCAGTAACTGCAGTGAGTAAAAAAAAAAAACCCAATGTGTTCTGTTGCATTGTTACATTGTATTGTCACATGGTTTTCTTATAAATGGAGATGATGGTGGGGTGATGATGTTGCGCTGCTTTGAGGTCAGAGTTAAAGCTTTTGATAAACTCGTGAATTTCTCCAGTTTATTTCGGCAGAAACTGAGGACTCAATGGCAGCAGCACGTGATTTTAAATTCATAGAAATAGAAATGGGTGCGAATGCCTATACACTAAAAAAGAGAAAAAGAACCAGAAGGACCTTCCTTGCTATTACTGGTTGGATGTTGGTTTGCTTGCAGAGAGTTACTCCTCCCAGCAAATATTTTTAAAAGCTGCTGTAATCCTCACAATACTAAATCAGAAAATAGAAAAAAGGGGGGGGGGGGGGGGGGGTGGGAACCCACCCCCATATTTAGGCAAAAGGGAAAGCATGTTACATCATACTGTATATTACATGCTGTTTTTCTTCATATATACGGTTATTTAAACCCTCATATTCTGGTGAATGATATATTAGGATACATTCAAGATCTCATAGCACCTTTCATGAACCTCAGTGATTACCATTGTGTTCTACATGGTTAAGATTATTTGATCAGACATAAAATAAGCCTGTTGTGCACTGAATGCGACACGTACAGTAGTCATGTGAATGGCTGAGATGTGCTCGAAGCACAGTGACGGAGAGATCCCAACATGGTGCTGCTTTCCTCTGGGGGGAAAAATGAGAAAACAAGGAAAAAGGAAACACATCAGATACACAAAACATACATATTTCTAAGAAACATCTTGAACATCTTTGCCTGTTTGCCTATCTGCACTTCATATTGTACCACATCATTCTCATTAATCAATAAATAGAAACAGAATGTATTACCTTCATTGGTACCAGCAAAATATTACTTAACCACAGAGAAAGGAGAAGCAGTAAGTGAGAAGGACCTCAAAAATGACAAAAATGTAACAATGCAGATGTTAGAGCACCGTTTTATATATAACCTCTCTAGAAGGGATTACACTGGCAAATTAGGGCAGGTATATTACTTAAGAAACACCCACCTCTGAATTGCTCTCAGTACTGTCTGTAACATTATGCTGTTATGCTGTATATATATATATATATATATATATATATATATATATATATATATATAAAATCTTATTGCTTACATTTAATCGGATATTTCCATTTTTTTTTTTTTTTTTTACAGTGGATGCCAATGACTTAAACAGGGGTCAGTGTTTGTGCAAAAACAATGACTAACAATGCAAACAACTTCAAACAATAGAATCAGTAGATATAATACAATGAAAAGAATAAGTGGCTCAATAATAAGAAAACATATATAGTATTAGAATAAAATAAATGATGATGTTAATGCTACATACTACAGTGGTAGTCCCACTGACACAGGGTGTCGTTTCGATTTAATTGTAAAACCCGATGTATTTTTATGATACAGTATTTATTAGCTCTATAAACACTATGCATTGCGATCAAAACCTAAGTGTGTCTCATGCTGGGGGGTTGAGAAAAAATACTGTATTTCTTGAGTTACAGGAGACAGCTCTTTCACTAGACAGAACTTTTATGGACAGAAAATAATTGAAAATGTATTATTTTTTTAGTATGCAGACTTTGAAATTCGATTAGACAACATTCTAACAATTTTCAGGCTGAACAAAGCATAAAGTGTGAGCTCGTCTATGTGATAATATAACATGCTTTCCACTAATTCTTCAAATCTAATATTTCTGAAGACAATTTGGGAATAAATATATTTAGCATCAACATTCATGGAATGGACCTGAAATTATACCATGACTATAATAGTTATATTAGGTGCTATAAATATTGTTGCTTAAAAAAGGTTTCTCACACCTTTAGTGTGTGACTGTTAAGGTGTTTCTTCATTTTTTTTTTCCAGCATCGTCCTTAATGTCTAGACTAGGGGAAATCTGATTTAATTTGAAAGATCAATTTGTTATTCCAGCATCATGCAAGGTGTACATCTTCATATGCTCACTAATTTTTTGGTAAAATATGAAGGAAAACCACTATTGGTAAATAGAAACACTTTGAAACACTTGGTAATGAAACTTTCCGTGCATTGTTAATGTAATGCCTGCAATGTTATATAATGAAACATTTACAATTATAATAAAAACTATTTGTAGTATATATAAAAGTAAACATAATAAATGTAATAATAACATTCAGTAAATATATTATAATTATGATGTATCAGTGCCTGAGATATTCCACTTAATTATATTGTACTTGGTGTAGTCCTCCAAAATAATTTAAATGCCGTCATTATAATTAAGCAAAATTGAATGAAAATATGTACAATTATGTGGTATTTATTGTACAAATGCACAGTTAACAGTTTTAGTTAGAGTATTAGGAGTAGGTTTGTAGGAGTTTAGGGTTGGAGATATTTTAAGCAAATATAAAATAAAAATAAAAATAGCCTGAACCAAACAAAATTTACAACAAATGAAAAAAACTAAACAAAAAAAAAAACTGTTCAAAAATATATATTTTTTTAAATGTTAAACTGTATGAATGTTGCACACATTTTTGGCATTCCTCATTGTTACCAACTGAAAATCATACAATAAAATTATGATAAAGTAAAAACATCACATTTTTACAAGCAGCGTGTTTATTTATACTAATTTCATGTTTAGAATTTTTTTTTTGATCTTTCTCGAATCTTACTTAAAAAACGCAACAAAACATATATTTTTAAGGTGACTAGTCTGCAAGTTAAAATATTACAGAATCTTATAGGGCTGTTCAAGTCAAACCAGGACTTTTGATTGTGCAGAATAAAAGAACACAGTTGTGAGAGTAAAAACTACTCTATATAATCCTCTGCTACACTAATGCACTTATTGCAAATGTAACGGAGCCACTTTGAGTGGCAGTGCGATTGGCCAATCAGAGCGCTGCATACATGATTTATGGGGCTGATTGATTGCAGCTGGGGATGCGTAAATAAATATTTATTATGAACACTTATACTGTACGAAATGATTTTTATTATAAAAAATGCAATATAAAAAAATGCATCTTGTATATGTCTTTTTTTTTTTTAAGAACAACATGTCTTTTTTTATATTGCTTATTTTATAATCAAATTCGTTTGGTCTAATGTTACGATACTGAGTTTATTTGTTTTTTTGTTTGCTTTGTCTCTGCTGGTGGAGGGATGGGGGTGTATCTTCCCTTGTGTGTTGCAGGTCCCACCTTCAGTGTGCCTGCAATCTATTGGTTGCTGCCCTCCCTGTCCTTTGTTGGTCCTGCCTCCTCCCGGATGATTGGATGTCCAAGAGACTCAGAGGCCTACTTAAGGCCTTCAGACTACCATGCTTTAGACCATGTCTTTGCTTACTGTTTTTCTGTTGATCATTTGTAAAATTATATTGTGTATGACCTCGTGCTACGTTTCTGACTTCGTTTTTTGTGTTTGCCCTTCTTTGGTTCTGGTTGCCCGATTGTAAATACAATTTGTATATATTTGTACATAGTTGTGTAATTAGTGGCTTAGTAGGGAGTCGACGCCATTTTGTTTACACCCCGTTTTCTCTTGGTTTGTGGTTAGCAAGGGAGTAAGGGAAGAACTTTGTATTTCTTTTTCTTTAGTTTTGGTACAGGTTAGTTATTTCACTTTGGTACTAGGTAGAGGGCATTTTGTTTATTGTTTTGGCCTTGTCGGCTTCTGAATCTCACAGCCACCTTTTGGGGATTTGCTTGTTCACTGGTTGTAAATAAACACTAAGCAAACGCACTTTTGGTCTCACCCCCTTTTCCTTCTTTTTTTTTCTTTTCTTTTTCATTCCTGTTACGGCCCGACCTAGACCGGGGCGTAACACTAATTTGTAATTCATAAACATACAAATTTCTGTTCTAATATCATATTCGAAGGAGATTATATAGGGGGGGGGCAATCTGTGGCGGGGGGGGGGGGCATTTTAGCGGATAACACCGGTATTGAGACCTAAATTGCTTTGGCATGCTTCCAGAAGTTCACTGTGAATGGTGCTTGCTAACTCGAGGCCTGTACCGGTGTATTGCTCACAGTCATATGCCACAACCAGTAGCAACCAACAGAAGCCGTAACGTCTGGTTCTGTTGTCTATTTTACTTTTCCGCTTCGGTGTTTGATGTGCCCTGTGTGAGCATATCTAACCCGTTGAGGGTAAGCTAAGCTGTATCAAGTTGGTTTTGTTTTTGTTTTGATTTGTTTGGTTTATGCCTATCAACTGTGTTGATATATCTTTGTATGTTTTCTGACGTGGCCATACTGTGATTGGTGTGGTTTTGTATTTATTTTTTGCTTATTTCCAGGAGCTGAGGTCCCTACGGTCGAACGCGCTTGGCCTTGCGGTGGTGGCGGCTTCCCTCACTGTGTGCGCTAGTGTGAGTGTGTGCACTGTGGTGTGTAGTTGGAGTGTCTTACGAGAAGTAGAACGCCATTTCTCTTACTGCTGGGAGCCTCAGCCCTGGTGATGGTCACTTAGTCTTGTTGATTTATATACATGAACCTTATTTTCAGTTTTGTTTAGTGTTTCATTGATTGTCTTTCTTCTTTCCTTTTAGTTTATTTATCTTTTTGGTTGAAGTAATTGTTTGTGTTGTGCGTGCTATATACCGCTTATCTGCCTCAGCGGAAAGGTTTTTTTTTTTTTACCTGTTTTATTATACATTAATAAAGTGGATGTATTTGTTGATTGTTTACCCACGCCCCCGTCTATTATGCTAAGGGACTGAACCCTTCCTGTAGTAATATAGGTAAACATTTCCCCGGGTTAGATCTGGGGTGGCGTAATCGGAATTAATTTAGTTATTGATTGTCTCTTCTAAAAGCCTAGACCGCTCCGTCACACAAGGTTTTGCTAGTGCATAGATACCAACATGGTAGAAAATTCTCTCCATATGCCGGGTTCACGTCTATAACGCAGGCCTTGAAGGAACTCCGGTAATCCCCTAAACATGTGGAAAAGGTCAGGACCGTATGGGGGATGTGGCAATAACCCCTAGACGAGTTCCTGTTACATGCAAGTGGTGTTGGTGAATGACTGTGTGTGCAGGTTCCATCCGCAAGTTGGTGACAAGTTATTTATTGATTTGGAACAATCAGGCATTCTGCTCTCTGAATGTTTGCACCATTTTAAATCGTGTGGCTGGACACGGCTAATTTAGGACTAAAAAACAAGACAAGTATAGACACGTAGAAGAGACAAGGGGATGAGAAAGAAGTACAGTCAAACAGATGAACAAATTGTTAGGGTTTTAAATTGAACACAGTGTATGGGTGCCAGACTGGCCTGCCTGCTATAATTGAGAATGTGTGGTGCATTATGAAGTACAATATGTGGAAACGGAGACCCTGTACAATTGCACAGAAACCCCCTGTTATTTATACAAGACTAACTGGTGTCGAGGCCTCCGAGTGGCGCAGTGGTTAAAGCGCTCGCCCTATCATCCGGAGATCGCTAGTTCGAATCCCGGGTGGTGCTGTAACCTCTCGCAGCCGGAGGTCTAGAGAGAGCTGATTGGCCGAGCTCTCTCAGAGGGGAGGGACTGAGAGGTACTTAGTGCTCCCACATTAATCACGGCTCTACAGCCAGTCAGGGGCGTCTGTGAGCTCGCGCAACGGAGGGATAGCGGATAGCGCTGTCCTCCGAGTGTGTTACGCCGCCCCCAACGGTGCGCGAGCGAGCAGTTCGAAAAGATGCGGTCGGCTGGCGTCACGTGGTTCGGAGGAAACGCGTGATAGTCTTCGGCCCTCCCGGCTGAGTGGTAGTAGTAGCCTTAATGCCCCCTAGTGACGGGACACGACTAAATTAGGGAGAAAATCGGGGAAAAAATCCAAAAAAAAAAAAAAAAAAAAGACTAACTGGTGTCTTCAGTGGCCAAATGGTTAAAAAGTGTTATTAACAGAAACGAAGCTGTTAGACATTGGTCAACATTCAACTGTCCGTACTTTTTGGAAGATGTTGAAATCACCAGATTTGACACGAGTTTATATTTTCAACAAACAATGAAATTCACATATTAAATGATGATTTAATGAGATGTTGTGGAGTTTTCAATAGATTACAACGTGGAGAGGATTAACGGATGACTCCTTTTGGTTTTATTGCCAGTTTTCATACTGTCAGCTTTTTTGGAATTTGTTTTATTTATTTACTTACTTACTTATTAATTTAGTAATATGAGAATCAAGACAATACCCATTCCCAATTAAGAGTCAAGACTAAACCATTTCACCACGGGGTGTGTAGACTCATTATATATTATTCTGAACACAAAACAGAACAATCAAATATGCCTTATGTCACTGTACAGTACAGTATATGCTCACAGTATTATTAATGAAGTGTGAGGTTTTCGTGTGGTTGATTGTAGTATTGGCTTTGCTGTAGAATGTTAGATGTGTGGTTTCTTATCTTGTACTTTTGAGCAAGAGACCTTCCTGCCTTACTCACAAACAAGAATCAGGGTGCCAACATGATTAAAAAAAATGCAAACGAGTGATTAGAAAGCCGTTATCATCATTCTGAATACTTATGTCGTTTCCCCCCACAGCAACATGGTAAATTGTGAGGGGAAAAAAAAAAAAAAAAAAAAAACATACTACTTTTACTACTGCAGGCATTTAATATACAGATTTACATATTTATGTTATTATTTCTTTCAGGAACTTACAGAAAATATTTCAAAATTCAAAGAACTTTATTAATACCAGATGGAAATTGCTTTATATTTATATGTGAAATATTTGTAATAAGTTATTTGTTCATCAGTAATAAATAACTAAAATATCGTGCACTGCGGATATTTTTTTTTCACACGCTCTTCTCTTCAAAATGATTTTTTGTTGTTGTTGCACAAAGTCATAATTTAATTACAAATCTACATTTAAAAAAAATGTCTGTAGGCCTCTAAAGAGTTCATTTATATTAAACAGATCATTAACATTTAGCTCCATGATGTTACAGCAGATTAATATTTGGATACTTGTTTTTTTTTTTTTTAATTCTTTTTTTTTTTGTACTTATACAACCATTACCAACCAGCATCACCAGGGTTAGATTTGCCTTCAATCTTCGCTTTCTATCATGAGCTGAACTTTTCATCTCTTAATATTTTCCTCTTATTTCTATTTAAATACTTTTTGTTTTGCATTTTGAAGTGACCTTGGCTTAAAGAAAGGCATTGTATGAATTAGACTTTGTCATTCAATACATAAACTTGACGTGCTATATTGTCAGTAAATAATGATGTTCAGATGACAAAAATAAAGACGTAAGATTTAAAGAAAAAAAGAAATAGTTGAGTGCACCTAGAACTTTCTGCACTTTGAGGAACATTTAAATTGGTTTGCTGTCCGCCACTAACCACTAACAATTTAGTGCAATATGTTCATTATCTAATACTAATTACCCAATTAAATGAATTTGGCAGAAGAAAAGAAAAAAAAAAGATTTTTTTCTATCTCATCAGGATTGTACACAAGCAGAGTTGGCCTCAAGGATTAAAGAAGAACAAAGTGATGGCCAAAATGTTGCTCCATGTGAAGGAGTTTGTGGAAGATACAAAGTGCATCTCAAAAATATTGATGTATGTATATTGACGTATGTCTATATACAGTACAGACCAAAAGTTTGGACACACCTTCTCATTCAAAGAGTTTCCTTTATTGTGTTGTTTAGCCCAAACGCGTCTCTTCTGCTTGTTGCCTGTCCTTAGCAGTGGTTTCCTATAGCAGATATTCTAGCATGAAGGCCTGATTCACACAGTCTCCTCTTAACAGTTGTTCTAGAGATGTGTCTGCTGCTAGAACTCTGTGTGGCATTGACCTGCTCTCTGATCTGAGCTGCTGTTAACCTGCGACTCGGATGAACTTATCCTCCGCAGCAGAGGCGACTCTCGGTCTTCCTTTCCTGGAGCGGTCCGCATGTGAGCCGGTTTCTTTGTAGCGCTTGATGGTTTTTGTGACTGCACTTGGGGACACTTTCAAAAGTTTTCCCAATTTTTCCGACTGACTGACCTTCATTTCTTAAAGTAATGATGGCCGCTCGTTTTTTTTTTTTTTTTTTCCCACTTAGCTGCTTTTTTCTTGCCATAATACAAATTCAACCTCTTTGAATGAGAAGGTGTGTCCAAACTTTTGGTCTGTACTGTATATAATGTAATATTGTGAAAGAGCTGTCAAAAAGTCATCGAATTGAATTTAATCCAAAAAGTGAAACTCATGTGTTCTACTCTTTCTAGTATTCTACATACATGTTAAGTAAAATATTTCAAGCCATGTTTTGTCTTACTTTTGATGATTATAGCTTACAGCTCATGAAAATAAAAAATTCACTCATCTCCATTCATCTCAAAATATTAGAATATTTCCTAAGATCAATCAAAAAGATTTCAAAAACATTCTGTTCTGAAAAAAAGAATGTTCATTTATGCACTCAATATTTGGTCGAAATTCGATCATTATGAATTACTCCATCAATATGGCATGGTATGGGGGTGATCAGCCTGTTGCGCTGCTGAGGTGTTAGTAAAGGCCAGGTTGCTTTGATAGCAGCCCATCAGCTTATCTGTATAATTGGGTTGCGTGATTCTCATCTTCTTCTGGACAATACCGCATAGATTCCCTGTTAGAGTCAACTGTCCAATGAAGCATAGTAATACAGTAATAAAATCAATTGGTTAACCAGTTAGTGGTAGTAAAACTAATAAAATCCATTGACTTTTCCTTGCATACTTTTCCCCTCCAGTCAACTTTCCATGAATATGCTCTAATACAACTTTTTGCGAACTGCCAGCCATTTCAGCAATGACCTCCTGCGAATTACCCTCCCTGTGTCAATGGGTGTCGATGATCTGTCTGGCAAGAGGTTCACTACTGTTAACTGGGCATGAACAAAACCATTAATATATACAGTATATGTTTTAAATGTTTAAGAAAAATAGATGTGAGTCTAAAGACATGTGTCACCTGCCCACTGAATGTGCTATGATGTACAGGGAAAATTTATGTTATTAGAAAATAACAGAAAGAAAGAAATAGTTCGTGCACATCTATTTGTTACAGGAGTTACAAATAAAAAAAGGCTAATGATGACGGATGATGGATGCTGTCGCGGCGAGACAATGGACTATTACAGTATGCCTCACTTTGTCTATGTTTTGCTGGCCGGCAACACAAAAAGGACCTGTCCAATGATCCTCTGTGTGCTGTAAGTGAAAGCTATTGACTTAGTTGACTGACAGAACAATATCAGATCAAGACATAGCTGAACCAAATTACATTTATTTCAGAAACTCATTACAGACTAGATTTACTCATTTATACATAAAGTAAGTGCAAACACAAATAATAACTACAAGTAATTCTGTAAATCACGTAATGGAATAACTCATTACAGATCATACGGTCATATGAAAATAACCCATCCTGGGGTGCCGTGAGTCATTGCCAAAAATACTTCACATCATAATATGCCATTAAATTTCTGTGAATCAGCTAGATCAATAGAAAAGAACATATTACAACTAGTGTATTAATATTAATCAATTTATGGTTAATATATTTTAATCGGGTTTATCCTTCATTTCTTACGCTATTGATTAACTTATTTTGCATTTATTTGTACCATCTGCTGAGGTCATGCTAACAAGCCCTTTTTTGTTCAAAGCTTTCTTTAGTGCATTCATGATGGTTTCTTTGTTGTTGACGATGTTGTAGCAAGAGAGGTCCACCAGGCTTTGGAAGTCTTCTGAAGAGTATGTGAAGTTTGAGGTTACATATGGGGAGTATTTGGAGCTCACGTCAATATTTCCCTCTTTAAGCGCCTTCTTTCCTATTCTTTTTACTCCTGCAGGGTAAGAGCAGAGACACTTATCCGATATTGTTCGTCTCAATTTAATAAAATTTTCTTTGTATATCGCTTTTAACATCGGTCATTGTGGCAAAGCAGATTAACAAAATAAAAAAAAATGGGAATAAATTAGAAAATTATAAAAAAAAACAAACATCTAAATTATAGTTATTAGTATGCCCCTGATGAGCGAGCCAGGGGAAACAGTGGCAAGAAAAAACTCCCTGAGATGAGAACACGGGGAAACCTTGAGAGGAACCAGACGCAACAGGGAACCCATCAACTCGTTGGGGTAGATATATCAGGGATTGATTTGCAGCCCACTTTCGTTGTTGGAGACTTGGGTACAAAACTGTTTGAGAATTTTCAGTCACAAGCAATCACAGAAAAATTGCCCACAAGAGCCCAATCCCAGTCTTCACATTAAAATTTGCAAAAATGTTTTGGCACCTTAGTTACCTATAATGCTAATTTTAGAAGTTACTACTAGTGGCATAGGCGACACGGTGGTGTGGTGGTTAGCACTGTCGCCTCGCGCCTCCAGGGTCCGGTCTCGATTCCCATCTCTTTGTGCATGGAGTTTGCATGTTCTCCCCGTGCTTGGTGGGATTCCTCCCACAGTCCAAAGACCTGCAGATTAGGCAAATTGGCCGTAGTGTGTGTGTGTGTGTGTGTGTGTGTGTGCCCTGCAATGGATGGCACCCTGTCCAGGGTGTACCCTGCCTCGTTCCCTAAGCCTCCTGGGATAGGCTCCAGGTCCCCCGCGACACTGAATACAGGATTTAGCAGTATAGACGATGAGTGAGTGAGGGAGTGAGTACCATGAAATCTCCAGTGTTGACTTCTGAGTTTGAGTCCAACTAGACCTTTTTAAAAATTTTATAAAAATTTTGTTAATTCCACAATGGGCATTTTGTTGGCCTATTGTCAACAGATCACAACTTTAAATCCCAAGAATACTATGGACTAGTAGACCAAGAGAGTAATAATGTCCATGCTCTTTGGAAGTGAAGCTAGCTAATACAGCTAGGAAATTGGGTGGGAATTCACCAAGACTAGATTTTGAGATTTTATTTTTCTATATTTTTATTTATTTATTTATTTGATAAAAACAGAGGAGCTTGTGCACTTTTTTCCCCCTTTTAAAAAATATTTTTTTTTACTTAACCTGATGTACACATTTACAAGCCAACTCAGGAAAAACTCTAATTACTGTATAAATCCAAGAAATGCAAGTAAATAATTACCTGGCGCTTTGTAGTCTTTAAATGAGACATTGACCAGCGGGAAGTGGAGCACTATGGGAGCATCAGGATTCTGCCTCATCTATAAACACATACACTTCCTGTTT